>JAQFVV010012514.1:885222-997722 GCA_028023455.1 Epiperipatus broadwayi
TTATTGCTTACAACATAAGTTATTGACATTTATTTTCATAGACCCGCCCTCTCTTAAGACTATCTTAACTAGATTACATACTAAAGAAAACATCGTGACTCACGGCGCGATGTTGATACATAAAACAATATAAAACAAATATTAATCTAAATCTAAATGACGAATCTATCTAATTTTAAACAATAACTATGATAACAAGTATAAATTAAGAATTTGAATCGTGTGAAATGATTTGATAAATGCTCGAATTGATTATATAATGAACAAGTTTATTAAGATATTAATTTTGTTAAGTTAACCTTTTGTAGTCACACACACACATAAACACGCTCTCAGAGAAACATAATTAATAAATACAAGTATGCATTGCGAAATAAAGTTCATTTCATGGATTAAATAATTCTCTATCCTGACTTTCATTTAAGTTTAAAGTTCATGTGAATAAAGTTCTGTTATACGATAAATTATCAGACGAGGAAAGTTCAAGTTTGATTTGTACAAATTAGGTAGGTTATTTACGAGATTGCCTGTAAGAGTTCTAGATTGAGTGAGTGATTTAATATAAACATATTTACCTAGGTTTTATCTTGGTTGCGGCGATTATCGGTTGATCCTGGTACACGTGGGAATTTTGCGGAACATATTATCAGCTGGAGCATTCACGAAACACGATGTTATCGGAGTTGCATAGTCCTGGAGATTTTGGTAGCGGAGCGCCGATCAGTCACTGAGAGGTTTCTTAGCCCCTCATGACGATCGACGCTCTTGGTATTAATTTCGGAATGGTCATCTTTAATGCCGAGGAATTCGTTGAGTTACTTCAGACCAATTCAGTGGTACGCCAATGGCATAAGCGTCGGATGATGAGCAGGTGATAATAACAACAGTAATGATCGCGTAATAATATCACTATATCAATAGGACAGGGATATCTATGTAGAATAGCATCTAGAATCCTGTTCTATCTTTTTTTCTAATAGGTTTTGAGGTGTATTTAAAAGGTTTGGTCCATATCTTGGGATCCAATCTACCCCCAGAGTTCCCTGTTTCTCAAGTTGTCGTTCAGGTCCGCGTTAGCATTACTCACTCTCTTTTTTGCTACAGGCAATCTTTATTTTGAGGCAATCTCGTTTCGCAATCAATCTTATTCTTTCACATTTTTAATGCATGCGTGTGTGTGTGTTTTTATTAGAACAATACATGCTATTTTAAAATTAGAAGTCGAGCATTTATCATTTCATTAGATCTTTTCTATTACTCTTATTTTAAATGATTTTCTAAAATAATCCCCTGTTAAATTCCCATGGCGTTTTTTTTGAAGGACAATTATACATTTTAATTAAGAAAGCGAATTTGATTTCTAACGGCAAATTATATTTATCATGTTAAAGAAACAAATTATATTTAAAAGTGAATTATATTTATCATTTTAAGATAACAATTATATATTTATTATTTATCAAATTGACTCATATTTATTATTTAAGATTACGAATTATACTTATTATTTATGCAAGTGAATTATCTTTATTATTTAAGGAATAAACTCCATTTATTATTTACCAGCTTTAATCATTTACTTTATACGTTTACGATCTGCATTTTTATGGGTGTGTTTTACAGCGGTATTTTATACATATATTTTATACGATGAAGGAGACTATTCTAAATTACGATAATGAGGTTATGCGTTTTTAGGTTGCTTGTTGGTGTGTGTATTTCTTGATGCTTTCTGGATTTAATATTGATGTAACGCTGTCTCGTTACATATCTCCCGCCCGGTGAAGAGTAAAATCCGATGCTGCGGATTTTAGCTCGGTGAAGGAGCGGAATTATTCTGCTCTCTTCAATGCTCTCGCATTAAACGTTCCTTTTCCGTGGGTCAACGCAAAGGCGTTGTTTCCATACGCCCTGACGATCTCGTATGGGCCCTCGTATAGGTCGAGGAATTTTTTGTAGATGTTTTGCCCGGGTCGGCTGACTGGATTGGTCTTCACCATCACTCGATCGCCCACTTTGAACGTGTTCTGGGCGGGCTTCTGGGTCTGCGCTCGTCTTCTTCCCATATGCTCTAATCTCCGCAGGGCTATTTGGTTATCTTGCCTCCTGTCGATTTTTCCGATTCGGATGGCGGGCCTGTCCTCGTATGGGTAAGGTATTGGTTGCCCATAATGGAGTCGGCTAGGTTCGAACCCCGTGGATTCATTCTTCGAGGAGTTGATCATTCCCGTGATTCGGGGAATCTCCTGGGCCCATTTTCGGTGATCTCCCATGGTGTATACCCGGAGTAACCGTCCCAATTCTCTCATTACTCGCTCACACGGATTGCTCTGTGGGTTCCGAATTGATGTCATATGGTGTTTAATCCCGGTTCGGTTTATCCACTGCCGCCACGCTTTCGACACAAATGGCGTGCCATGGTCTGATAGGATGTACCTTGGCTTTCCAATGATGGGGAACTGCTTTGTCTCCAATAATTTGATGGTTTGGTGGGCGTTCGCTCGGGCCATGGGGTAGGTGGCGACCATTTTGGAACATAAGTCGTATGTGACTAACACATATCTTTTTCCCCCGGCCATCGGTAACGGCCCGTAGTAATCGATTGCTATGGTATGGTTGGGTTCCCGTATGATAATCGGGATCTGAGGTCCTTCGTTGCATCGATTTAGTGGTTTGGTTCTTGCGCATACATCGCATCTCCGTAATCTTGCGGCGATGTCCCGGTGCATTCCCGGCCAGTAAAACCAGTTGCTCAGATATCCCTCCGTCTTGTTCGCCCCGTAATGTCCGCGTTCTCGGTGTGTCTCGTCGATTATCTGACTGCGCATGTTCTCCGGGATCACGATTCGGGTTTGCTTCCCATTCCCCGTTTTCCTTTGGAGTAACCCCCCCAGGGTGACGCATCGGTCCCGATACTTCCAGTATCGGGACCGATCGGTCCCTTCTTCCCCCTGGTGGGAGCCTGTTCTTGACTTCCCTTTACGTAAATAACCGATTATTTGCCGGCAATCCTTGTCCTTTTCCTGGCTTCTTCGAATGTTGCCTGCTGTAAATCCTCCCTTACTGTCCTGGCGGGTCGTCGCGGCAATGTAGGCGAACTCGCTTATCTCCACGTTCGTTTGAGTTCCTATTGGGTAACGGCTCAGCGTGTCCGCGATCACGTTATCCCTTCCTTTGCAGTATTCCACCTCGTATTGAAATTCCTGTAAGGCTAAACTCCACCGCACCAATCTGTTGTTGGTTAAGAAGCTTTTGTTCAGGAACTCCAGACTCCGGTGGTCGGTGACGACCTTGACTTTGGACCCAACCAGATATTGCCGGAATTTTTTGAACGCCCACACTATGGCGAGGGCTTCTCGTTCTGTAACTGTGTACCTTCTCTCCGGGTCCTTCAGCAGCCGGCTGATGAACGCCAATACCCTCTGCTCTCCTTTCGGTCCCTTCTGGTACAGGGTGGCTCCCAGCCCGATGTCACTGCTATCCGTTTGCACCCAGAACATCTGGTCGAAGTCTGGGTGTGTCAATATTGTTTGTTTCAGGAACCCTTCTTTCACCTTCCGGAAACTCCGTTCCTGCTTCACGTCCCACACCCACGCTTGCTCCTTCCTTAGTAGTTGTAGTAAGGGCTCCATATCGTGGGTGAAGTTCTCGTAGAATTTATTATAAAACGTACACATTCCTAAGAATGCCTTAATGTCCTTCTTCTTCTTTGGTGTGGGGAATTCCTGGATCGCCTGGATTTTTTCGGGGTTTGGCCGTACTCCCTCCGGGCTGACGATATGTCCTAAGAACTTGACCTCCTGCGTCGCAAAGTGGCTCTTCTTGATGTTGATTTTGATCCCCTTCTGTTCGCATTCCTGGAGTAGCCTTTCTAGGTGCTGGCAATGTTCCTCGATGTCGTTGGACGCTATGATGATGTCGTCCACGTACATCGTCGCAAATCCTTTTACTTCGTCGGACAGGGTTTGATCCAGGCATTGTACTAAGCCCGCCCCACTGTTCTTTAGCCCGAAAGGTACTCGGTTGAACTGGTATGCTCTCCCGTTATACTTGAACGCTGTGTACTTTCGGTCGTCGGGATGGAGGCTCATTTGCCAGTAACTGTTGGTTAAATCCATGGTGGAAAAAATCCGCTTGTCCCGGAACCTGGTCATTAGTTCGTTCATGACCGGTGGGGCGTTTGTGTCCGGTACCGTTACTCGGTTAAGTTGTCTAGCGTCGAGACATAATCTTATCGACCCGTCCCCTTTCTTCACAGCTAGGATGGGGTTGTTGTACGGCGATGTGCATTTCGAAATGACTCCCCACTCCGTCATCTGCTTTAACTGGGCCTCAATTTCTGTCCGGTATTGGAATGGGATCGGGTATGCCCTCGTTTGATATGGGTGGTTGGTGCTCAATCGGATCCGGTGCTCGTATCCTCGAATTACTCCCGGCTTGTCCGAGAAGACGCTTTTGTGCGCCCCCAATATTTCCTGAATTCTTTCCTTCTTTTCTCCGTCTGGTTCCGTTATTTCCTCGATTTTTTTTTTGATTTCCCCTTGTATTGCGATGCATTGCAGCTTCGTCTGTCGTCCTTCCGGTTTCTCGTCCCCTTTGCTCTTGAAGGGCACCGTGACTGTGCCGATCCTTGCCAGTTCGGTCCCGTAATCGATGTTACACTTAGCCGCTCCCATGAAGTCTGATCCTAACACTAAGTCATGGATCAGGCCTTCCAGTATTAACATGACCTGGGTACACTCCTGTCCCGCGATGCTGATCTTCGCCCACACTTGCTTGGTTTGTATTTTCGCCTTTCTTCCATTGGCCAGTACGATTTGGGTTCCCTTTAGCGGTAACGTTTTTATCTCTGTCGGTTCTCGGGCGATCTCGTTGAACAATTCCTGAGACATCACGGATACTCTTCCGAAGCCAAGTATCCAGTAAAGCCCTAGCCTTGTGCCCTTGGATCGACACGTCGATTATTGGGCATTCCGGTCTTCCCCGAGGCTCTTCCCCCTTCCCCTCTTGTGTCATATTGGCTATTCTGATCCCATTGTCCTCCTCTTGGTTGAAATACTCGTCGTTCTCGATCGCCTGTAGTTTCTTTAGCACTCCTGTTATTTCGGTCTCCCTCTCAATTATCTGCTTGACTTCCCTGGGATCGGAAGTCGCGTCCCGCGATCCTAATTTGCTGTTCCTCCGGTATCTGGTATCTGTTTATTTTTTCTAGTCTTGCCATTTGTCTCTGTACAAAGGTACTGTATTTTTCCTCTTCCTCCCTTTTGTTTCGTTCTATTTCCCATCTTTCTCTTTCCTGCTGGGCTACTCCCCAGTATCTTTCCATGATAACCCTTTGGTACTCCTCGAATGTCTTTGGTTTGTTTTTTATCGTTTCCCACCATTCCACGGCTTCCCCTTGGATGTGGCTGCACGCGATCGCTATTTTGGACTCTTCGTTGAACTGCTCGCATGAAAACAACCTCTTCAAACTTTCTATGTATCGACACGGATTCTCATTTCCCTTTCCTTTGAATTGCTCTATTTTTATCCATTTTCCCTCCATTCTGTTTACTTTGATTTTATAGTTTTATGGTGACAGCGACTGATCCGCGTCCGCTCCCTTATCTCCTGCTATGCTTTATTTATTTTATCTTGCTCCGGTGACTTGTTTACATATTTGCGATGTTAAGTCTCGCCGCGATTTTGTTCCGTTTGTTTATATCTTATCACTAAAAAAATTTTTTTCTTTTTTTTTTTTTTTTTACTACGCTTTTTGTTTACACTTTTCCGCGTCTTCTCCCAGTTCTGCCGCTTTTGCTAGTATTTGGATTTGCCTTTTTTTTTTTTTTTTTTTTTAGAAGCTTCATTTATACTAGCTTCACGTTGGAAGCGCCAAATGTAACGTAACCCACCTACTATCCCGAGATTACGGCTTCGAAACTAACATGACACAGCGTAAGGCTTTATTTTTTTTCTTACATCGACAGTTGTTTATAATCCACATAAGAGGGCGCCAGATACGATTATTTAAGTGTTTTAACTACTCGCATCACCTTACATTATGTCAAAACGATTCCGAAGTCAAACCCCGCCCGCTAGCTCGATACTCTCAGCATGGACCAATCCGATGACTCAGGGTCGCTACACGATTGTCCCTAACAAGACTCCTCCCGGAGAAGACGCATTGACCGCTAATTAAAATCAGCATGTTTCTTTACTAAGTCTATCACGGCAGGAAGGCCGTTTATTGGTCACCGCTGACCTATCAATCTGTTCGTTTACGCCCGAACACAACGCTCTTCCGATCTCCCCCCGCTTTATTGCTTACAACATAAGTTATTGACATTTATTTTCATAGACCCGCCCTCTCTTAAGACTATCTTAACTAGATTACATACTAAAGAAAACATCGTGACTCACGGCGCGATGTTGATACATAAAACAATATAAAACAAATATTAATCTAAATCTAAATGACGAATCTATCTAATTTTAAACAATAACTATGATAACAAGTATAAATTAAGAATTTGAATCGTGTGAAATGATTTGATAAATGCTCGAATTGATTATATAATGAACAAGTTTATTAAGATATTAATTTTGTTAAGTTAACCTTTTGTAGTCACACACACACATAAACACGCTCTCAGAGAAACATAATTAATAAATACAAGTATGCATTGCGAAATAAAGTTCATTTCATGGATTAAATAATTCTCTATCCTGACTTTCATTTAAGTTTAAAGTTCATGTGAATAAAGTTCTGTTATACGATAAATTATCAGACGAGGAAAGTTCAAGTTTGATTTGTACAAATTAGGTAGGTTATTTACGAGATTGCCTGTAAGAGTTCTAGATTGAGTGAGTGATTTAATATAAACATATTTACCTAGGTTTTATCTTGGTTGCGGCGATTATCGGTTGATCCTGGTACACGTGGGAATCGGAAGAGCGTCGTGTGGAGCATTCACGAAACACGATGTTATCGGAGTTGCATAGTCCTGGAGATTTTGGTAGCGGAGCGCCGATCAGTCACTGAGAGGTTTCTTAGCCCCTCATGACGATCGACGCTCTTGGTATTAATTTCGGAATGGTCATCTTTAATGCCGAGGAATTCGTTGAGTTACTTCAGACCAATTCAGTGGTACGCCAATGGCATAAGCGTCGGATGATGAGCAGGTGATAATAACAACAGTAATGATCGCGTAATAATATCACTATATCAATAGGACAGGGATATCTATGTAGAATAGCATCTAGAATCCTGTTCTATCTTTTTTTTCTAATAGGTTTTGAGGTGTATTTAAAAGGTTTGGTCCATATCTTGGGATCCAATCTACCCCCAGAGTTCCCTGTTTCTCAAGTTGTCGTTCAGGTCCGCGTTAGCATTACTCACTCTTTTTTGCTACAGGCAATCTTTATTTTGAGGCAATCTCGTTTCGCAATCAATCTTATTCTTTCACATTTTTAATGCATGCGTGTGTGTGTTTTTTATTAGAACAATACATGCTATTTTAAAATTAGAAGTCGAGCATTTATCATTTCATTAGATCTTTTCTATACTCTTATTTTAAATGATTTTCTAAAATAATCCCCTGTTAAATTCCCATGGCGTTTTTTTTTGAAGGACAATTATACATTTTAATTAAGAAAGCGAATTTGATTTCTAACGGCAAATTATATTTATCATGTTAAAGAAACAAATTATATTTAAAAGTGAATTATATTTATCATTTTAAGATAACAATTATATATTTATTATTTATCAAATTGACTTATATTTATTATTTAAGATTACGAATTATACTTATTATTTATGCAAGTGAATTATCTTTATTATTTAAGGAATAAACTACATTTATTATTTACCAGCTTTAATCATTTACTTTATACGTTTACGATCTGCATTTTTATGGGTGTGTTTTACAGCGGTATTTTATACATATATTTTATACGATGAAGGAGACTATTCTAAATTACGATAATGAGGTTATGCGTTTTTAGGTTGCTTGTTGGTGTGTGTATTTCTTGATGCTTTCTGGATTTAATATTGATGTAACGCTGTCTCGTTACAATATAAACTAAAATACGTATTACCGTATTTAAGTTTAAAACAAAATTGTAAGTAAATTTATTTTGATTTTGTTTTTAATTATTACGTTTATTTATGTAGAATAATATTAATTATCAATAATTCGTCATTTATTTATTTAGCATATGTTTTTTTTATTTAAAAAAAATAAAGCTTAACGATTGACAAATCACCAGAAAGGAATCCAGATATTCCAATCAGAAAATTGATGATTCACTAGTAACTATTCTAAAGGTTTTTCATTTCTCAACTGTAGATATAGTCTGAGCAGTTTATAGTTCGTGTTTGACCTTAACGGTCATTAAATTCCAACAACAACAGTTCTTCAGAAATGTAATTATTTAAGCAGAAATCTTTACTGACCTTTGTGACTGAATCGATTGTATTATTTTTTATCTTATTTATCTTTTAAAAGTTTATCACTGTTATCAGGTATTATCTACGGGGAACCTTTTTACCACCGAAGGCCACATTCAACTTCGGCAATAGTGAAAAGGCTGCACGAATTTTCTAATTTGTTTTTCACTAGTACTCATAGTAACAGTGTTGATACCTAATCAGAGATCGAAACCCGGACACTAAAAAAAATTTTTTCCGTACAATGTTTACTAGTTATATAAAATATAGAAACATGAAAAAAAGTTATCTTCTGACAAAAATACAAATAATAATGTAAATATTAAATAATTTTTAAGCAATATATTTAAAAAAAATGCATAAAAGTCACAAAAATTATATAAAAGTCACCGAACATAATAATAATAATAGGTCCATGTTTTATTTATTACCTTAAAGATATTTGGAACTAATATCGTCGTTTAACAGAACTCTTGAAAAAAAATTTTTTTTCGTATTTCAAATGCGTTGACCGGATGCGAACCAGGGCTATGCTAACCACTAGGCCACCAACGCTTGACAACTCTGAAATTTAAATACAAGTTTCTCATAAAAAAAATTTTTTTTGTAAATTTTCTATTTCGAAGAAAACCGGACAAATGAACCAATTACCGGATCATTATTCGAAAAGTCGGACTATCCGGGGGGGGGGGGGCAACACTGGATAGTAAACTAAAATAAATACTAAATAGTAGGTTAATAAATGATAACTTTTCAAAACTCTATTTAAATAATCATTTGTTATGCTTTTGTGTACTTTTATTTATTATACAATAAATCCATAGCGTGAATTATAGATCAATTACGAGTTTTTAGCTAGAGAACAAACCTGAATTCACATCCAAGAAAAAAACTGTCAGTAAAACGTGTAAAAAGACAATATGGCATTAAAATAAAAAAATCATTATTAAAAATAGGAAAAGCTATTTAGTAAAAGATGTAAAAAGATAATACTGCATAATAATAAAACAAAAACATTGTGATTAAAAATACCGAGCACAGGACATCTGCAGAATCGATCCTAAATCCCATATTCTGTTACTTTACTATTACTCTAAACTGAATAATAGATACAATGTTCGTGAGAAATTGCAGTGATAAAGAAAATTTCATCACATACAAAAATACTGTAATTATGAGCCAATATTTTTAAAACAAATTTTATTTTTAAATAAATTATTAAAAATAATATATTACTTTTTATATAAATTAGGATACTTAAATAAAAGTGATTGAAAAATCTAAACATTTTCATTTACATATAAATTTTATTATGGTAGAGTAATATTTACTGAGGCTATAACCTCGATAATATGCGTACAAAATGCGATAGTAGGGACCTCTACAGGTGTTTTAACCACAAGCTTACGCTATGGAAGAAAAGAGTATATATTAAATATTTCAAAGCTCTAGCAATTGTCACAACAAATCTAAGTAAAAAAATATTCCTCCTATATTTATATAAAAATATTTACAATCAGAACGTATTTGTAACAGTAAAGTGATTCAGAAATCTACACATTTATGTTTAAGTTTTATTAACTATCATGACAAAATGACATCGACTGTTCGGTTTACCTCAATAACAGAAGTATATATATATATGTAATATATTTTGATCTTTTTTTTTTTTTCCATATGTCATAGCATCGGCCGGAACGCGAACCAACAACCGTCTGCAACCAACTACTTGGTTGCAAGGCGGTTGCGATGACCTCTCGGCTAACAACGCTTGACTAATTAATATCTTGAAACTTGAAATTCGAAGCTCGCGCAATTTTCATGTCTTAGTAAGAAGTACTTCTCTCATTTTTAAATAAAACATTTATATTCAAAATGTATTTCTAACAATAAAGTGATTTGAAAATGTAAACATTTTTATTTATATATAAATTTTATTAATTATCTTGGTGTCTTGGCACTATTGTGATAAAGTGCCCTTGTGCCTGCACAACCTGCACAGCTGCAAACAAGTATATACAGATAGAATATAGTTAATCTAAAAATCGCAGTTTCTTAGTGTTTCAGATTTCACCAATACATTTCTACACCCACCTCCCCTCTAATAAATCTGCAATAAAAACTTTTAAAAAAGTTTGTTTTACTGAAAATTTAAATAATAGTTAATTTTACTATCTATTGTTTATAAATTTATTAAACGCACATTGATTACGTAAGTAATATTTACTGAGGCTATAACCTCGATAATATGCGTGTAAAAATGCGATAGTAGGGACCTCTACAGGTGTTTTAACCACAAGCTTACGCTATGGAAGAAATTGTTTTGTAAAATATTAATCTTTCTGTTTTATATACATATAAAATTAAGTTGAATTTTGTTAACAAAATAAAAGTGCTTAATATATTTGCGCAATCTTAATAAATTAGTAATTAAAGCTATATAATTTTTACCATTAATTTAAATAATTTATTAAATATTTTTATATAATATTAATCAAAATAATAATTTACTATACTGACCCCCCCCCCAATTAACTACTTTATTTAAAATTCAAGATTCAGTGCATTTTTAATGACTCAACTGAACTAATTAACCTGATTTATTTTTTTAATGAGTCAGTTTTTCTTTTTTACTATCCACTTAGCTATTAAATGTAATATTTTTTAAAGAGCAATTATAGCACTGATTATTATAAATTGCACATACATTTTTGGACTAAGGTAGAAAAGTAAAACAGGCATTTAGATTTGCTAATGCACATGTAATTACTAAATTGCATTGTTTATTTTATTTTCAAATGTGTATATACATATGGTACAATAATTTATTATTTTTTTAAATGTATATGTATTTCAATATTAAATAAAAATGCTACTTAAGTAAAATATAACTCATACATTTAATGATTATGAAAGTTCAAAAGACTATCTTTCATATTTAGTCTGGATAATAAAAGTTTCAAAATATTAGATAATTTGGATTAACAGTGTTTTACCTGTAAATAAATCATATATACTATATATATATGTGTGTGTAATACGTGTGTAATACCGACAAAACATACATGGCATTATCTATTTAATGTTAATAAGTATTTCCAGGAAAGTTTTTTTATTATATTCTAGAGACATCCACTTGAATAATCAATGGAACAGCAAAAAATGGTCTGAAATGTGGATCAACATTTGTTATTTATTGATTACTCAACACTACAGAAAATAGCACTAGAATAGAGTTAGGGAAAGTGCATTTGGAAGCATGTGTACCTATAATGCACAATGCTTTTCCCCCCAGATATTATACTAAAAAAAAGTAATACAAATTGTCATTTACGAAGATTGATACTACGTGAAATTTTGTCAGTAATCCATATCTCATGTTTTGTCCAACTCATTTGGATAAAATTGGAAAATATGGTTTAAAATTTTTTTTATTTTTTGATAATATATACATATACAGTGGAACTGCAAAGTATGTTGTATTTAACTATATGACTTCAATTATATAATTATCCTAAGAAAAATGTAAATAAAACAAAAAATTCATTAAATTCACAAATTTTATGATATTCAGTGGTCATTTTTCCTTCCCTGAGCATGTATGCGATTATATGTGTTAATAAAATTTCTTTGATTTAGGTTTAAAGCACACACATTTTACTCTTTCTTTATAATCCTTTCTGAAATAGATGTACTATATTTTGTATAATAAAATATTTCCTGTGCGTAAAGTTTTTGCAAAATTTTAAAACATACTAAAAATCAATACTGATTTAAAATCATTAAAATAATTAAAGAGATCCTAATTTCTTAAAAAGAAGATTACTATTATGTTTTTATAAGAAAAAAAAATTGTTATTGAAAAAGTCATAAATACTGCCTAGAATGTATTTAATAACTATGAAATTCAGACCTTTTGTTACGTTTTGTTATTTACTTTATTTTAAAATAAAAATACAGTAATTAATTATATATATATATATAGCTTCAGTGAATGAATGAATGAATACATGCTCAGTAATATATATATAAATGTATTTCCATTTATTATTAATAACTATACTATTATTATTTTTATAATTTTGTTAATACTATAATCTTTATTTATATGCATACTATACATATAAAAATGCATTTGTATTATATATGTGTGCATGTTGAAAATTACTATACATTTGCAGATTAATAAACAAGTTTATCAACAAAGTGTCAGTTATTATGTACATTAAACATGTATGAAGCTTGGAACATAATATAGCATAGTTCCTGGCTTCACTATATATATATGCATATATAAGATATCCCAAATTTTTTATCCTTAAGTACTCATTTTACATACAATATAATTCACAAAGAGAAAATTAATTTGTGATAAAAATAGAATTATTATGTAATATTATTATATGTTGTTTACAAACACAAATAAAAATACAACATGTGAAATATTCTATAAGAAACATCCTGAATTTCTCTATTATATTGAACCATCCATTGTCTTATACTAATATATATATATATAATTATTCAAAACAATACAATAATTAATACAGTAACAAAATATATATATATGCAAATTTATAAATAAATATTTAAAAATACAGTATTTAAAAGCTTATAAAAAATATATATGTATAAGCTTTTAAATACTGTATTTTTTAAATATTTATTTATAAATTTGTGTATATTATTTTGAAGAAATACAGACATCGATTTATAATATTATATATATATATATAATATAGGGAGTGTACCGATAGCTCAAACAAGCTCTTAATTGATAAGTGCAGTAAGAGAATATTCTAGCTCCTCACTAAGGTGAGCCAAAAGCTTGACACCAATTGGTCTGGGGATAGTAATGTTCTAGATAAAGATTTTAAATATTTTTCTCTTACCGCTCATTAATTAAGAGCTTGTTTGAGCTATTGGTATGCTCCCTATTACATATTTGTAAATACAAGCTATAAAAGCAATATCACGCTATATATGACTTGGTTTATTGATTATATATATAAATGTAGGCTTCATAGTCAACATTTTAGAAAGATATGAATAATGGGAGATTTAAATTAATAGTTATTATTCACTGATATAAAATTTTGTATGTGAATTTTACTTATAAATGAATAAAAATAAAATAAAACTAGTTCATAAAATAATTAATTAGAACAAAAATCTATTTTTTAATATATCATTAATCAAAATAAATAAATTGTATTCAATGTATCTTATGAATATGATTCTCTGCTTGAATTAAAGATCACAAACTGGTGAATAGAAAGAAAAAAAACAAATGTATCTGTAAAAATAGGCCATGAATGTACCGGTAAACATAGATTTAATTAGGAAAAGTTAATAATATTAGACAGAAATAAAAAAGTACTAAGAATTTTTTTAAAAAAAGTTGTTCACCTGGAATTATAGATAATCCAATAAGTCAATCTAGTGGGATAATTCATGTTTGTAAAAACACTCATTAGTCTTGTCCTTAAGAAAAAAGTGAGAAATTATGAGGACTTTCATAGATAAGTATATCAAATTTCAACTGATTGTTGCCATTGACTAAATAGCTTAGATGATAAGGGTGTCACCTTAAATTCAATTGATTACCATGCTAATCTTATCATTGATCAAGCTAACAATACCTGAAGAAGAAAAGAGATTAATACCACTTATGTACTATTACTTAACAGTTGAATACAATTCTTGGAAAAGTTTAAATAAAGTGTGAATTTTTCCAAAGTCATTTAACAAATAATATTAAATGATGGAAACAGTCAAATGTATAATTACAATTACTTACAATATTACATGACTTTCTCCTATTATAGCTTTATACCATTTGGTAACCATTAATTACTCAAGTTTACAATAGATTGCCTTATTTCCGTTCTTGCAAGAACATACAAACAATTTAAGGTATAAGCTCCAAACCCAGTGCTTGAAAGATTTATTGCTTGATCATCAAACCATATTATTGATATAAAAATGGTTGCTATATTTATGTGAGTGATTGACAATATTCTAGGCATCTGGAAAAATAGGATTTTCAGAAATACATCATATAGGGTGATTGGTCAGATTTTTTACATAATGTGGTGGTCAGAATAATGAATATTTAAAACACTTTGATTGGAGAACATATGCATATATTATGTAATTTGTCCATCTACATGAATTTTACAAATTTTCAAACAATGTTTAAGAAACTATCAATCTTTCTCTATTAGACATATGTTTTTGCTATCAATAGCTGATGTCATCAGCTGCCTGAAAACTAATTGAGACCCCACCAAACAAACAGCAGTGTAACTTTTTTAGATTTAGTTGCTAAGTCTAATTTGATTAATTAAAGTTTGAATACAATTTTAATAGCAATTTAATTAAAGCTTTTTAATATCAGTTTTACATAAATTAGATGTTGTTATGAGAGGTTAAATAGAAATTGGAATTGCTATTTGGTAAGATCTCAAATAGATTCCAGTTAGCTGATGCCATTTGTTATTAGCAGAAATATTTGCCAGGCAGTGATTGACTTTTATTAAACATTGTTACTTGAAAGTTTGTAATTTTTTTGCAAATGGTATGTTGAACTAACATTACTTAAAATTATCACAGATTTATGTGATTTTTAATTACTTATTTAAACACACAAATATATATATATATATGAAACAGATCTAGTGCATATTAGCTAAAAATTCAAATATGCACTGGTCTATTTTTTATTGTAATGGAAAGGTGTTTCTGCTTGGGGTGCCAAATATGTAACTAATAGAGAAATGCACTTGGGCAGCCAAAATATAACTAGTAGATAGATGAATAATATGATCCACAAATTAATTCACAGTAATCTAAACTTGTAATAGACTCGTGAATTTATAAGGCATCAATGAGTCCAGACGTTGATAAGTATTTTTGTTTGGTAAAGGAAAATTTCAATGAATAGATGTTTTATTATCTAATGAGTGTATAGTGTAGAATATATAACTAAATATTTTAGAAATAATTTGTGTAATAGGTAAATCAAATGATGCAAAGACTAATAATAAAATATAAGTTTATTAAGATAAATATCAACCCATTAAGTTTATTAAGATAAATATCAACCCATTAAGTTTATTAAGATAAATAATACCAGTTTAATTTTAACAATTGTGACCTAATGTAATTTAATGTATAATTGTAATATGCCCATGCGAGATTGCAATTGTCAAATATGATCTATATCTAAAGATTATTAAAGATGCATGTTCAGAAGATTAAATTACAAATCTTTCATACAATATGAAAATTCTCTTTTGATATCTTTTATATCTTAGATCAAGTAATGCTTTCATTATAATGATCATTATATATATATATATATAAAACTAAACCTTAAATATTAACTATGTTTTTATTTTTGATTTGTTTTCTAAATATTACATCAATCGTCTTACTTACTTGATTTATTAATTAAATGCGTACTGAAGAATATCGACTGCATTAATCATTTAAATTTACAAAAAAAAAATAAAAATAGATATCTATCAGTGTGTTATTATTATTGCTTTGACTATTAAAGATAAGTAGAGGTTATTTGAGTAAATAATTTTAGAAAATATTTATTAGCATTCATTATTGAAGAAAGTGCATGCTTCCCCACTCCTGCATAGTCTCTACTCACAGTACATTATGGTTTCTATCAAAATCCACAGAATGTCGATGAAAAGTAGGTAAAATAAAAAAATCCAAAAAAAAAAAAAGAAGCATTCTTTTTGCTGAGCTTTTCCCATTACCTGGCAATAACAACAACACTTCTTTAAAACTAGCTCCTGGAGCATGAATTTTTCTTTCATTTAACCTTAACAAAGTCTATAGTTATTCTTCTATATATGCAACATAAAAAAGTATTTTATTTTTATTTTAATAAATAAATCATTCATTCACTCTTCATTTACTCTAAATTCAAATATATTTATTAAACATAAATGATTTCTAAGTGTTTTCTTTATTGATTTATCTGTAGACTATGTAATAAATGATAACTGTGTATATCACAATATATTTTTATGGAGAGTTTAAAATGAGTAATGTAATATATTGTCTTTCTTTGTATACATAAATTAAACAAGTTTATTCATCAGCAATTTAAGATCTTTGGTAATTTCAATTTCATGCTCCTTGTTTGAATAAGTCTATGTTTCAATATATATATAACAAATGTGGCAAATGATCAAAAGGTAACCTTTAGGGTCATGCCATTAAGTACAGACTTTATTTTTATTCTCAAGATAACATTTGCGGGGGAAAAACATAGCATTGGGGAAGTGATGGACATTTTATATGTATTAAATTAAAGTGGAATTTTTTGGTTATGCTTAATCAAAAGTCAAACATTTAATAATCTACAAAAAGAAATGGAATGACATCACTCATGTTTTTTTTACTCTGGTCATATATAATTTTAGTTTACTGATATTATTATAAATCAAAGAATGAAATCTATTTTAATTTGATTTATGTATAACGTAAGTGATTTGAAATCACAATTAAACTATTTGAAGGATCAAAGCAGTGTTTTAGTTTTAATAATTCCCAAATACCATATGAAACATCAATTTTTTTAATAAATGTCTGCAGTTTATGTAGATAGTCATAGATAAACAGTCACATTTATAGTGATATCAGTCATTGATTAGTAATTATTTAATTTTTTTAAAAGCAAACAAACAGTAGTCCGTGAATTAAATGTTTAGGTTATTTAGACTTATTTTAAGCTTTAATTTTGATCCAGAGAGTTTGAAAATGAGAATAAATCCCAATTTTGATCAGCTAGATTGTTGTCAGAATGATCAAAATTAAATATATTTAGTAAATTGTAGTATAGTTTTAAATTTTTACTTGTAATGAGAAATTAACTTGAAAAATATTGTGATCTCGAGGTTAATTCAAATTAGGCTATTTTGGAAGTGAATAAATAAAGATCTTTAAGTATTTGTTATATGAAGAGAGTATATAAGGAATTATTCACTTTTATTGAAAATGAAAAATGTATTAAGAAAGAATCTTTATGATAATTATACTCAAAAGTCATATTTTAATGACCATTATTATTAACATTTATTTTAAGAATGACAATTTTTTTTTTTTTTTTTTTTATGGATCTGTTGAACACATGTTCTCACATATCAAAAAGGATACCAGTCAACATTGTTAACCGAGAGGTCAGCACAGCCGCCTTGCAAGCAAGCCAACGTTGGTTGCAATGGTTGTTGCGGGTTCGCCTCCTGGCCGACACTATGACATATGGAAAAAAAAAGGGATACCAAGATCTTACATCAACTGTAATAAAATTTGACAATTACTACCATCCTTACACCATCTTTCATCAACTGAAGTGAATATTTAGCAAACTCATGTAACCTCTCATCAAATGTAATAAAATTTGATTCATATTACTACTCTCGTGCTTCATTTTCATGTTCACTTTTTAAAAATAATTAAAAAAATTTGTTTTTGTACTTATTTTATAATTAATATATCTTTTTAGAAAAAAAAATTTTTTTAAGTTTTTTTTTTTTGTAATTATTGTTCATAGATAACATTCACTAGAGGAACGATTAAAATAAATTTTGTGTACAAAACCAAGTACTAGTAGTTGTGATGTTGGCCACCCGAAACATAATTCAAGGTAAATTATTTTATTTTTAAATTAATTTAATATTTTCTATAATGTATTTTATTTCTTTTTGTCATATAATCTATTTTTTTTAAAATTTATGTTCAATTTTAAATTCTGCTTATTTGTCATCTTAATTTTTTTTAATTCGTGATAATAATTTTTATAGTTTATAAACCTAATTATTATTATTAGATAACATGTTATCATACTTTTTAATATTATATTTGAGAGTTTATATTCATTTAGTTTTTATTGTAAATGATTAGCGCACTCTACTGGTGCATTGTAAAAAGAAAATAAAACCTATTATATATGACATTGCAAAGATTTACAAGTCCTTTCAGGAGAGAACTCTTTTATCACCTGCACCAAATTCTAATTTTATTAATCACAAATCGGTACTTGAGGAGATAGTGTCCTGCCACTGCTAGAGATGTCATTTCTGCAAAACTAGCAGAAATATCCACAGTAGGAGCCCAAAAGCAGCAATGCTTGCTCCAGCCACTAGGTGGCGCTGTTCACCATGCGTAGGCACAGGAACATTCCACCAGTTAGCTGGCATTATGATCACAAAAAGATTTAACAAAATATTGATAAATATCTATTCATTACCTGTAAAAGTATGTCTCCAAATATATATGCATAAGGCATATATTTACGGCAGTGAATGATTTTCATAACTCATTTGTTAAATTCTGTAGAACAGTTTGGACTACAAGAAAAGTTAAAAGAGAACAGTGTTGATGATTTTGAAATTTGCTGAGGGCTGGAAATTAAAATAATATTAATATTTAATTTTTTGTACATGCATTATGAGAATGTAAATTTTGTAGTGTGAGCTTGTAAGATCACTTAACTAAAATTCTCATTATAATGGTCACAGGAATTGGTGTTTGCAAATACACACAGCTATGTATGGATAAGTTTAGTCATTTAAAAATGTAATTATCAAAAATATATGTTTAGAAGCATTTAACTGACGATGAAAATAATAATTTATGGCCTGAATTTATTATAGTAAACTTAATTTATGGCCTAAATTTATTATAGTAAACTTAATTTATGGCCTAAATTTATTATAGAAAATTTAGTTTTGTCAGGCCATGATGTAAAACGAATTACTTTTACTTATAAAATTTTAATTTTAAAATGAAAAAAAAATTAAAAACTACAATTTGATAAACAGAATATTGTCCATTAATAATTAAGAATTTGAAAAATAAGGTAAAAAGATCAAAGATGTTTAAATTCTGTGCATATGAGTTTGTGTGGCAATATAGGAGAATTATGAAGGATATTTCAATTTTTCTATAGACTTCAGACTTCAAAGAGAATTCAGTCAGATCAAAGTTTAAGTAGTTGCTTATTAGTATTTGCTGCAGATAGCAAAGCCTGCCAAATAAAAAGAATAACAATGATATTTTCATAGTCAATCTAATTGCATCATAGGAATAAATGTTACCCTTTAGTCTAAAATAAAAAAGAAAGCTACCATTGTGAACCTTTTAGTATATTCTCACTGCAATGATGACAGATTCAATTTATGCACAGAGTTTTCTCAAGATGAATAGCTAAGAGCTGCCAGACATGCATCAGCTTATTACTTTTAGTGATGGAGGACCTAGGAGAAATGACTAACTAATATGAAATCATAAATTGTAGCCTGACACCTGTTGTACTAAGGGAAGTATTAACTATGCCCAGAGTTAAATTAATGTTTGGTATCTATCTATAAATCAGACCAAAAATTACAAACAAATTAATGAAACTGATTTGAAAAAATATCAATGGATAATTTATTTAAGAATTTAGAGAGAATCCATGCAAGAAAAATGAATTTAACAGAGGATTTCCAGCTTAAGAAAATGAGTGATCTGTAATAGTGTTTGGAAAACTTCAGTATATGTACTATTATCATAAGGGCAATAGTACATATACTGCACCCTACCACTTGATGACGCTGTTTTTCGCCCAACACACATTAATTTACCGGTTCACAGGCCATCGGTTTCTATACATAAAAGTACTACAGTATTTTTTATAAGTACATAGATCATTTCAATACAAAAAATACTGATAAGAAATTTAATTATTTCACCTTGGAAAAAAACCGTAGGTTTAAAATATAGACAGTTTATAAGGGAATTATTATTTTGTAAATATAAAGTAGTAGTTTTTTTACTTTTTGAGAATTTGAAGAAAATACTCCAGTTTATATAAGAGACAAATTTTCCCCCCATATATTTATATTGTGAAATGGATACTATCTAGGCAAATCTGTAATTTAATAAATAGCCATTCTAGATGTATTGATGAATAGCAATGAACTAAAGTAAAAATGAAAACTGGTATTTAATTTGAAGATGAATATCTGATGAATGTATGCATTCAAATCATTTCTATGGTCTAGTTTGATTAATTTCTATGTTTTTTTTCTTCACTAATAAGTGTTATTGATTTATTGAACCAGCCTATTCTCATTCTAACACACGCGTTTTTGTTATCCATAATTAATTAGTTAAGTGTTCTTCTCAATGGCTATGCTTTATGCTAACTAGAAACCCAAAACACTAACATGACATATTGCCCTTTGTGTCTGAGGCAAACTTTCAGTACCCTTGTTCTTAACATTATAGAATATGAATAAAAAATAATCTTTAGCAGACTATATACCTTTACTGATCATTTAAAGTTAGATGACATATTTGGTAAGGTAAATAGTACTCTAAAAAAATACTGTGATGGAAGTAATACAGAATGCCTGCTTTGATTATCATCAGTAGCTTAAAATTTAACTAACCAGTTATTTACTGACTGTTGCATTCATATTTTATCAGAGCCTGTTTTTCCATTCTAATACATTTCAAATTTCATATTATAAATATATTTATCACTAAAAATAGTAATAGATAATTATTAACAAAGTCAACTGTTATATTGCAATAATAGATGCACTAGGAATTTATACATTAACAGACAGAAAATACGTAAAGAACACCCCCCCTCTACTAAATTTAGATTGTTTAGAGTATTATGAATGAAACCAGGAAATTACTTGAATAAAAATATCCAGGGTATATTTGTAAAACTCAAAAGAATGGGTTTTTTTTTTATAATTGAAAAGGATGGGAGGAAAGGGAAGAATTCACATTATTTAAAAATGCAATATATATAAACATTATAGTGTTTAAAGAGTAGATTTTATTGCTACAACAGAGTTCATATTCAAACTGAAATTTGAGACTTTTTTTATTTTCAAGTAACTGACAAATCTGAAAATTAAGATCAGATTTTTTTTTTTACATAGATGTCTATAGCCATTTCCAATTACTAATTTTATTAAACAATTCAAAACAAAACAACACTCTCCATATAGTAGTGCCATCTTGTGCTAACAAGAGCAATCAATGGATGCCAGAAGGCTTGTGCATAAAATCCCTATCTAGTGCCTACTCATCCAATATCCCCAGACTAGTTTCTGGCTTGTGGCCTTCATCAGTGAGGAGCCTTGGATCTGAGAGCACTGCACCTAGATCTTAGGATCTAATGCAACCCTCCAGCTCCCACCTTTTAACTCTATTTAACTACAAAACTATGAGAATGAAATTGAAAACACTATTAATATTTTCAATCCAAGCTCAATAGCTTATATAGTCATATGGGTCTGAACTCAATTCAGTACCCATACATTTTGGTGTCTTTGGCTCTTTAACAACCATAGCCACCACTATCCTATTAGGCAGGATTGGTGTTGAACCACTAAACATCACATGACCACTATCTCATACTAGCACAATAATTGTTATTAAACAATTCAAAACAAAACAACACTCTCCATATAGTAGTGCCATCTTGTGCTAACAAGAGCAATCAATGGATGCCAGAAGGCTTGTGCATAAAATCCCTATCTATGAGATAGTGGTCATGTGATGTTTAGTGGTTCAATACTAATTTTATAATGGCTGGAAAATCATCAAGCTGGTGAACAAAGCCCTGGACACTTTAAATTATTCAAATGTGTATCAATGTCTTGAAAAGGTCTTAATAATGGACAGAAACTGATTAGAATAAAATAATTATTTCATGTTAGTTGTTTATTTCACTTGAATTGAGATGCCATCCCTACAAAAGCCTTAATTTCTTTTATTTTAAAACAATCCTAAGTATATAAAGAATGAGGAAGTCTTCATAGACAATGTTAGTAGGTCTGCCATATGTTCTAATTAAAGTTTTTCTTTAACAGAAAGTTCAACTAACATCTAATATGGTCTTATGGTCACTCAATCCAAGTTTGGTGAATAATGCCTTTTACCCATTGTTTTTCTAAATGATCTTTATTTTGCAGGGGACTATTTAAAGGCTGTTTTTTTTTTTGTTTTACTTACACCCATAGACAGGATTTGTATCACACTGAATAAATTTTTATTTAACACAAACTTATTTTTTTAAAGGAGAACTGTATAATATTGTACTATTTCATAATACAAGTTTTTTGTTGTCATAACATTTCAAATACATGATAATCCACAATAGGTTAAACATTATTAAAGTTTCAAAAAATTGACTATTACTATTAAAAAGACCATATTACAATTTCATACTTAAAACCAATAAAATATCACGATTTTATCACATGATTCCAGCTTACGCATTAATGTTTCAGCAGCATACTATTTTTCTTTCACCACGGCTACACTACCAAATATAAGTTTTAATAAGGTCAAAAACTTCACATAAATATATCGGAGAGACTTTCTTTTCAAAAAATTTATTGATATACATTATATAAACTACATAAATAAAATATAAATATCCAACGTTTCGTCCATTTTTCAATAATAATATGGACTTTATCAAGGTTCTATAAAACAGAGAAAAAACAACATTAAAGATAAAATAAAAAATAAAATAATAAAATAAAAAAATAAAATAAAATACCTAAATTGTATAACATAACATCTCCTTACAAAGTGAGAAAAATTTTTAAACATCAAATTTAGGTATTTTATTTTTATTTTTATTTTATTATTTTATTTTTTATTTTATCTTTAATGTTGTTTTTTCTCTGTTTTATAGAACCTTGATAAAGTCCATATTATTATTGAAAAATGGACGAAACGTTGGATATTTATATTTTATTTATGTAGTTTATATAATGTATATCAATAAATTTTTTGAAAAGAAAGTCTCTCCGATATATTTATGTGAAGTTTTTGACTTTATAAATTTGATAATACATTTGAAAAGATAGAAAAAGAAGAAGAAAGTTTTAATAACTAATAGATATCAGATGATAGCACTTAATAAATGTTTATCCAGTGTTATCTGATGTTCACAGACTAGTTTCTAGCTTAACACTTTCATTAATGATGAGCTATGGGTCTAAAACAGGGTGCCCATAGTTGTTAAAAAACTAAGATGACTCAAAATATAAGTACTCAGCTGGTTTCAGATCTAAATGACTATACAGGTAAGTTGGCTTAGATTAAAAGCATTTATATGTTTTTCAGTATGGGTTGATAGCTTGATAGTAAAACAGAGAAATAAATGATGGCTTCCAGAATCCTAAGTGTTTAGGCATGCTGTTCCAATATCCAAAGGCCTCACTAATGAAAGCCATAAATTAGAGTCTAGTCAGAGATATTGAATCAGTCAGCACTAAGTAGGGGTTTATTAAGCACTATAATCTGGCATTTATTAGTACTAAACCCTATACTAGATAACATAGTTGTGTATAAAGAAAAGAGTTTCATGCTTCACAACTGTAAAAAATCATGATATAATGTATGTGCAATGATTTATTATTAGGGATTTGTTGCTCAGACACTCTACTACTGCACTAAACCACACAGATCTCTTGGGGAATTTATATAAAAAAAGAGCTCTGGAAGGGTGCAATTCACAGATTTTGAATTGTAAACGCTGCCACTGAACTATGCAGGACAATGCATACATTTATACATGTATACTAAAAAATTTGAATTGATGTATTTATTTGTTGTTGTTTTTTTTTAAAAAAAAGTAAGGAGTACTGTTTTTATATCTAGAATGTCTTACCACTAATCCTGCATATAATACTTCCAAGGACTTCAGAATAAAGAAAGTAGGTTTGCTTTAAAGTTATTTTTTATTGTATTATCTACGTTACCTGAAGACTAACTTTTGAAACTTCTACTGCCAGGAAATCTATTGGAATTTTCATGTCTAACCAAAACTGTGACAACCAGATTGTGTGGGTGTGTTGATTTTTTTTTTTTGATAAACTTTGTTAGACATAATAAACGTTTTGGATTTATATGAAATAATTATTGGGTATTCTTACTATTTTTTTAACAGTCTTATTATTTGAAGTTATAAATAATTCACCTTTTCAAAATATTTTTTCTTCTTTCCCCACACAATAATTTTTTTTTAAAATTGGATTTGACATTTATTATTTTATTGTCAGTTTAATTGACTAATATTATGAAATTATTTATTGTTATGTAATTATTTAATTTAGATATTTTTCATATAATAAAGATATATATGAGAGATAGTGACTTGGACCAACTGATGAGTGCTGGTTTAGCACAAAATGCATCTTGGGGATCATTTGTCTTTTATTGTGTTTTTATTTATATGAATTTAAAAGAATGTGTGGTAATACTGAGGTTATTTAATATATTTATAAAAAATTACATGTGGGAAAAAGAAATATGAATAACTCCATGTGTTTGTAGGTTTAATTTTAAAAAATCAGATATATTAATTTTTAAATCTTTAATTGAGTTTTGAAGTTTATATATGTGCTGGAGATAATCTCTAATTTAGTAAATGATTAATAATAGTCATTACTACATTTATCTAAAGTAGATGGTGTCAGAGATATGGGTTGAGTTAATTTGACATTTGTAATTCAAACATATTGTTATGAAATATCTTCTAACATGTTATTATACTTATTGGTTTTTAGGATTTTGTTTTTGTCTCAGCAAATGCTTTTTTTAAAATGCCTTAAGATTTAATGTAGATTTATATTACTTTTGTTCAAGTTGATGTGACTTGATTATTGGGTTTTAATTATGAGTTTATATTTATCTCACTTTTTTGTTTGTTATTAATATTTTTTACTGAGTTTTTTAGGGGTCTCTTATCGTGAAAAAAATTTCTTTTTCATACTTGAATATTGCTTTATGTACTGTTTTTAAAAATATGTAATTTTGGCTAATTGTGTTGTTTTCAAAGAAAGAAAAGGAATTCTATGTTGCACACAGTTTTTTAAATGGTAAGATCCATAGAAAATGTTTGAAAGCTATTTAAGAGAGAAAAAACATTTGTAACATAAAAAAGAATTTGTTTAGTATCATGAATGTATAATGTTATGTGTTCTTGACATTTGTCATAATTATTTTAATCACTTCAGATTTACTCTTTTTTTCTTCAAATCAATTCTTTTTCTCCATTGAATGATTTGAGTACTTAGTTGGATTGATCAAATTTAATTCGGCAAATATTGATAACTTTTTAATCCAAACTTTGAAAACTAATATTTGTATATTCTGTACTTTTTATTTTAACTTATACTTTTTCTTTAACCTCATTTGAACTCAAACTTTCGTACGATCCTCAACGATCCGTGCTATCTCATACCACTGATACACCTGATCACACACATGTTGAAAAGATAAGTAATCACCAATGTGTATGTTCAGGTGTATCAGGGGTATGAGATAGCATGGATGGTTTGAGGGTCATGTGAAAGTCTGAGTTCAAACCCCCTATATATTACATATATAAGTGCAGGTATGAAAAATCCTGTATTGTAGAAAAAATTCATATTTTAACCTCATTGCCAATTTTTTTAAACAAATCATTACTTTTATCACCTGTCTGTTTATTAGTAAGCATATAGAAAATGCATATGGCTATATTTCTTGGAAATTTATAGGAAGTTTGAGTGCCAGAACAGAGTGGATTCTGAAAATTCCCAACCCCAATTTGGATGCTCTATCAACTGCACCCAACCACATATAATTTGGGATTAATTAGTGTGTGTTTCAATACATGTTTAATCTAATTTATATTCCCACCTATTGTTATTTCATTTACTAGTCTGATCAGAAAGAATGTCCAATTCAAGAGATCAAATTTTTTAGATCAATGAATGTTGGACTCAGGATATAAAGATTTATTAATTGATGAAAGTATTAGACTCATTGATTGATTAGATTGACCAAATCGAGAGGTAAAGATTCCTGGATCAGGAATGACAGACTCAATCCTGTATTGATGAGTGTGTCACACTCAAGTAGTAAAAATTACATTTTTATTTACCATTTTCAAACTCATTTCACTCACAACTTTGACATTACCCACTTCAGATAAATACAATAATGATTATTACTAATCATTTACTAAACTAGATATTATCTCTAGCACAGATATTAACTTTAAACCTCAGTTAAAGACTAATATATCTGATTTTTTAATTTTTAAACATACACATACATGGAGTATTCACCTTTCTCTTTCCCATTTGTAATATTTTTATAGATAAACTTCCAAATTAGTAAAATAAATAATAAAAATCCTCAGTTGATTTTTAAGTAATATAAAAATTTGTGTTTGAACTTTCATTTTGGTACTCAAATATCTCTTAACTTTCTGGGAAATTGATTATATGATAAAAAAAAAAAAGTATTATCCATTTATATATCATGAATTACTTGAGGCTAAAGCAATATCAAACACCTTCATAGCAAATAAAACACAGTAATTTTATTTAATGAGACTGTAATTTTTTCATTTTTCTTAGTTAGCAATTGATTTAAAAATTTTATGATCTACTTTCTTCTGGTTACTTTGAGCTAAGTATTTAGAGCACCATATTATTATAAAAAATGTCTCGTGAATCTAAATTTCTAGAATCTTAATTCTTGAATGTATTTATATGTTGGACTATTTTCATCATCTAATATAATTATAGAATGTTTTTAGAAAAATATACTAAACTGCACTATTACTAATAGTTGAATGTATTTGAAATAGTTAAATAAAGTTATTTTTTTCTAAAGACATTCATATTAGATGATGGAAATAGTCCAACATGAATTACTTGAGGCTAAAGCAATATCAAACACCTTCATAGCAAATAAAACACAGTAATTTTATTTAATGAGACTGTAATTTTTTCATTTTTCTTAGTTAGCAATTGATTTAAAAATTTTATGATCTACTTTCTTCTGGTTACTTTGAGCTAAGTATTTAGAGCACCATATTATTATAAAAAATGTCTCGTGAATCTAAATTTCTAGAATCTTAATTCTTGAATGTATTTATATGTTGGACTATTTTCATCATCTAATATAATTATAGAATGTTTTTAGAAAAATATACTAAACTGCACTATTACTAATAGTTGAATGTATTTGAAATAGTTAAATAAAGTTATTTTTTTCTAAAGACATTCATATTAGATGATGGAAATAGTCCAACATATAAATACAACTAAAACACCATCATCACAAACCTTCAGAAAAACACTTTAAATCTTGAAGTGTTTTTTATCTAACCTGAAATATTTAATTCTTTAAATCATCTAAATTTTGGACTTATTTTAAATTTGGCATTCTACTTTCTTTAATATTATTCAATGGGTTTGGGTTAAGAATTCTAAACCAGTGCAGCAAAATTTAATTATATAATAATTTTCTATTCTTTCATTGATTTTTTTAACAACACTTTCATTATTTATTATAACTTATTAATTTTTCTTATTGTTTTTAATTATTAACGGTCATGATTTCATCCATCTATAACATAGAAAAGTCTGTCAACGCATTCCTCTTCTTAATACACAAGATATATGACATTGAAATTTAATTAAAAATTCTTTCTCCACAAAGCACAAGATCTTGCCAATATTTCTTTAAAATATTTATTGCTTTTTTCCCTTTAATAATTCAGCATTTATTAATCATAGTTTGCTTATTAAGATATCTGCCAAAAACATAATGATAGCATCTGTTTAAAAAAAATAATCAACAACAACAATGGCACAACAACGTATTACTGTTAATAGTAATCCTGATTTATTAGTTTGTGTTGTTTTTCTTTTACTTTCTATATACTTTTCTTGGGTTTAAAGTCTTCTTGAATTCATAAACTCAACAGAGATGAGCAGCTTTAATTCTCTTCCAGTGTTTCCTCAAAAGAATTTGTTGCCTATAAGTAATAAAACTTGAAACATGCAGTACCATTGGCTGATAAAATGACAATGCTTTTTAGAATGTGGTAATAAGATGAATATTAAAAAAATGTTTCTGTTTATTTAGTCAATATTATTCTAAGACTTAAACTTTCTCAGTGGTCAATTTAAAGAATTCATTTTAGTTTACACACCAATGATGTATAAAAATGTATAATGGCAGAGGCAAAATTCTCCATACAGTAGCACTGAGTGGCACTACTATATAGAGAGCTTTGCCTCCATGAAATAAAGAGTGGGAATCATGTGATGTTTGATGGTTTAATACCTATAATCTTTAGTCTATTGATTTCCAATATTACTTCTGAGAATTTATTTATTAGAATGTAATAGCTACATTTTTTTGTATTAAACTGCTTTCTCTTATCAATCAATAATATTTATAAACTGTCTATAAAGTGATTGGCAAATGTTATCAACTTTTCAATAGCATTCCTATTAAAATAATACTAGTATGATCTCTTTAATGTTCAGGTTTACATATATGAGTTAGCAATATATAGTCTACTTACAAAGGTATTCAATAAGGGTGGTTTGTTCAAAACATAAGTCTGTTGAGATTGGTTGAGTTTTTCACCATGTAATCATGTATAAAATAAAATAAAACTACAGTAGTTAGTGCACTCAAGATTAAATATAGCTTTAATTAATTTTATATTTATACTGCTGGTAACTTTATTATATATATTCTAGATTCCTCTGTTCAACCTTTAAAATGCTTTTAATTCATAGCCTGGAAGAAGGTGATTTATTCCTTTTGTTCACATATACATTGAACTATGTTTAATTTAAAATTTAACTATATAATTAATATTTGCATATAATAAATATTTAAAGTATATATCTATTTAGTTAATTATTAAACATATGCTTTTTTATTTATGAATCTTATAAACAAAAAAAAAATTATTATTAATATATAAACTAGTTATTATTAATTATTTGCCAAAAGATAAGTCCCACTTATCTGTTAGTATTTTTCTTCTTGCTCTATTCTTCATCAGATTTCAGCTGCTATTGATTATTTAAGATTATCTCTCAACTTTTATAGTTTTTTACTCTCCAACATGTTTATCATAATCACTCCATCTCTAAACATAAGTTTAATCCAGTTTCTCTTTTTTTTTCAGAATTGTTTCAGTAAATATTATTTTTCTTTTTAATATTTCTATATTGCAAATACTGCCCCTTAATATTTTCTATTTTTCTATAATTCCATATTTGTTAAGCTTACAATCTTTTTTTTTTTTCCTAATTGTCTAACTCCTTGCTTTGGATAAAGCAGCACTCACATATATTATGTCTTTTTTTTCTACTCTAACTTTAAAATGCTTAGAATAACATCATGATTTTATTAAAAGACAATTTGCAATTCTCACAAAGAGTTTTCTTATAACTACTTAATTTATTGTCAGTTAATTAGTCTTTCAAATATTTAAAAGCAACAACTTGCTACATGAATCTCTGTTCAAGTACAATTCCGATTTTTATTTTCTCCATTTATTTTCATTACTTTATATTCAGTTGTATTTATTTTTATTTCAACTTTTTTAAACATTTAAAATAAAATGTTATTTAGGGTTCTCTCACAATCAATCTCATTATTTATATATAGAAATATGATACAACAAATTCTCCTTCCTTCACTATTAAAAAACTCATTTAAATAAATATTAAGCAAAATCAAAGAAATATATCTTTCTATTTATTTTAAAAATAAATATTTCAGTTTTGCTTTATACATCCATGAAAGAGATATAGGCCACATTATTAGTTTTGATGAGGCTAAGATTGTCTTCTTTAAGAGAAATGAAATAAAAAAAAGAATTAAAGAATCTTTATTATTAAAAATTTATGATTCTGAAACAATTAACTTGTTTAAAAGTTTTTTAAATATTAAGGATATGTGGGAGATAAGTGGGAATTGTGGGTAATATGTGGTATAAATTTGTTATGTTTTAGTCCTTACACTTGAGAAGTCTACTTATAGCAGTGAAACCATTGGTTGTGTTTTAGAGTTGTTGTTTTTTTTTGGCTAGTCTAGATTAATTTTGAATTTGAGGTAATTTTGGTTATTTTTTTTTATTAGTATATATTGGGGGGTGGGGGATGAGCTTAATATTAGAAATAAATTTTAATCCATATCCAACCAAATTCCTTAAGAATCTTTTCTTTTTAGATTATCCTATGGACTATCCAATCTATTATATCAAAAATCTTTTCAAATCAAGTTAAAATAAATATTAATTCTATTAAATAGTTTTCAACAATAATACATGAGATGAAATTATTTTGAAACCTCTACATTTTTCTGCATTAGAACTTCATTAATGGAATCGTAATCATTGGAAACAAATCTTGCTATTCTTCATAATCATACACATCATTAATTCTCTCAAATACTTCCCCTCTGTAGTTTTTAAAAATTCAACTGGAATCCTGAAAATTTGATAATCTTTGTCAAACTTCATATCTTCTATTTTTTTTCCAACATTTGGATGAAATAGCAACTGCCATTGTCAAGGTTAAGTTTTAAAAAGAAAATTAGATCTCAAGTAGTAACAAGATTGAGTGTAAGGTAAAGAATGAGATTAAGCAATGAAGTAGTTGAGAATTCAGAATATGTGGATAAACAAAATGTATTTTCCCAACTTTCTTTATTAATTGATTACAAGTTTATATTAGAAGAACCAAAGATTCCAGCTTTGTGGAGACCACTTACTTATTTTATCTCTTTTAATATAAACTTGAAATCAATTAATGGTGAAGAAAATAATTATTTTTTTAATCCACATATTTTGAATGCTCAATTACTTCATTCTCAATCTCATTTTTTATTTCACATTCAGTCTCATTACTACTTGAGATCTAAACAAGGCAAAACTCTCCATACAGTAGTGCCACCCTGTGCCAACCAGAGTAATCAAAGCAAAACTCTCCATACAGTAGTAATCAATGGATGCTAAAAGGCATCCATTGATTACCCTGGTTGGTACAGGGTGGCACTACTGTATGGAGAGTTTTGCCTTGTTTAATAACAATTATGTGCTAGTATAAGAGATAGTGATCATGTGATGTTTAGTACTTGAGATCTAATGGGTTTTCTTTAAAACTTAACCTTGATAATGGTAGATGCTATTTTGTCAAAACGTTGGGAAGTATTATAAAATAATACATGGTTTAACCCAAAAATTACTTTATTTATATATAGTTAAGATTTTATTTCATTAACGCTTAAATAAATTAATATATATATGTGCTATGCGCACAGGTAATGTAGACTGTCCCGAAAGCGCTTGGCAGTAAAAATTTTGACAATTTATTAATAGCTTCATTACCTGTGCGCAGAGCACATATATATATTAATTTATTTATATATATAAACAATGCATAATGCTAGCTAAAATCTATATAAAATATTTGAAATTCTCCATAGTTATATTCTTTCAGTACCTCCTTAAATAAAGAAAAGTTTGAATTTTGCAGCTTACTGAAAAGGAAATCTATTTACTTTACCTCATAAAATACTAGAATATTTAACTTTTTTTTCCATTTCTGTCATTTTCTTTAATTTATTTGTTGTTATAACATTGCAAATACTTATTCTTACAATTCATATCTTTCATTGAATTTCTGTGGATAATAGTGAAATCTGGATTGATGTGTTTAATTGTGAGAAATAATAACTATTCTGCTGCGATTTTTTAAAAATCTTTTCCATCAATCAACTCGCAATGTTTTGAATGTTATATAGCCTATGATAATCTAAAAGCATTTTAACTTTTGAATTACTTTATTTCTTGCTGCTATAATATATTTTTAAAACAAGTAAATTCATTATAATACTTAAACTAAGATTTAAAATCTATAATTAAAAAGACTTCTAATAGTATTTAAACAGGAAAAATCGTATTTATGAAGAATTGAAAGGTTTTTTTTTCCATTTACAAAATATACTATTCTACACTATACGTTTAAAATAAACTTTATGGGAGAGAAAATCCTTTATGTATATATATATATAAACAACATAAACAGTTAGATTGTTAATGAATTTTAATAATTGTTAGCAAAATATTAGTAGGAACTCTAATCACATGATTTGTACTCTCAATTAACATTTACTTATTCCTTAGTTACTTTAATATAATGATCATGCTAATATCTCTAAATAAGCTTTTCTGATAAATGCCAGACGAGAAAACATTTAAAATCTCTATCTAGAATGATCCCTATCCCAAAACCAGTTTTGAGCTGATGGCTCTCTTCAGTGAGATGCTAGGATATTCAGACATTAGATCTAAAATACCAACTCAAGTGCAGCATTTATCTAATACTTAATATCTGCTTGAAAATGATTTGGGGATAGAGATAATTCTAGATAGAGATTTTAAATGCTTTCTCTTCTGCCATTTATCAGAAAAGCTTGTTTAGCACTATTATCACAGTCATTATATTGCATTTGTAGTATAAGCTTATTGACTTGATGTTTTTACGACTTGGTTACTTTAATATTAATTCACGAGATTAGCAACTTTTCTTATACAACTGTAAATTCAATTTTCAAGCTATTGGATACTATTATAAGAAAAGCTTATAATAAATACATTATCACACATGATGCCATAAGTAGTCCTTGAAACTGCGAAGCTTGATTCCAAATGCATTTTTGATAAAACTTTTCTTACAATAGCATCTAAGCACTCAAAAGATGAGTTTAATATTAATTACATTCATTGTCTAAAGACAAAGTGGAGTAACTAAACAAAAGAGTATTATAATCAAATGATATTACTTGAGTGTCATCGGTAATAGTTTTTAATCATTTATCAATGCATTAATATGAGTTACTGTAGCAATTCAAATTTGAAATTACATAATGAATAATAAAATCCTCCAAACTCAAAGTTCAAAGATTTTGGCTCCAGATTTGTTGCTTTCAGTATTTAAACCTGTTATGAACTTCTAGTCAGTAAAACATTCAATTATTTCCCTTATCTATTTTATTGTAGTGGTAGAATAGCAATCTCTAAAGTTCAAACAGATAATAGTTCTTAGATATCCAGTGCTTGAACGTCATACAGACTCCTGAGCTATAAACAACTTCATTTATTTTACCTGTATAGTTCAATTAGCAGTAGTAATATAGTTGTCTGTGGATCTCAGCATCCACAGATTGCAAATCCAGTTTGAAATTTTTGGTGCTCAAACCTTTTATGAGCTCTGAAATCCAATTATTATTATTGCAGCAACAATTTGATGAAACCCATTATTTCAATAGAACAATAAAAGTCAGGGTAAGTAATTGGACCAGCTTAAATCTGAGAGAGAAAACAACTACTGACAATAAAAAATGCTCAGACATTTAATCTCAATTGTTAATAAACCATTAAATATCATATGATCACCATTACCTATGCTTACACAAGCAATGGGCTTTGATTGAAAACATTGACTGTTTTCATTTTGGTCTTGTAGCTTTATAATAAACTAAAAAGGTAAAAGATAACTGCTAGAAGATTGCATTATATTGTAAGATCTAGATGCAGTGCTCTCAGATCAAAGCTCCTCTCTGATGAAAGTCATAAGCTAGAAACTAGACTGGGGATATTGGTATAAGTAGATAATAGATAGGTATTTTATGCAAAAACCATCTTACATCCATTCATTACTGCGGCTCACACTGGATGGCATTAATGTATGGAGAATTTGCCAATCAATTGTTAATATAGAAATAAAAGATAGCCATATAAATTTTCACGCTTTTTACTAAAGTTTGATTTTAGGAACTAAATTAAACGGTTTAATTCTGTAATAAAGTAAATCTAGATTTTTTACCTTTGAAATTTTGGAACTAATTTAAGTACAAGAATATAATGACTGTGAAATAACTAAGTTACTAGTAATAAAATTTGTGGTACCCTGAGTCATTAGCTTATTGTTTTTGATAATTAGGCCAAGTTTATTAGTTAGATTGCAGATGAGCATAAAAAGGCTATAAGAGTCGATAATTTCAATTTCATTTGTTCACTTAGGTAAATTTATTGTTTGTAAAAATTATAAGTCAGCTGCATATAATATAATCATGTAATCAATCAATCGCTAAGAAATTCTGGTGACACTTGAGCAGTTACAGATTGAGAGAGCACAGCAGATCTAGTCAAATGATTAAACTGAGATGCTTTTGTTTCATCTTAAAATTTTTAACTTTCCCGTGAATCACTTTTATTACTGTACTAAACTAAGAAAGGCATTCATTACTCACTTGAAGATCTCTAGAATTCCAATAAAAAAGAAATTAAGTTATCAAGTCATACTGTTTTGGAGATGTTCCCATAAGAAACCTTCGTATATAAATATCCTAGTCTTTTAAATAATTATGTAAAATTGACGTTATTTTTTAAGACTGTATGTAATTGGTGAAAATAATAATATTTATTTTAAAAGCAAAAAAAACACATTATTAAGAAAAATAAAATTACACTTGTTTCATTCATAAAAATGACTACACTTTTTTTTTTTTACTTCTCTATGAATATTTTGCCGATCATTCAATATAATACAACAAAATGCTCTCCAACATTTGCCTACAGAGAACTATCAGATCTTGCTTATAAACTAATAAATTGGATTGCGAGACCGTTCATTTGAAATTCGAATCCTCTAGTGGCAAATTTAGCAATTAATAAAAGTTTTTTACTATTATTTCTTTGTGTTGAAAAGTGAGGAAAATAAATTAATTCATATAACTTCGAATTAACAAAAGTATTTACGAAACGATGTTACTGATTTACGTATTATGTAACTTAATTAAATTTTGTTTTGATTTTTAAAATAGTTTAATTAATTTGATAACACACTTTATTGATTTCCTTTTATTGGCTTAACATTTGTGGACTTCAGAAACAATTATCAGGAAGTTATAGGTTTCAGAAAGTTGAATGAAGTTTATGTATTTGCTATAATTAGGCAGTAGGATGGAAAAATGAATGAAGTAGTAAAACAGGTAGTATTCTTTATAGCTATTCAGTTTTATATAGAAGATATTTTATTAATGGTAAATTATAATGTTACTAGATATTACACAACTCATTCTATACTAGATTGTAGACATATAGCTATTGTTTGTAGAAGTATTAATATTAAATAAGTATTATATTTCAGGTTGGTGCAGTGATCATGCAGTTGCAATAAAATAACGTATAAAGAATTTAGAGAAAATTATATATTTATTGTACAGTAATGACTTGGGAGGCTGTTCTGAGATATCTTGGCTTTATAATGTAATTCTCAAGCTTGCAAGTGGAGTAAGTATTCGTTCCTGTGTCTATATATGTTTGAAGACTTGTTATCATTCATTCTTTCTTTATTTATTAGCATTATTGATTTGAGATGGGGTAATGATTTTCTAATCTGCATAGTTTTTTATATATTATTAGAGATTTCAAGTGAGGCAAAACTCTCCATACAGAAGCACCAATCAATGCAAGCCAGAGTAATCACTGGATGCAGGAAGATTTACTCTGGCTTGCACTGAGTGGCACTACTGTATAGAGAGTTTTGCCTCTGTAAAAAGCAGCTTGTATAAGCATAAAAAATGGTAATCATGTGATATGAAATTTCAAGTGAATTTAACCTCGATTTCATATATTTGCAGTGGTGTCAGATTCTGGAGTGCTAGACCCTCAGGTCGATGCCAGTTCTGATATTTCCAGAACTCAAACTTTATATGAACTCTCAAGCAATAAAGTCATTTGATTATTACTAGAAATGTAAATAAAATAATGGTTATATGATTATATGTTTAAATGTTGTAGCTCTGATGAAGGCTGTAGGACAGTCGAAACTGTAAGCAAAATAAAGAAGGAATCATAAAAAAAAATTGCATTAAGGTGTATATGAGATGATAAAAAAAATTTAATATATGATTTTTTGAATATTGTAGTTTGCTACTAATCTGGTGCCCATATGGAGGTTGTTTTAAAGGACATCAGACTAAATCCATTTCTTAAAATGTAAAAAAAAAAAAGTAGTGCACCATGTGGTCTGTGAGTGATATAAAACATCTAAATTTTTAAAATAATGTTTATGCTTTATTTTATATTCAACTGCTAAGAAAATGTAAAATTGTCACATGATTAATTGCAGAGGAATGATTGAATACTTAAATAGCAGATTGAGCACAATTCGAGTGGTGTGAGTTTTTTCCTTTGGCTCAGCTAAGAATTGGTTAAGGAACCTTTAGCTCTTGACTCTCTGCCATATCATTCAATTACCCAGGCAACAAAAAACAAAAATATTTGTCACACTTTATATGACACTTTATTGCCATTTGCTGCTGCTACACATGTATGCATTTATCATAATAAGCAATTAATATTTACCATTTTCAGGCTTGCATAAGTATTTAAACATTTAAACCAACATCTTTAGTTCACTAATAACTATGTTCTAACAAAGCATGTTCCACTTAAAGAAGCACCTATTATTTGCACATGACCAACTTTCTTTTTATGTTCACCCAAGATGTTAAAACAATATCAAATTTCTCCACATAATAGTGCTACCCAGCACAAATGATAGTAACCAATAAATGCTAAAAGATTGTGCATTTGAATTCCTATCCAGTGCCCTCACATCCAATATCCTCACACTACTTTACTTATGGCCTTCGTCAATGAGGAGCTTTGGATAACATCTATTGATTACTATAGCTTGCACTACATGGCACTATAGTGTGAAAAAATTTGCTAATGCTTTATTTAATCTAATCATGCACAAATAGAAATTTCAGTACTTTCCTATATTGGGAGTAAAATTTCATGCTTTCACTTTATGTAAGAAATTAGTTGCTATGACAAAATTGTGCATTATATTTGACATAGTTTTGGAAGTGAGGAAGAATATAAATCTAAGTTTATTTCAGATTTGTTTATTTTATTTCTTGTTTTAAAATTCACTTCAAAGCTCTTTATTGAAGTTCATATCATGTGAACTTAGTGCAATATGAGAACTATGCACTCAAGAACTTAAGATTGGTGATTTATTCTCATTTAAAAAATAAATAAAAGCAAATTGAGTTTAATGCATTGAATGGAACTATTATATTCAGTCTGTCACTTATTATATATAGAGCTTACAAATAAGCTCTTAACAAGCTTTGCAGAATATCCACAACCCTAGACCAATTTCTGCAACTGGCAAAGCTTGTTAAAAGATTATTTGCAAGCTCTACATATAACATTTGTAATACAAACTTGTTAAATTAGGTCATGTGACATATGACTTGATCTTTGTAAGTCTGTCACTTGGTTGATTGAATATTGTGGAGATTGAAGATATACCCGATAAAGTGGCAATATTAATTATTCAAATTAATAGATGATAACAAATGCAGATAATTCAAATATATGTCCCAACAAATTCTCATTGTGATGAAGAAGTAGAAGGTTTTTATATGAATATATAAAATGCTTTTGATCAATTTTTTACAACAGTGGTCTTTGGAATTATTTATAGATGGCTTAATCAGACAGGGATCAAGATATAATACAGATTTGATGATGGAATTTTTAATTTGATTCATTAAAAGTGAAAACAAGAAGTTCATGTTCTTGTATTCTGGATGTATAGTATGGTAATGATTGTGCTATTTTTTCTAGTTCAAAAAATGAGTTACAGAATGTTTTTAATATTTAAATGCAATTTCTAAAGATCTCAGTTTATTAATAAATATTAAAAAAAAACTCAAGTTCTTTATCAGCCAATGGTGGAAGAAAAAATTCCCAACAATCTTCATTTTGGATAGTTATCAACTTGAAAATGTAAACCAGTTTAAATACCTTAGTAGTTTTATAAGTAGAAGCATGGCTTAGATGTTGGGATCCAACACATTGTATTGTGCTGCTACTTTTAACAAGTTAAAAGATAGAATATTTCATTGTAGGGGAAATAACTGCTGCAATTAATTTCAGCTGTATATAAAGTGTAAACAGTTTTGCCTTATTGTATGGATGTAAAATAGGGACAGCTATCAATGCAATATAAAGCCATTAGAATTTCATTTAAGGATGTTGCTTAAAAAATTTAAAATACAATAGCAAGATTGTAAAACCAATCACTATGTTCTTCAGCTTGCATGATGTGATAATATTGAGTCCACAATTGTAAAATCACATCTTCATTGGATTGGATACACAAAAATATATGGATAATGGAAGACTTTTCTAATGGGTATTTTATGGTGAGTCTGAAGATAAGTTTTGTAAGAGAGGTAGACCCCTATCTAGGTGATAAGAATTACCTCAAAGATCTAAAGAAGTGCAATGCCAATTGTTTTTATTGGGTAGATATGGTAGAGAATAGAATACATTGGAGAGCTACAATTGGATAATGGTGTTGAAGTATTTCAAAAAGAAATGTTTTCTACTGAAAAAACTGAAATTCAACATCATAAAATAACAAGTAAACAGAAAATTGGACCAGCACTTTCTATATGTGGTCATTGCAAAACTCATTTTTAGAGTAGTTTTTTCTCTCTCTTTCTCTCTTGTTTTTCTTTTCCTTTTTTTTTTTTTTTGGAGTTGGAATAACCATATTTTTTTTTTAGTGACTTTATTATTATTAAATTAAAATTCCCTTTTTTATGTTTTTTTCTATATCAACAATGACTAAGTATTAATATAGTAATGTAGAAAAAGTATTTTTATGAAAAAACTAATGATCTTAAATGAGTTGTCCACCATGTTTTTTTTAATTTTATAAGACATAAGCAGTGATTATATATACGTAGTGAATGAACCTTGATAAGCAAATAAGCTAAAGCAGGAATATATCATTTGAAAGTAATAAATAAAAGTAACACTTTAGATATAAACCAACATAAGATTAATATATATATATATATAACATAAAAATAAAATGTCCGTTAATTTAAACATATATAATAAAAGAAAAATTAAAGAGGCAATTTTTATAAATAGGAATAAAATGCATTTAATAAATAGGCAATCTGCTAACACTAAAATACGAGATTCCTGGAATTTGAATTGATAATGTTTGCTTCCCTTTGTTTTTCTTTTTGAATTTTAATGGCAGTTGAGGCAGGTTCAAGAAATTAACCTAAAGTACTTCTGCGAATTTAAGGATTGTTTGTAATAGTTTGTTACCATTATTATTATTATTGTAATTATATATATATATAATTAGACTCCAACCAGTAACCACCTAAACATTCACAGTAAAATATAGTAATCAATATTTTTCACTGCTGTCAAGGCAACCTTCACATCTTTTAATAGCAAGAATGGAAATCCATTCTTACTAATGGTCCACTGTATGTCAAAACTATACATGCAGTCAGTTTATATAATTAGAAAAGTTTTAAAAAAAATTCAAACATCAGATGCTTTATAATCTTAAATATACCTGAAATAAATAACATTTGCAATGCAGGCCAAGCATTATTGTTTAGTTAAGCATTCTATTTTCTAGTTACTCATTACATCTAGAAAAAACAACAAACATACATTTCTGTTATGTAGACTTCAAATCCAGCCTTAAAACCTTAATTAAAAAAGGAATAGTAAACTGTGCACTTAGCAATTTTAGGAGTACCCAGTCGAAAATTATACATTTGAGGGCTTTGAGAATCACATCGCATTTGGGAGCTCCACTTAACATTTCAAAATAATGATATTTAAAAGAATAAATTCATAAAACAAAACAAAAGTATTGAAACTTTCTCGTATGTATAACAAAGAATAATGTATTCAAATGTGCAGCAAACTGCTCAAAGATATTTTTGTAATCCAACTGCTGAGTTGCATCAATTACAATAAACATTATCACAGATTCAAAATTTTTAATCAATGTAAATTCTATCCCAATTCTATATTACAACAATCTACCCTCACAAAAACTTGGATTATCTTCTTTCATTATGCATGCACTTCATAAACAATTTTTTCTCAATAGGTGATCTAAAGATATTAAACATCTGAATTTTTATTTTATTACTCTCTCACAAGATAAGGACTGGATCGTTCTACTTTTAATATCTTGTGGAATGGTGAGTAGATAGTTTAAATGACTCTGCCTATTACTATTTTTTTAGACAATTTTTAATCTGAGAATGAGATGAAAGATCATTCTCTGAGTTCTTTCCAGTTTGTGTTAAAAAAAATCAAGTAGTTTATTAAATCATGACAGATTGAACTGCAATTCTCAGATCTTTTCACATTAAAAGCTGTGTCAGAACATTTTTGTCATTTTGGGATGTGGATACACATGAAGGTCTGTGCCTGTGATGAAGTCTGCCATAGGTAGTCTGATATACTGCATTGTATGGCAATTTCTTTTTATTTTACTAGAAGTGCATCAACACTTACTTGACCATCTCACATCGATAAGGATTTTATTATTTTCTGGTTAAAAATAAATAAATATCCATTTACTAACCAATAAATGGATGATTAATTGGATTGGGTAATGATTAGTTACCTGAAAGAAAAATCTTAAACTTGTTTAAAACTGAAGATTTGAATTAATGAGCATCACGGATGGTCTCATAAATCATATTAAGATCCTTAAAAAACCAACAAACTCTATATGTTTGTAAATGAGAAAATGGAATTCAGTCTTCTCTACTTCTATCAATTCCTGTGTTTTTAATTCTATATTACAATGTTATTTTTAATTTTTTGTATAAACTATCAGTTTAAAAGCTCAGGTTATCTCTATAATAATAAGCTTAGGAATGATTAATTCCCCAAGATGTCAATTTCAAATATTTATTTTTACCTATTAGATAACAATGAATTAAATACTTCATTTTTATACACTTTTTATAATGCAATAATTTATTCTTGACTTGACAAAACCTTCTTACAATTTTGATTCACCAGCAGTCTTCTTCAGTGCAATAATATATAAAGCATATCTAAACTACGTATAATTAAATATAACTATTTTTATAACTTGATGACTTTCTACTGATATATATACACACAGATTGAAATGTTGGAAAAATATATATCAATATGATGTTTTGGGTTTAAATAAAAAATTTTTTTAAAAAAAATTGTGAATATATGGATTATACTATGGATCAAATTTGGAATAAAAAAGATTGAATTAATTAATTTTCAGACAGCCCAGTATTTTATTTCAAGTTACATAAAACAACCAAAATTGTGGTCAAAAAAAAAATATTGTTTTTTAGTGCGTTATTGATCAAACTAAATAAAAGCATTTTTTTATAAAATATTTTTCATATATATTATTTGTTAGTCATCAGATATATTCAAATTTAAAACTAACAATTTAAATATCTTAAGATTTCTAGTATTTGATGATGTTCATTAAAAATAGTTTGTGAGATTTTTTTGTTTATGAAGGTTTTTTAAAAAAAACAGTTTTAGACAAACAATCAAGTGAAATTAACATTTCACCATTAAATTCTTTTTTTTCTTTTAATCAAATGTAAATGTCTTTTAGTGATGAATTAGTCATGAAATTCAAAGAAAGTACATTTAAAAAATAGCAATTTAATGAACTGATATTAACACAGTTTGAAAGTTGGCCTTTTAACACTGTTAGAGAGAACAAGCCTGAAATATTTCAATGCCATACTGCAATGTCATTGAAACCTAACATATGTATAAAATTTGAAGGAAATTTGTTCAATGGAAAATTTTTACAAATCAATTACAAGATATGATCCCAACCAAAAGAATTTCTAAGTTAAACCACAATTACTATGACACATTATGTTATTTATTTACTATCTAACTAAAAAAAAAAGTAAAAAAAAAAAAAAAAGAAGGACCTTTATTTTTATAAAAAAACACACCCTCTTTGTAAAAAAAAAAGAAATCCTTTTTTTTTTTCAACCTCCTTTTTTAAAAAATAAGGGGGGGGAGAAGTTTTTTTTTTAAAGAGGGAGGGAATCCACTCCTCACTACAACTAATTACACCCACATTAATAAAAATATATTACCAACAACTTTCAATTTACTACAAGACAATGAAAAAAACTTATAGAAAAAAATCTGTTTTTAGAAAATTAAAATTTTAAATTAAAAATTTTTTTAAACCCCCATTATTATATTAAGTAATAATTTACTAAAATGCAGTATCTCATTCTGCTCCTAAAAAGAACATTTGTTTTATAAAGTTTCAATTTGATTTTTTTAATTGTATTATTTATAACAAATATTTATGTAAAGAAATTTTAAAAATATTGCCATAAAACTGTGAAAATGGAGAAATAATTTTTTTATTGTTTAACTGGATTTAGTTGATTGATTTCTTACAATCAGTTATTATAATAAAATAAATTTGCTTTTTATTATTATAGACCTTAGTTACAATAAGTTTTGTAATATTTGTCTGAAAAAGTAGGGGGGAAAAGGTCATTTGAAAAAGATGAAAAAAATTTGTAGATATTTAGACTATAAAAAGTATGAGATATTGCTAAATCAAAAAAGGGGCATTCAAACTAATTTGATTTTGGCAAAATAGAGACATACAGTGGAGCCATGACCTAATTACACAATTTCAGTTATGTACTATCCAAAGAAAATGTAAATGAACAAACAAAAATGTAAATAAACAAAAAACCCCATTGAAATTTGCAAAATTTATGATATTTGAACAACCATTTTTTCTTTTCTGAGTATTGGGTACTTGAGTATTAACTAAGCTACGACATACTACACCGAAGGCATACTATTCTAATCTTATGATCTTTAAGATAATGTCTCCTAGTGATTTGCGAACAAACTTAATTGATAAAGTTTGCCTGCAGATCATGTGGAGAAGTCACCTTGAAGATCGCAAGATTAGAATCGTATGCCTTTGGGGTAGTATGTCATAGCATAGTTAATAGCAAAGAAGGAGACATCGAACATTGCCATGTTTGGTCATTGCAAAATAATAACTAATAATTTACTATGAAAAAAAAATTATCAAAAAATGAATATTATAAAGAATCATTATAATTTTTAACAATATTTAACTAATCATTTGACCCTGAAAACGATAAAAAAAAAAATCAAAAATGAATATTATAAATAATCATTACCCAATTTTTAATGATATTTAGCTAAAACAAAAAAAATTAACTAATCATATACTACGATAAAAAATTAGTATCAATAATGAATATTATAAATAATCAAAACAATTTTTAATAAAAACAATAAAAAAAAAAAAATTATTAAAAAATGAATATTATAAATAATCATTACAATTTTTTGTAGGGATATTTAACTAATCATTCGAACCCGAAACAAAGAAATGAACTAATCATTAGAATTTTTTTTCAGACTAAATTTTCAGTCCAAAAATGAGACACATTTATTTTCAGAACAGCAGTAATAATTTACTCCAATAAGAAATGCAATAATTAGTCAGAATTTATTACAGTAACATATTATCAAAAATAAATACTATAATCGGCATACCATAGTTAATACCAAAGAAGGAGACATGTCGAATGTCACCATGTTGGCCATTGTGAAATAATAACTAATAATTTACTATGATAAAAAGTTTATCAAAAATGATTATAAATAATCATTATAATTTTTAACGATTTTTTAAGTAAATCATTTGACCCTGAAACAAAAAAATGAACTAATCATTATAATTTTTTGTCAAACTAAAGTATGTATTGGCAGTGTCTTTTGGCAGGGAAAAATCATCAGAGAAGATCCCCCCCCTCTGCCAATTTTCAGTCCCAAAAATGAGACATTTAATTTCAGAACCGCAGTAATAATTTACTCCGATAATAAATAGACTAATAAGTAATATTTTATTACAGTAAAATATTATCAAAAATAAGTATTATAAATAATCTTTATAATTTTTAATGGTATTTAATTATTTACATTTTAAAGAAATAAAAAAAAGCAAATTGTTCTCAATTATTAACTATAAATAATTGCCTTTATGAGATAGTGCAATACTGAAATCGCTTCTTTTTTGGAAAAGATGGTAAGTCCCAATAACTTAATATGACTTTCTTTTCCTTTTTTTGGTTAGACATTTTGGTAATTAGTAATACAATTAGATAAATTAGTAATAAAATTTGATAAATTAGGAATACAATTTGATAAATTAGGAATACAATTTGATAAATTAATAATAAAATTAGTAATAAAATCAGTAATAGTTCAGTGATCAAAATATAAAATAAGCAATCAAAATATTTAATTCTTACAATGGTTGATCAGACACAGTAAAAAAAATGGTCTCACTTGGTCAATGCAAGCAGGTAAAAGACAGATATTTACCCAGAATTCATCACAGTACCCCAAAATCTCGAAGTTGTCCACAAACCCACCTTCACCACTCCTATTGATTAGTCATGCCAATGTTTCAGTTGCCATGCCATTGCTTTGGTTCATCGTCAATGCTATCTACCGGTGGGTTGTGTAGTACATCATAGCTTAGTTAACAATCAAATACCGAGTATTGTATATGATCATGTTTAAAAATAAAAAAAGTAAAATTTGTAAATAAAATTTATAATATGACAGTAGCCTTTTCATTTTTATTTTAGAGTTCTGTATATTAATAAAGTTTCTTTAGTTTATACTGAAAGTATATATATTTTATTTATTCTTTATTCTTTTTGAATTTGATGTGCAGTATTTTGTATAATAAAATATTTTCTGAGCATAATATTAAAAGTTTTACAAAATTTAAAAAAAAAAAAACCATAAAAGTTGATACTAACTTAAATACATCAAACCAATTTGATAGATAATTTATTGATAACAAGACCACTATTATGTTTCTATAAGAGAAAAAAGTTATTGTAAAAAATATTACCCTGAACATATTTAAGTGACTAAAGTCAGACATTTTGCTATTTACTTTATTTTAGAAATAAAAATATGATAATTAATTTTTCCCCTTATTATTATTATTGCTTCAGTGAATGCATGAGTGAACATATACTCAACAATATTTAAAAGGTGTCCCATCAATTTATTATTATTAACTATATTATTATTTTTTTAAATTTTATTTATACTAAAATCTTAATTTATATATGCATACTATACATATATTATAAAGCATCTATATTATATATATATATATTTGTGTGTCAAAAAGTATTGCCCAATTGCAGTTCAGTAAATGTTTATGAACAAAATGTGAGCTATTGTACACTATATACATTTGTATGTGGGGAGAGCTTGGAGCAAAATATAGCATTGTTCATCAAGTGTTGAGATGGACATATGTTCAATTAAATAAATTATATGAAATTAGGACTTTGAAAATTTATTGCAATATTACCATATTGCTCGTAACTGTTTTAGATTAAGTAAAAGCATTTAAAAAAAATCAATAATTTATTATAGCATTGTGTTCTCAAAATACAAAATATATTTTTGGGAATTAATAAATAGTTTCTTATTAAAGTTATTTCCAACATTCCTTTTCCAATGTTTTATTGACTTTTATATAAGTTTACACGAAAGAAAATATTTATAATTTTTTTTGTATTAGAATCAAAAACATCATATTTTTATATCTTCTATTAATGTTTAAAACACTTTTCCACAAATGTTAGAAGATGATGTTTTTAACTCAAATATATATATATTTTAAAAAAAGTTTTTTGTGTGAAGTTAGATGAAAGTGTATAGGGATTGTACTACAGATCAAATATGGAATAAAGGAAGATTAATTTATATGACAAAAATGTGATTATTGTAAAAACTGGATAAACTACACAAAAATATAATAGGAGAATAGGGCTACTCTTAAAGCAAACATTTTCTGCATGGATATTGTTAAATACTATGTAGCTAATAAACATTTTAGGTGAAGATTCTAAATAAACAATATTTAATATATCTGCACACATTTATGTAATATGTATATATTATTTATTAATGTAAAAGAAATATTATCAGAGTTTAAATATTAAAAATTTAGTAAAATTTATTGCACCAAGGCCACAAGCCAGAAACTAGTCTGGAGATATTGGATGAGTAGGCACTAGATAGAGATTTTATGCACAAGCCATTGATTGCTCTTGTTGGCACAAATGGCACTTCTGTATGGAGAGTTTTGCTTTGTTTAATAACAATTATATGCTAGTATGAGATAGTGATCACGTGAAGTATACTTTCAACACTTTCGCATCATATTTATAGTTAGTCAGCTTGTGTATTTGCATAGTTTATTATCTTAAAGAATAAAGTAGCACGTGTACACACACTTATCACATTTCTATTCATAGAGTGAAATGAGATATTTTATTCTTGTTACTGCAATAAGATGCATGATTATGTATATTTTATTACTTTGGGATTAGTGCTGTTGTGACGTAATCGTCTGGCCATAATTATTCTAACTTTGCAAATTATTCTAACACTTTAGGTTTGTTATTTTTTTAAAGATTAACAAACTTTATGTTTAAAAAATGAGTTTTTGAATTCAATTAAATTTTAAAAAATTATTACGAATGCAACTTTATATTTAAAAAATTTGAATCCAAATTAATTAAAAAAAAAAAAAAATACGATATAAATAAAAGATTTTTTGGATTAAAAAATTAGTAAACAAAAGCAATTTTCGACATTCAGTTTATTTAATTCAAATCTTTTTTTTATATATATCGTATTCATAATAATTTTTAAAAATTAAATTGAATTCAAAAACTCAATTTTTAATTTATAATGTTGGCTAAACCTAAAATGATACTTCACAAACAATGAAAATATATTCGCAAAGTTAGAATAATTATGGTCGGACGATTACACCACAGAAGCGCTAATTCCAAAGTATTAATACTAATTTTGTTAATTGCAATTTTTATTACCTAATTTTATTATTATTATTATTTCATATGTCATAGCATCGGCCGGGAGGCGAACCCACAACTGTCTGCAACCAACTACTTGCTTGCAAGGCGGCTGCGATGACCTCTCGGCTAATAACGCTTGACTACCTAATTTTATTTCTATTATAATACACTTTATATGGATAGCTGCAAAAATTTTATTTAAGAATGCTGTGTAAAATTCTAGAACTACGATTGCTCTATCATAAAACCAAACTAATATATTTTTTAGCTTGGACTGGAGAATGTGATATTATAGAATGAACCATCGGAGGATATGATAACGTCAATCTTCTTTTTATTAAACTCAATATGTGCTAAAAAGAAAATGGGGGGTGGTTTTTGTGAGAATCATATTTTTTCTCAAAAATATTCTAAAGAAGTACAATACTAGTTATTTTTCTTGGAAAAATATGACTAAGAATAGAAAAACAATCGAGAAATATAATTAGACAAGATATTGAAATCTTTCCGAAATAACAGTTTGCTACAAAAGTTAAAGATAGCATCGCGAAATATTAAATAAATAGACTAATGCTCAGGTGTATTCTTTTACATGGACATGTAGTATTTGTATAACTAAACATTCCTAATATAGTTATTATTTGTCTTCCATGGAGTTGGAATAGTGTGTTCGTTTGCGAATGGCTGAGGCTGAATTTTATAATATTTTTGTTTAACAAATAGATCGTCGTGCAAAGATATACAGTACTTTTAATAATCGATTCTATGAGACCGGCAGACTAATATAATGCTTATCCGTACATATCATCTAATTTCCGAATGTTTTACCTTTTTTTTTCATATGTCAAATGCGAACCCTTGCTAGCTACTTGGAAGGCAGCTATGCTAACCGCTAGGCCACCAACGCTTGACATGTTTTACCTTTACTATTTTTATCACCATAGCAAACATTTTAATTGAAAAGAAAGTATGGCAGAAAAAAAAATTTCAAAGCAAACTATTTTTTAAATTTAAGACGTTCACTTTACATGATTAAAGAGTTTGAATTAATGACGTTATAGATGTACAATTTACACCAACATTTGTACTCCTTTATTTTCTTCTAATTTTAATAGAGCCATCTTCTGTTCTTTCGCAATACTATTTTTTCCCCTTTTAAAAAGTTTGATCTTATTGTTAAATCACGTGATTTATCAACTGATTAAAAAAAAAAAACAACTTGTTTTTAAGTGGGGGGAAAACTGAACTTGATTCTAATTAAATATTCTGGGCCGCCTTTAAGAAAATGTCCTATATTTAGTGTTAGAATGTTTAATAATAATATAAGAACAATCTTATAGCAATTGGGGGGAGAAAAAAGATGAAATCGGTATGTATATTCTTATATATTTTAAATATAGGTAACTAATTATATCACAGAGTAATTAATTTTTTTTGTTATTTATTAGACCACCTTTTTCCAGGAAAGATTGTCCAAATCCCCTGTAACGAAAGTTATTCGAGAATTCCCGTAAGTTCAATAATACTTTTTAATTAAACATTAATTTCACATTTTTAAATTTATACTATCAAATACGCTTCGCCTAATGCAAATTGATTTAATTCAAGTTTTGTAATATTAGAGTTTTAAGATCTCTTTTTTATCTTAATTTTTATATTATTAACTATTAATTTTTTGCTAAACATTGTGTAATTTATCGTTGCGGTAGAGTGGTTAACGTAGACTAAAATTTCCTGAATCGTTGTTAGAGTCATTTGCGGTTTAGTGGTCTAAGTTGAGGTTAATTAAAGGTTCTTGCGTCAATTCTCTGAAAAACAAAAAAAAAAGTTTAATCATTTGATTGGAACTGTTGTACTTTCTTTTGTCAACCGCTTCATCGACGGATGGCATATCGAGCAACTTATATTGCTATTATTTAAAGCAGTTCAGTATTATTCTAGAGTTTTGCGAACTGCTTTAGAAAGTTGCGCCTAACTGCACTTTGAAATTAATATCTAATATCGCTCCGTACGTTTGTCGATTGCCCAAATGAATACATACTATCTAACATTTTTTATTCCTAGTAATAGATCTGCGAACTAGTCTTAAGATAGCTTTTTAGACTGTAAACAACCTTCAATGTACTTGGTGTTGATCTGTATAAAATGTTGCTTCTAAAACCACCTTTATTGACTTTTTTGCTTAATTATTTACTGTTGTTTAATTTAATTAGAGCTGTGCCTATGTGGATATTTAGCTCAAGTGATTTCTTCTCTTTATAATTGCAATATATTTTGTAAAGTTTTAAATAATTAAAAGTTTGCAAATGCATTATAATAGATATTATTATTTAGTAACATTACAGCAATGGTTTATAACCTAGTTTGGCCATGAATATGAAGGAAAACCTCGAAAGTATTAGACCTAGATTAATTTAATTTAATTGTTTTTGTTACTACTGACAGCTTCTTCTTCAGCGGGTTAAATCGCTTATATATGCTATAATAGATATTGTAAAAATCAAAAATATATAAACCTATTTGGTAATTTATTTACAGATTGATTTATATTTTTAAATTGTTTTTAAATTAAAGGATTCCGGGAACTGGGGATCCTCTCAGTATGAAGTATTGAAGTACATTACATTATATGCTCCTAGTGTTGTAAAATGTTTTAGTTTTGTACTAGGAAGACTCTATGAATCTGTCACATTTTTAAATTGTCTGCCTTCAAAATTAGGCTTCAAGAATATAAGTGGCATTTTTAAAAATCTATGTATATGTAATATCCAAATATATGTATATTCATACATGCAAAGTATATGTTTTACTGAATTACTAAATTTTACTTTTATTACATATGTGTGCATATGTGAAGTACAATGGTGAATCAAAAAATTATCTGCACTCCAGGGCCCAGTATTAGAACATTATCAGGAAATAAGTTCAAACAGTGTTGATTATAGTGAGATTCTCATAGCTGGAGTCTTAAAATTTGAACAAATTGCAGAGGACTGCAATCCAAAAGTGTTGTACTATTGCATACACAACCATACATCACTGACCATTTAGTCAACACTCTCCAAAAACTTCATTTTGAGTTGTAAGACTATCTTACCTATAGTCCTAATTCTGCCCTTTTAGAATATTAACTGTTTGGACATTTGAAAGAAACCCTATGAAGATTCACATCTAACGAAGAGGTGAAGACAGCAATTCATTTGTGACATGCAATTCAGCCTAAAATATTTTTTAATGAGGAAATATAAAAGCTTGTTGGCAGATGGACAAAGTATATTGAAAATCAAAGAGATTATGTCAAAAAAATGTTTTGTTTTTTCAGAAAGTTAAGTAAATAAATTTTACAACTAGAGTGCGGATATTTTTTGACATATTTATAGTAATATATCATAATATTTTAAATAAGTCTGATGATTTTTTTATTATCTTCAATTAAGTATTGTACATTGAAATCAAAATCCACCATTAAAATAACTTTTTTAACAAAGTAACTGATGCAACTTTGTATATATAAATATAGCATTTGTTTCCCCACATACTTTGTGTGCAATTCTATAATGATCGTTTAAGCCATCTATATGCTTTTGGACTTCAAAGCCATGATTATGATTTTACTTTGAGAAGATTTACTCATATTTAATCATTTTCTTGCATATGCATATTTTATTTTTAACACAATCATGGAAATAAAACCCAACTAGATTACATAGGATATGCCAATAAACATTACATGACCACCAGCTCTTATGCTTGTGTATAACTGTTGTTAAAACAGGATTGAAAACATTAAGGTGTTTTCAATTTAAGACTTATAGTTTTGTAGTTAAATGGAGATAAAAGGTGGTTGCTGGAGGGTTGCATTAGACCCTAAGATCTAGGTGCAGTGCTCTCAGATCCAAGGCTTCTCACTGACGAAGACCATAAGCCAGAAACTAGTCTGGGGATATTGGATGAGTAGGCACTAGATGGGGATTTTATGCACAAGCCTTCTGGCACCCATTGATTACTCTAGCTTGTTGTGTGTGGCAATATATATAGTGAGTTTTGCCTGTTTTAAATACATAGGATATGATATAAAATTCATGAAGGGAAGATAAAATATAAATAGATTCTAGTGAGTGTAAAAAAGTAAAAGATAAATTTAGTTAGTAATAGCAAACTATAATATTTAGAAGTAGACAAAATTGTTAATGTTAAACTGGTAATATTGTATAAATTACTCTTCAAAGTTTAAGTCATACTAACTAACACATAATAAACTCTTACCAACAATGGTATTAGACTAAAATACTAAAACAATCATTAGTTCCTTCAGGGTGATTATTTCATGGTTTACAAATATTACTCTTCACCTAGTTGCAATGTCCTTCGATTGCATCCATTGTAATATACAAAACCCTTTACTTATTTATATATACCAATAAACCTCAGACCAATTAAATTTTGTAGCATGAAATTTTTTAAATATTAAACACTTAAATATTACAATAAATTAGCCTAAAGCAGAATCAAAACACCAATAAAAATATCACCTCAAACAATCAAAAGTTAATTAGTAATCTTCTTATTAATAAACTGAATATGCTGGTTCTGAACTGGTAATGCTATATAAGCTTCTTGAAGAAAGTTTAAATCATACCTGCTAATAAATTCACACTTAACAAATTACTACCAATTTTGACATCACATCAAAACACCAAACACTTAGCTACTCCAGAATATGTAATATTTAAATACAAGTATATTGTATATACTGAACGTGATGTAATTTAGAAGAAGTTTGAATTCAGACTTTCAAGCTTCCTACGATTATCTTTTTCAGATGTATGTGGGCATGTGAATTGATTATATAAGATGGAGTGGATACTGTAGGGAGCTTGAAAGTCTGAGTTCAAATCTCTTCTAAACTACTCCAGAATAATCAATTTCATGGCTTAAAAACATTCTTCTTCTACTATCTGCAAAGCCATCTAACAGCTTCTCACTATATGCAAAGCTCTTTATGTACCAAACTTCAGACCAATTAAACATTGAACTATGAAATAATAATAATGTAGTCTTCTTAAATATTTTAAATGGTATGGTAATTTGTTTTTAAAGTACTGCTAATTCAGCACTAACATATTTACAGTGGATATTGATTCATGTTTAAGGTTATAATTTATAGTTGTTTAAACTCTATCTTTGTCAAATCTAGTATAATGTATAAAAGTTTGATATGTAAAAATGATGAAATTGTAATTTTCTCATGCATTAATATTTAATTGATCAGGTTTGTGTATTACATTTGAATCCAACCTGATGATTCTGAATGCAACTAAAAAGTGATGTTGGATTAGTCACTAATTTGATGAAATATCAGAGTTGGTAAAAGTTTGCTATATGTGAATTTATTGGCTGGCATAATTTAAATTTAGTTTGAGAATTAATTTGTTTGTATAGTATTCCCAGTTTAGCATTAGTACCCTGCTTTATTATATTGGAGAATTATTAATTTATATTTAGGGAAATAATTTGTAATTGTTCTTAATCCTGCTTTGGCTAATTTGTCTATAATATTTAAAAATTTAATAGTTAAAAAGCCTATCTTAATTATTTCACACTTTAGTATCTAAATGGTCTGAAGTTTGTTATACAAAAGTAAAAGGCTTTGTACATTAGATTGGAGTGTTGACTCTGCAACCAATAAGCCAGTTGATTAACTAGTATTTTGATATGATGTTAAAATTAATGAGAATTTGTTACACGTGAATTTATTGGCTGATATGATTTAAAGTTTATGGGGTAATTTGTTTATGTAGAAATAAAGTAACTTTTACTTTAAAAACACTTAAAGTAGCATTGACCAAATAAGGGATTAAAATCAACTGTTTTAAAAAAATTCAAAACCTGTTTTTGATATTATTATTATTAATTTTGAAAAGTAACTAAGTCATATTTGGTTGTCCATGTTTTAATTACCATTCTGTATTTTTGAAAAAGGAATAAGTGGATTGGGAGTATTCTTTTTTGTTTTAGCTTTAATTTTGGCTAGTTAAAGAGGTTTCATAATGGATTACCATTAATTATAACTAAAATAGTTGGAAAAATAACTATGGGTCCAGAGTTAATAAAAATAAAGTAAATAATGAGAAATTATAATAGTAGAATCATTCAATCCACATACTTTTTTGTTCATGATATGTGATTTTTAATTAGAACAAAATAGTGATAAATCGCAAATATTTTTGCTTTTTTGTCACCACTAATTTTAACTATTATTAATCCAATGTAGGATTAAGAACTCTGCATTTAACCTAGTTTCTCCAATCCATGGCATCTCTTCGCCACATCACATAAGTAAACTTTCTTATTTCATCTCTCTCTCTCACACATGTTGTCTATTTCTAGGTCTTTACAATCTCTTGGAATTCAAACTGTCTATCTATTGTCATCTCTTCTGGCAATCTATCTAGCCTTGCTCCATCTCATCCTCTTATTCTTTCAGTGATATCTGTAATACCTGGTATCTCACTCATGTATTTCATTTTTGATCTTTTCTTCCTTACTCTTAACATACATCTTTCCATACTTATTGAGTAGGCTAAGGTTTCTGTATTTCTCTATTGTTAAGTATCCAAGTCTCAGATCTATAAAAAAAAACTGGTAAAACATGTCTATTAAAAAATATACTTTCTAAACATAGGAGTATTTCCATTCAATATTATTTCTACAAGAAGCACTTCATCCAAGTTTAATTCCATTATTAATGTCATCCAATATGTGTCTATCTGTATTAATAATTTGACACATATCTTTGCAGTTTTTAACTTTTTCTAATCTTTGTTTATCAATCTTTATTTTTTTCCTTTTGAGAAAATCCATTGAGTATTTATTTTTTGTCTTACTTTCTTAAATTTCATCTGACATTTTTTGCAACACTTGCTAAAATCTCTGAAGCATTATTTTCAAAAATAACCATATCTGCAAAATCTAAATGACTTAAATAATCTATTTCCTTAGTTTTACATGTTAATCTACAAAATATATCTTGTAAAACGGTTGTAAAAAGTTTTAGAGATATGGAATCACCCTGTTGTAAACTCTTGTCAGCTTTAATCTTCTTAGTACAATCATATACTTTAATCACTGATGTAGCATTTTGATAAATATTCTTCACATATGATAATATCCAGGTATATTTTTTGATGATGCAAAGCTTTAGTAACTATAGAAATGTATACCATATATCAGTGTTTCCCAACCTGTGGTACGCGTACCACTGGTGGTACGTGAGTTGCTGGTTGGTGGTACACGAAAAATAATCAATAATGGCGGGCATAAAAAAAAATTAAATCATAAAAATATAGAAACGTTTTTTCCTATAATTCATAAAAATTATTTTAATTAATAATATTATACAGTAAAGTTGTTAATACGTACAGTCGATAACGATCTTTAATGTTAATGATAAAATTGAAAGTATGATTAAGAAATTAGATTTTTGGAAACAGTAATATATATAAGTATCGAAAACAGTCAACTGGAAGTATTTGAAACTCTACATATTTTTTTGTTTGAAAATAAGGTTAGTCTGTCTCAAGATATACGAGAAAATATAATAGCACATTTAACAGGATTAAAATTGTCTTTCATGGAATATTTTCCAAAACCCAAATGATAATTGGATTTCAAACCCCTTTTATGCAGAAAATTTATAAAAAGCTACATCATTATCAATAAAGGATAAAGAAAATTTAATAGAATTATCATGTGACAGAACTTTACAAGTAGAATTCAAACGACACAATCTAATTAATTTTTGGTTAAACATTAAAGAATATGAACAACTTTCTGAGAAAGCTCTTAAATTATTATTACCGTTTACTACGGAATTAGTAGGAAGAGCTTTTTCTTCATATATTTTTTTAAAAATAAGTATCGAAACAGATTGAACGCAGCTGTAGACTTAAGGGTATACCTCGCATCTTTTGACCAAATTTCAAAAAATTATGTTGTTCGAAATAAGCACAAAGATCTCATTAAATTTATTTTATAAAAATATTTGATTATAATAAGAAAATATATTAATTGTTTTTTTATAATTTTGTGTTTTTATTAAAACCATTTATTAGTAAACGAAATATGACAAAATAGTAGATAAATAATGAGTCGGATCAAGGTAAATCAATCTAAATTATTTAATTTGAAAGAATGTATCAGAAAAGGATAATACCCAGAAATTAGACTCTCATTAATTCTTGATCATCTATTGTGGATTACTAGATGTAAGCTAGTATTTAATCATCAAAATGTTAATCCTATTAACTTCATGCTGAACAATATAAAAAAAACAAGAACAAGAGATAGCCTGATAACCCCTGAGGTTATTTTTACCATGACTTGGGACATGCTGGATTTATCCTCTCCATGGCCCAACCAATAGCAAGATGCTCCAAAAAAGAGAAAACAGACTCAAATTCGGAAAAACCAAATGAAGGAATGAGAAAACACTTTGAACAAAATATGTACCAAATAACCTTTAATGTAATAATGTAATCTTTAATAAGTTATTTTGGAAAAAATATGAAACTTTGAACAAACACATACATATAAATATGTTACAGTGAGTTTATAATCTGGCGTGACGTTTAGGCGTGTTACAATGTAATTTGTCTCATTATGAGATGTGAATACATACATGGTCATCCTATAATATATATAATGCAAATAAAATAACACACTCGCAATAACAAATTTCACAAAATACAATCATTTTTACGAAGTGGTACAATTTAGCGTGATGTACTACCAAGTGGTACGTGAGCCAAAAAAGGTTGGGAAACGCTGCCATATAATATTAAATTATCCATGCACTTTACTACTGTTACACAATGCTTTATTTACCACCCTTTTTTACAGTTTACAGTTTCAATTGTTCCAGCAATCTTCTTCAGAACTTTATATCTCAGAGCCTCAAGTGCATGGACAATTTAGTATTATATGGTATACATTTGACAGAGCAATAAGAAAGAGTAGTTAACTATAGAAATGCTTACAGAATCAAATGTCTTGTCCTTTGCAAGGCTGTTTGTTTTTTTACATATCTCTCCACCAGATATTAGAACAGAGATTACTTCACCAAAAATATATATAAAGTTGCTAAACAGATTGGGCTTGAAAATTACTCAAGATGTAAGTTACCCTAACTAAAATTTGATTAAAATCAAGGTCTTCTTTTTGGATGTTCTTCCAAGAATCTACAATTGATGAATTATTGTGTTAAAAAATAGAATTTTTATAAGATTCCCAATAAATTTATTTTCCTGATCCTACAATAAAGCAATATGGGTTTGATCGTCCTAGGCAGAACTGGAATATCAACTGATTCCAGTTCTTTGTGCTCATCTGTTTCATAAATTGAAATTATCACATTACTGATCTTTGTAAATAAGGAAGAATACAAACTAAGAACTATGACTATGGCAGAATTGAAGAATTTAATAAAGCCATTAGTAAATGTATTTCCTGGTTGAAATTTCTTCAGGTTTCTTGATGATATCTTATTTAATAGTTAAGTTGTCTAAATCTATACACTAAGTAAATAAATAAAATCTATAAATACAAAATGTAATGGTAACTCATATTCTCTGGTTTTATTAACTTTCCTCAATAGTTGGAAATAATTTATTGTGCTAAAATCAGTTTTTAAATTCAGTTTATTCTGTAGATTAGTTAGAATCCAAACTTTGCTGAAAGCATTATCTTAGTAAAGATTTGGGATAGAATTGATAGCATACTAGTAGGTCTGTAATCTCTCATATATCTTCTTTATTACCTTTCTGAAATATCAAAATTACACAGTTTCCCATTCATCTGGTACATCTTTATTATGTAGACATTTTGTATAAAATTTTGCCAATAATTATTCCATTTTTTCACTTCTTTTAAAATATTAATGGAGCTTTTCCTTTCTTCATATATTTAATTGAATGTCTCATCTCTTTATTTAAAATAATTGTGGGATATTTTACTTTCTTGTTCTTTATTATTATATAATTTTTTACAGAACTCTTTAATACATTTCATGAAGTCGTTTCTTTTTAAAAGTAATAATTCTGTCTTTTATTCCTATTACTGAAACATTTTTTTTTTCATTATCAAGATGTTTTACACTTTTGAGACTTTTATTCTATTTTATTGCTTTCCATACCAATTCAATTAATTATATTGTCTTATATCATTTTAACTCTTTTTCTTAATATTTTATAAAACTTTAGATATTCACTTCTTAATGGATTATTAAAAAACATTATTTCATATTTTTTTATTTATTCATATATTCTCTTGTTAAACCACTAAACATCACATGATCACCATCTCTTAAACTAGCACATAATTGTTATTAAACAAGACAAAACTCTCTCCATACAGTAGTGCTACCCTGTGCCAACCAGAGTAATCAATGGATGCCAAAAGGCTTGTGCATAAAATCCCTATCTAGTGCCTACTCATCCAATATCCCCAGACTAGTTTCTGGATTGTGGCCTTCATCAGTGAGGAGCCTTGGATCTGAGAGCACTGCACCTAAATCTTAGGATCTAATGCAACCCTCCAGCAGCCACCTTTTATCTCTACTTAACTACAAAACTATGAGAATGAAATTGATAACACAATAATATTTTCAATCTACGCTCAATAGCTTATATAGTCATATAGGTCTGAATTCAGTTCAGCATCCATACATTTTGGTGTCTTTGGTATCCATTGATTACTCTGGTTGGCACAGAGCAGCACTACTGTATAAAGAGAGTTTTGCCTTGTTTAATAACAATTATGTGCTAGTATAAGAGATGGTGATCATGTGATATTTAGTGGTTTAACACCAATCCTGCCTAATACGATGGTGGTGGCTATGGTTGTTAAAGAGCCAAAGACACCAAAATGTATGGGTGTTGAACTGAGTTCAGACCCATATGACTATGTAAGCTATTGAGCTTAGATTGAAAATATTATTGTGTTATCAATTTCATTCTCATAGTTTTGTAGTTAAGTAGAGATAAAAAGTGGCTGCTGAAGGGTTGCATTAGATCCTAAGATTTAGGTGCAATGCTCTCAGATCCAAGACTCTTCACTGACAAAGGCCACAAGCCAGAAACTAGTCTGGGGATATTGGATGAGTAGGCACTAAATAGGGATTTTATGCACAAGCCTTCAGCCATCCACTGATTACTCTGGTTGGCACAGAGTGGCACTACTGTATGGAGAGAGTTTCGCCTTGTTTAATATTCTCTTTGTTGTAGTAAAAAAATTATTAGTAAATTTCTACTTTTTTATATCAGCTATTTTTTTCCCCAGTTATTAGAAGAGTGTCAGTTATCTTTTTATTGGTTACAATTAAGTTTGAACCATCTTCAATGTTTGTTAGTACTTTAAAATGATTTGCAAGTTCTAATTCCAATTCACTGGAGTATTTCTGAAGATTAAGAATATCAAGTGTGAATACGATTTTTTTAATAATTTTTGTCTCTTTAGTTTTGCATTAATGCATATACATCTCACTAATCAATGATCATTTTCAGTGTTGAATCTATTAAAAATATTACAATCTTGAAATACATATTTTCTGTTAGACAAAATATATAACCAATTCTATTATATCTTCATTTGGATACTTACATGTCCATTTCTGGTTAACATTTTTCTCAAAGAAAGAATTCTTAATATCCATTTTTTTACTCTTTCTGAAAATTCCACAAGACTATATCCTCTTTCATTTCTATCATTATAACCAAAGTTATCCACAGCACATCTTTCATTCATTTATGAATTCTAGTATTAAGGCCTCCCTTGATAATTTTAAAATATTGTTTGTCTGATCAAAAGCATTTTTTACTTCTATATCAAAATCTTTCATTTTTTCATTACAATGGGAATTTGTTGGAGTATAAACTTGAATAATCTTCATGTGGTATTTTCCATTATCTTGAACTAATCTTGCCACTCTGTCTGATATGTAATCAATCTCCATAATGTTCTTTCACTTTGTATTCATAGTGATTCCATTCCACTCATTTTCCCATATTATTTCTTTGTAATAAAGTACATGTCCATTTTTTAAATCAATTGTCTCTTCATCTTTTCTTTCTTTTAACTTATAAAGTTCAACAATATCCTATTTAATATTACTCAATTCTTCTTCCAATTCATGCAATTTTTCTTCATTAAAATGTGATCTGCAATTGTAAGAACTTACATAAAATGTTGTCATCTGTATACATATACTCAGATATGCAAATTTATAAATATTAAGTTTTGCTAGAAGTGATTCAATACAAATAAATTGCTTTTAACATATAAGGTGTGTACATATATTAAAATCAATTATGGAAAAATATTTTTTCTTCTATTATAAAGAGAATTTTATTTACTTAACATATGGACTTTTTCTTTTTGTTAAAACAGTTTAACTACTATTAAAATATCTTAAAAGAACCTGTAGAGATTTTAATCAGGAGATAAATTCATTAATAGTTTTATCAAGTTCTCTAATTCTTCTACAGCCATAAAAAAGTAGTTAGAAACTTTATACAAATTTTACTTTTAATCATAATTCTTTGATTGTAGATTTTTAAATGAAAATCAAAAGGGGGGTGGGGTGGGGTGGATCTTGATTTGAGATGAGTCTGAGATTGTGAATCTATATTTCAAGTAATGGAAAAGTTATCTACTTAATAGCTTTTTAATATTAGAGTACAAGTATATACAGTACTTGGAAATTAAATGTAATTGTAGAGGATTTGAACACAGATTTTCAAGCATCTTTCAGCTATTGGGCAACCTTTTTTTTTTGATATCTTGTAGAGAAATATGTAAAAGAACAAAAAGCTATTAAGAAAAAGTAATCCTGACAGTATCAGTAATATTTTTTATTGTTATATATAATTATGTATCTAGGAGTTTAGCATGGGAACTTTTTCTCTAAACAGAGTTAAAACAGGCAGAACTCACTATATATATATATTGCCACACACAGCAAGCTAAAGTCTAAACAGAGTTAAAACAGGCAGAACTCACTATATATATATATTGCCACACACAGCAAGCTAAAGTAATCAATGGATTCCAGAAGGCTTGTGCCTGTTTTAACAACAGTTATACACAAGCATAAGAGGAGGTGGTCATGTGATGTTTATTCTCTAAACAGAGCATAATATTCACCAGCCAAATATTGCTACTTCTAAAGAAACTGTCTGCAAAGAATTTGCATCATAATCTTAAATGGTGCTAGATAGCTTTCTAATAAAATTATTCCTAGAACTTATTTTAAATATAATCCTAAGTAATGCCAGCCAATTTTCCAATGAGACTATTTTTAAAAATTAATTTTGATTTCAACAAAACTGAGGAAAATAAGTTATGTTATGATCAATGATTACTCTTAAATAACATTATATATGACCAGTCTATTATTGCAAGAGGATTATATTTACATTATAAGATTTCTTATTATTTAGATTAAATGGATTATGTCCTGTACATGAGGGGTCAGATTGACTTTAGGTCAGGGTGGCCTTTGAGCATTTCATCAGATTTTCAATTGGATGGATGGTTGGAGTGTGGAGTAGATTGAAGCCTGTCCATTAAAGTATGAGGTTTGGCTATCTTAATATATATCTGAGCACTTATAGCATATATGTGTGGAGATGGTAATCTGGACCAACTGATGATTGCTGGTTTAGCATAAAATATGTATGTTGGTGATTATTTATCTTTTCAACATATATGTGTTCTAGTGTATCAGTGTTATGAGATAGTGTGGAGAGTGGTGGGTCATATGAAAGTCTGTGCTCATATACCCTATATATTATTTAGAATAAAAACTGAACATACTGTCTTCAGTCAATTAGGAAAAAGTCTCTATTCTTTGAATATTTTTTTCTCATCCTATTTGGGAGACTTTTTCTTTTCAGAAAAGAATCTCTTTTGAGAAGTCAAAGCAATATAATTAGTGTATATGACTTTCATTAATTCTAATTTCTGGAAGATGACTGATGAATATATTAAATAGATGAGAGAACAGAATCCTGCAGTAAACTTATATATAATTTTGTATTTACTATGATTATTATTTAGTGTCATTCTGCAATTGAGAGTTTTAGAAATTTTTAGAAGACCATTTTCCGAATAAAGTCTTAAGCTGAGATTAAATCAATAAAGTTAGTGACAATTGTTATTTTAATTTGAAAGCTTATTTTCAGAGTAAGTTGTTAAAGATACATATTTTTCACAGCAGCATTTTTCTGGCCTAAACCCAGCCTCCTCTATAAATAGATTGCCAAAAATATCCAAAATGTACTTGAATATACATTTTTTGGAGATATGTACAGTCAATATATCCAACCATTAATACACTGTGTACTTTCTGCTATCATAAGATTGTCTTAACAATAGTTTCTTCTTAAAAAGAATGTTATTACATTCAATTGGTTATCAAAACAAATTTTATCATTTGAATTACTCTTTCTCTTTGTTTCGCATTTTTCAAATCATAATGCATTGAGATTTAGGAAAACCCTCAAACCATCAATTTTATTTCCTGATAAGTTCTCATCTAGCACTATTTTTAAGCAACTCTGAATAATTGATTTACATGAAGAAACAGATATCTCTGTATTGAGATATCTAAAAAATTGCATGCATGCATTAACTAGATATAATTCCAATGTAGTTAATATATTAAATTAATGCTCTAAACAATTATATGATTTTTTTCTCTGATCTTTATTGTCACATAAAATCAAATAGTTTAAATGTTTTTCTCTACAACCTTACTTCCATACATGTCCTCTAATTTTATGCACTTTTGGTTAATTATTGTTTTCAGGTATGCAAACAATTTAAGTTTCCAAATTTCCTAAATAGAACATTTTAAAATACTGTAACTAACCTCCAGATCTTTGACAAGAAGGGATCTTGAACCCAAAGTGCAATAAATGCTGGGTATCTAATTAAAATTGATCACCAACAATTCTTAGTGTTTTATTATGATTTTATACTACTCTACTCCATATAACTGTTATATAATACAACATCATTAATAGAATTATATTCTCCTATAACAAAACACTATGCTATTATTAATCAATTCTCTCCTATCATTTTTTCAAGAGAAATGCTTTGTATTTTTTTGTATTAATAAGTAATATCTCTTCATTTTAATAATATCTAGACACTATAAAGTTCAATATGGTATTAGAATAATGGAATCAAAAGGTATTTGTTTTTGGATCAAAACTCGGTCTTTATTTATGACACTTAAACATTGATTTTGCGAATAGTTAACCATTCAGTAAATTTTAAAGTTACTATATAATTTAGCGTCCTATTTATTTATTACTTTCTTATTTGTATATTCATTTTTAAAATCTTGCCTATCATTGTCTCATAATTGACTCTAATTCTTCATTTCTTTTTTAATATAAGCTGCATAATTTTTCTTTTATTCTCAATTCTTGGATCAGTGTATAATTTTTTTCAAACTTTTTTTATTTTTTATATGTCTTCTTTGCATCAGCTAGAAAATATTTTTTTATTTGATTTCATATATCCAATTTCCAAACATATTTAATGACCTCACTTATTTCTCTTAATCATTGAATAAACTTGTTTACAAACTTTATCCAATGTTTTTACATTTTTTACTGTACTAATCAAATGTGCGTTCACATCGTTCAATCTATTATGAATTCTATATATTTCTCCTAATAATGATACTGCTTTCCAAAATAACTGTTACTTTTATTAATCCAAAACTTTTTAACAAAGACAATTTCCTTTTCATAATCATTGTATTTCTCTTTGGTAAGCATTTGTATTTATATCCATGGTGTTCTCTTTAGTTTAGCATTTACTACTGCTAATTTATATTATTGCTCATCCATATGTACTGGGTTAGGCTTCAGTAAAGTCATTCACTGACATATATATATATATATTTACACACACACACTAGGCAGACTACTTAATTGTGTGTTTTATCATTTATTTTGTTTTATAACTTTCATTTGTTCATTATAAATTTTATAACGGAGATAACAGGATAACTTTAATTTTATTTTATTTATATAAAAGGATACTCAGACTTTAGTATTTCAGTTTACTTCTTTTTATTTGAAATTTATCATATACATTCTAATAGCAAAAGATATCCAAAAGGGATTAATCACAATTTTAGCATTAAACGTATTTATTTACTTATCTATTTATTGCACATACTTATTAAAAGTACAATAAAATGTATATATTAAAAAAATAAGAACTTTGAACTTAATTTAAAAAATTTTAAAGATGAATTTTTTGTATATCAAATAAATATCTTCAGGATTTTATAAAACAAATAATTGATAATTTTCTTACTAATTGGTGCAATAATTTCGTTGAGACAATTAACAAAAATTATTATGTATAGATTATTTATTCTAAATAATTTCTAAGAGGGGAGTTCTTCTTTTTTAATATCAAATGAGAAGTAGAATAAATGTAAAAATAACACAAATGGGAAAAGAAAATAGACAAGTTAGAAAAAAAAAGTAGAGCAGTAGAAGATGAAAGTGAATAAAAAACAATTTGGAGTTATACAAGACTAAAAATATATAAAATATGAAAAGATCACATGATTACTATTTCCTATGCTTATACAAACTGTTAAAACAATGTGATGTGATGTGATGTACTGTAGCTTCTCCTTAAATGGAGTCAAGAATATCTCAGCAATTATGCCCAGAGAAACCTGTTAGCCACTTTATTTTCCATTCCCCACTCTAAGTCTTCCCATATTCTGCCCCATCCCATTTCCACAACATAATCTTTGTCAACTCTATGGCCTTTATATCTAAATCCCCCTTATCTTTTTGCAAACCCAGCATAAAAACTAATAACTCACTTTCTGTATAGTCACTTTGTTCATACCTATTCTCCCATAACTTCATTATCTGTACCCTTTCTGCTTTCAAGCATTTACCTTCAATCAACAGATGCCTAATATTTTTATACCTTTCTTACACAATTTTTCACACTAAATCACCCATAGTTTTTCATTTACATGTATATTCTCTTGTTGCTAAAGATCCCGTTCAAGCCTTAAACAATAAACTACTTTTCTTATTATTATCATAAATTAACTCGCGTCCAATATTCCGTTTACTTTTATCTATATTTAAACTCTTCTTACCCTCCATACTAATTCTCCATCTCTCCAACTCCCTATTTTTTTATTAATGCTTCTATTCTTTTATCCCATTCCTTTCCACTATAACACTCAACAATGCTCCTAACACAATCATCCCACCGTTTATACAAGTATACTGATATAAATTCTTTATCCAAATCTTTTGCATACTGCATTACCTTTCTCACCCTTCTTGTTAACTGCCCTTTACTCATAACCCAATTAAACACTATTTTGGCTATTCTTTTACTATCCATAAACTGCAACCTACCAAACATTTTTATTTTACTTTTTGCATCTCTCATATAAAAACTTGACCATCCCATTTCTCCTTGAATTGCCTCCTTTGCTGTCCACATCTCTACATCTAATGCATGTCTTCCTACCTCCCTTTGTACTTTCTTTAAATAATCTAAAACCCTTTTACTAACACATAATGCATCATTACCATATGTTAACCCTGCTACTGCAACTCCCTGCCATACAATTCTAGCTACATCATATTTATTATATGAAAATACTGCTAGTTTCTTTACCAGACCCTTTCTTTTCTTTGCTTCATTTACCAATTTTTTCTCTCATTCATCCAAGAAATTTTCCTGATTACATAAGATGATTCCCAAATACCTATATCTATCCACCACACTTAACTTTATAACCCCCAATAAAAATTCTACATCTTCTCTTTCCCCAGTATTAACCATCATTGTATTTGATTTTCTTCAGTAAATTTAATCCCCATCTCTTTACCCACCCTTGCACATGTCCTCAACATAATTTCCATATCTTCTCTTCTTTCTGCACACAAAAAAATATCTGCAAAAAAAAGACCCGACAAAGTATATACTCTTTTGTCACCTATTAACGGTATCTCTACCCCTCTTCCTAGTCTTTCTATTGCTTTCTCCATTTCACTCAAAAATAATAAAAACAAAATAGGTGACATAGGGCATCCTTGCCTTAATCCCACCCCATTTTTAACTTTAACTGATTCTATATCCTCTAATTGGTAAGTATAATAATTATTTTCATATAATTTCTTAATAATATTTACTAAAGCTTCATCCATTCCCAAATTGGCTAACCTTACCCATAATCTATCTCTATTTACTCTATCATATGTTTTCTCTATATCTATAAAACTCATATTCAATGATCTACCTGAATTCCTACTCATCTCCATAAGTTGTGTAACTACAAACAAACTATCTTCTATACACCTATCTGACCTAAAACCTCCTTGCATCCCCCCCCCCCACTACATTATTCTCTTCCATCCATTTTACAATTCTTCCAGCTACCATATATGAGAAAACTTTATATAAAACTGATGTTACCACTATCGGTCTATAATTACTTAACTTTCTACTATCCTTACCCTTTCCTTTAAATAATAATCTTATTCTTGTATTATTCCAACTACCCGGAAAAACTATCTTCTGTGCCATCTTATTAAAACATGATAATAACTTTGCTTTTGCTCTATGCCCTAAATTTATTACCATGTCTGCTGCCCATCCATCTAAACCTCTCACCTTTTTACTTTTCAATCTCTTTCCTGCCTCATTCAGTTCATTTTTTGTGAACCTAAAATTCCCATTACTACCTGCTTCTGATGTGATGTGATGTATTGTGGCTTCTCCTTAAATGAAGTCAAGAATATCTCAGCAATTATGCCCAGATAAACCTGTTAGCCATTTTATTTTCCATTCCCCACTCTAAATTTTCCCATATTCTGCTCCATCCCATTTCCACAACATAATTTTTGTCAACTCTATGGCCTTTATATCTACATCCCTCTTATCTTTTCTCAAACCCAGCATAAAAACCAATAATCCACTTTTTGTATAATCACTTTTTTCATATTTATTCTTTCATAACTTCATTATATGTACCCTTTCTGTTTTCAAGCATTTACATTCAATTAACAAATGCCTAATATTTTCTATTCCTTCCTTACATAATTTACAAAATAAATCACCCATTTTTTCCATTTACAAATTCTTCATACAGTAGTGCCACCAAGTGCAAGTCTTTGTAATCAAAGGATGCAAGAAGGTTGTGCATAAAATCCATATCCAGTGCATACTCATCCAGTATCTCCAGACTAGTTTCTGGCTTGTGGCCTTCTGGAATCCATTGATTACTCTGGTTGGCACTGAGTGGAACTACTGTATGGAGAGTTTTGCCTGTTTTAATAACAGTAATGTACTAAAATAAGAAATAGTGATCATGTGAGGTTTAGTGGTTTATCATTTCTTCTTCAAGGCTTTATTTTGAGTCTCTTTTAATTGAGTGTACCATCTGGATTTATTAAATTTATCTTATTATCCCAGATTAAAAAAAGCATATGGCTTAATTGCTCAGGAGTTCATAAGAAGCTTGAGCGCCTGACTTGCGACCACCAGAATTGTTCCTAGGACTCCCAGTCTCAAGTTGGTCACTCTACTAATAGCACCAAAATGCACAGGATATCCCAGTATATATTCATACCATGAAAAACATTGGTTCTTTTTTTAATCATTTTGCCTTCTAAGTCATCTTGGGGATATTTTCTTTTGATGAACAGAGAATTAATAACCCAGCTTGAGATTTTTAAATTTTATTATAAATTTAATAAGTACTAAGTTGACAATTCATTTAATAATTATTTTTTATTATAATTTTTTTTGGCTCAACTCTTTCATTCAGATTTTATGTTATATTAATTTGAAACATTAAGAAACTCTAGTAGTAAATAAAATAAAGTCTTACCTAATTTGGTAAGCTTGTAATTATAAACTAAAATAAAAAGTCTGCTAATAGCTCTAACAAGCTTTATCAATAAATTTCACAAGAGAAAGCATTTAAAATCTCTATCTAGAAATTATCCCCAAACCAGTTTCTAGATGTTGGCTTTCCTCAGTGAGATTCTAGGATATTTCAGACACTAGATGCAAATTACCAACTCAAAGCTAGCTCTTATCTAATAGTTAACTTTTAAGTAGAAAATCTGAAATTTTCAGACACCTATATATCTTCAAATTCTTCATCCATACCATATGTTAATAGCCTTAGCAATATAATATTACTTAAGACTTAAAAGCAAAACTATAATAGTAAATAAAATAAAGTCGTACATCATGCGACTAAATGCTCTTTAATTTTTAAAATCAGATTCAAAATAATCTCAGCTCAGGCTCAAACCAATAAACATAGTATTCTCCCAGCATTATTCTCAATAATGGATTACATGATTTTTAATCACTGATAAGCTTTGCAATAGTAATTAACTATCATAGGCTATGCCCATAATTCCATCATTCATCATATTGCTTCTTTATAAATAAAAAAAAAGGAAAGAGATTAAAAAACAGGATAAATATTTCTGAAAAAAACCTCTTAATTCTACTTTTGCAGTTCATTATTATTATAGCTGGTTACATAACTTCTACATCCTCATATAAAAAGTTTATATAATACTCACCATATAGGATGCATTTTATCATATATTAAAACAAGAACAATGCACTAAGTTCCAACAAACCAGATCTATAAATGATTTACATAAATGAAATAAAAGTAAGAGGACAAATTTTTTTTATGGACATTATATCACTCTCATCATTGAAATATATCAAAATAAACTATTTTAAACCTAATATGGAATTCAATAAATATTTTGCAAAAAAAAAAAAACAATTAAGGTACACTAATACACACACACACACAAACCTTTAATTTTTTTTTCATTAAGTTATTAAGCAAAAATTAACAATTTTTTAATATATTTATTTAAAACATATAACTTTTTCCCCCACACATTAGTACAGTGACAGTTTTAAAAAAGGAAAGTGAAGATAAAACAAAATAATAATAATGCAATACATAATTTTATAATACAAAGTGAAATTCAACATTAAAGAATATGCTTGGGTATACTATGTTTATAATACCAATTTTGTGTAGAAACTTTTTCATTGCTATATATATATATATATATATATATATATATATCATTAATGAAATGATTCTTCTAACATGAAATTTTTGATAACTAAAAGAAACCTTGATTTCTCTTTGAGGTTTTCTGAAAGAATCAAGCAGGTTAAATTGGTAAAGTCTACTCCATATATTTTTATCATTGCAATTGTTATTACCATGAAATTATTCATATGGTAATCAAATATGGATCATCTATTCATCTTCAGGCATCTAAGTTTAAGAAAAAAACTAGTCTTCCATTTCAGATCCCTGATATTTCTTAACTGAGCCATCAGCTAAGTTTTTTGAAGGCAGGATACATATATAAATGCTCATTATTTTTCATATTTATAATCACGATTGATAAAAATAAATTGTCACCATCATAATATACATAGACTATAAAGTCATCAGTTTGGTGACTGAAAGACAAAAAACACTAAAAATCAATTGATAATTGACATAATCTGCTATCTGATGATATATAGTTAACTATATTTAAAACTGTAGATTACTTTTTATGTGTTTGAAAAGGAAGGTTTATAATATACATGTTTACCATATCTTATCTATGGATCTGAGACTTAAACACTTAGTAGAAGAACAATACAGAGACTTCAGACCACTCAAAAAAGTATCACGAAATGCATGTTAGGAGTAACATGAATAGACTGAAAATGAAATATATGAGTGTAAGAACAAACAGGTGTTTCTGACATCATTGAGAGAATCAAGAGACTGAAATGGAGTTGGGCTGGACTTATTGCTAGAAGTAGTGATAATAGATGGACAGTTTAAATCTTTGAACTCCAAGAGATTGTAAAAGACCAAGAAAGAGAACACATTTGAGATGTATGGATGAAATAAGGAAGTGTGCTGGTGTAATATGGAGAAGAGAGGCTAGATATCAGAGATGGATTGAACTTGGAGAGACCTTCATCCTGCAGTGGATCAATAATAGCTGAAAATTATGATGATGATGAAATTACTTTTAAGTAAAGAAAGAGTGAATGAGTTAGAACTGTTCAATATTAAATGGGACTTTCATGAAGACAGAAGAAAATGTAAAGAGGCAATTAAAATGTTTTACATCAGTTTTATACCAAGGATTTTACAATCAAAAGGGAAAGCTGAAAGAATTACGATTTTGCAGATAATAGTTGTTTTTACAAATATTGTTTCAGAGCTTCAGGTAGTATTACAAGATCTATCAGATTAAAGTGAAATCAATGACTTTTTGAAAAAGTAGAAAATAAAGAATGATAGTAATGGGCTAAAAATTAACAATTACAAATACAATTATCAGATTATTATTTACAATATATCTTTTAAATAATTCCAATCTTCTTACACCTTTAAAAAAAAAAAATTATTACTTTATTACAATTTCAACTGTTCCTCACGGTCTTCTTCAGATCTACAAAAATTTAAACATTATAACAATACAAACAAAACTTATATCATCATCATAATCATCCTCAACCATTAACAATTCACTGCAGGATGAAGGTCTCTCCATGTTCAATCCATCTCCGATCTTTAGCTTCTCTTCTCCACATCATCCCTGCACACTTATTTCATCCATCCATCTCACATATGGTCTCTTTCTGGATCTTTTACAATCTCTTGGAATCCAGTTTAAGATTTCAATTATATATATGTATATATAAAATTTTATATATGTATATATAAAACTTATATATACATCAATAAATTAACAATCAATTTATATGAGGAACAGTCGAAACTGTAATAAAATAATAAATATTTTTTGTTAAAAGGTATAAGAAGATTGGAATTATTTAAAAGATATATTATTGTATATGAAGAAGCAAAATTAAGGAGGAGGAAGAAGAAGTGTTTATAGAATTATATAAGATTATTACTTATTATTATAAATGAAGACATAATACATGGAATTAAAGTTGGAGTGTTCTTAGTAAAAATAAGAAAGGAAAATTATTTTTTTCTTGAAAGTAAAGATTTTATGAAATATTTTTTAACAATGTTTGCTTGTAAATTTGAGGTCTGAAGAATGTTTAATAGGACAATAATAGAGATATAAGCAATGAATGCGGAGATGTGGATTGGTATTAACAAAAAGGAATCAGAAATACAGTGGACGAGAAAATAAACGGTTATCACTGACATTATTAAAAATTAAAAAGCTAAAGTATAGTTGGTATGCATATGTCAATATAAATGACAATAGTTAGATAGTTAAGTATAAACTGATCCCCAAGAGACTGAAAAAACCATTTATGAAATGAATGGATGGCATAAGATTGCTGAAATAGAAAGAAGAAATTATGAATCAGAAAATAAATTCTAATTTTTTTCTAAATGTAAGTACATGAAATGTATAAACTTTATTTAATTACTTTTGTAGCTAAGAAGTTGACAAGATTCTGGGTTGTGGCATAGTAAACTTATTTCCCAGAGAATGGAAATTTAATAGAACAGGTAGATAGTTATGTATTTTTTTGCAAGGACAAATTGGCCACTGAAAGAAGATTGCATGATATTGAATTTGCTGTATAATCTAATTTAGTGTCTTCTATTACAGTTCTTTGATGTACATATGACACACTAATAATATTAAAAACTTGATTTGCACAGTGATTGTTGTATTTAGTTTACTATTTTCAAAGAATTATGAGAGAAAAAACCTTTTATTTCTTACTGAATAGTATTATAACTTTGATTCCATTAAAATATTTTTCTTTTGGAAATATTGACACAAACTGAACTTTAATCAAAGATTGTTGGAAATAATGGTATTGTAACTGTAATTCCAAGTGGTTAGTTTATGCAAAAAAAACTTGTAAAAGAACAATGACCCTTGAAACAGTTATAATTCTATAATCCATTAATTTACTTTTCCTGAACAATTGTAATTGATGTTTAAGCACTTGGAGATGCTAAGTAAGAAAAGTTTAACAGTGAAACAGTCTTAAAATATTATGCTTAATAGGTTTTCAATGTCTTTCAATATAAAAATGATTATATTATTAAAAGATATTGCTTGCACACTAAGCATAATACTTTAAGACTGATTCACTGTTAAGCTTTTCTTACTCGGTGTCTCCAAGTGCTTAAATGCCAATTGAAACTATAGGCAGGAGTCATTATACAAGAATTTATATCAGATAAGCACTTAGAAGTACGGATTGTTGGATAGATCATAAATAAATATGCTTTACGGTAAAAATGGTAATTGCATTTAAATAGATCTTACTCTATATTTACAAAAGACTTAATGTTCATTTTTTTAAAAGCATCTGCTATTTGTTTTAAATTTGAACAGCTATTAAATATTAAATTTTTTGATTTGAATTTTCAGGATTGTCATATAACTGAAGCATAGAATTATTTTAAGGTGTCTGTTGTGAATACAATTAAAACTATTATTGGGTGCACTAAAAAGAAGACTTATGTTTGGCTTTTTGGTGGTGGTTTTATTATTAATAATTTAATTAAAAAGAAATTAGCATTTTTTACTTAGCAGAGTTAATATGGAGTACTTTATATTAAATATTGAGATTTAAAAGTAAACATTCAATAATTGACAAAAAGATTTAGAAATTATTAGTAGATTAAGATTGTGAAGGAGACACAGCCATTTGGTAATTGTGATCACTTTTATATGTTTGTTTAATGCATTGAAAGTAACATGTGGACCTAAAAATGATAGGATAATCCTATTAAATCCATTGATGGCATTGTTTTAAATGACAACTGATATTTGGTGCAGATGGAAGAAATATTTTGATCGTATAAGAATTGAAGACTTTTAATGATTTACTTATTCTCTATTTAATTTAGATTTGGACAAAGATATTCAGTTTGGTTGAGTTAAACAGCTATTTTCAATCTTATAAATGGAATGAGTGCAGGCACTTATAGAATTGTTGAAAGATGGTAGTAATATGTTAGCTTTAGAATTATAATATTTTTTTTAGGAATATATAAATTTATGAACTTCTTAATCTTAAGGGAGCTTTGCTGTTCTAATTTAAAAAATAAAAAAGACAAGATTATAGTAATTACTGGGAATATCATTGTTATCCACTTCAGCAAAAGGACTTCCAAAGATTTTATTGATATTTCAGATATTGTTTACCAGACTCAATGTGGTTTTAGAAAATCAAGAACACTGTAGACATAGTTTTTGTTGTCAAGCAAGTGCAAGAAAAAAATCAAGAACAAAGGAGAGAGATATATTGCTTTTAAACTGATGTTAAAGAAGAATATATACTTGCTCCAACATTTTCTCCAATTTTTATGACAATGGTCTTTGGAACAGTTTATAGACAGCTTAGTGATACAAGAATCAAAAAGTAATACAAGTTTGATTGAGGAATTTTTAATTTCATTCAATTAAAAATAAGAACTTAAACTTCTTGACATCTGGATTTAGAGTGTGTTAATTAATTATCGTTTTATTTTTACCCAGTTCAAAACACATTCTTCAGATTGTACTTAATGTTTTAAATGTAATATATAAAGCTTTTAGCTTAACGATTAAAGTTCAAAAATCTCAAATCTTTAGCAGCCAGGAATGAAAAAAATATTTTAGGAATTTTTAACTTGAGTGGTTATCAACTTGTGAACATGAGTCAGTTTAAAAATCTGGAGTTCTTTTTAAGTGGAAAGGTAGACATAAATGTTGGAATGTAGCACAGATTACAATGTGTCACCGTTGTTTTTAATAAGTTAAAAGATAGAGCATTTCATCATGAGAAACAACTACTGTAGCTAAAATGCTTATATATAGAATTGTTAATTTACTTCATATATTGCATGAAAGCAACACTTAGATACTCTATTTTATACAACATAAAGAAATTAGAAAAGTTTCATTTTAAATATTTTTTTATAAAATTTAAAAATATAATGATAAGATCACAATCATCAATTTAAATAGCTCTGTAGTTTTTTAAATATAAAGATGGATTTAGATATTGGAATTCAGCATTGACTCCAGTGTTTTACTGTTTCTTTTAGTAAGTTAAAAATAGAATATTCCATCACAATGATGAATCTGTTGTGACTAAATTCATTTAAATGCTGTTGTTTTACATAATTTATTACAGAAATGAGACTTGGATCTCTTGTCAGTGTAGAGCAAAAGCTTTACAAAAATATTGTTTATGAGTATTCTATAAAATCCTAAAAATATGATGGCATAAGATTGATTTGTTCTTCAGCTTGTGTGATATCATCTATAAAGTCTGCTATTGTATAAATCATATCTTCGTTGGATTGGACATACACAACAAATGAACAATAACAAATTTTTAAACAACTGTATTTTAAAATAACTTGTACATGGTTTTCATAGGATAGGTAGATCCTGCCTACATTTTAAAGTTTGTCTCAAAAGATGCCCTAAGGAAGCATAATGCTTTTATTGCTTTTATTGGGAAGATATGATTGAAGATAGAGTAAAATGGAGTGCTATAATCACATAAGATATTGCCATCTTTCTGAAAGCAAAGTTTGTTGCAAAAGAGTTAAATGACAGCACTGCAAATTATGAAGTAAACTATGTTCTATATGTGAATGTATTTGTTTTAGCAGATTGGTTTATCTACTTATTGGAAAATGCATATCTAGTGTTTTGGCTTTTTATCCCTTTTTTATAGTTGGAATGACCATACTGTACTTATTTGTGAGGGCCTGCTTCTGTTGAGTTTTCTAGTATGTTATATTTATTTTCTTTTGTTAATTAATTTCTTTTCTGCAAATGAAGAAAAAAAATAAGATCATTTAATTGTATACTATGTATATGAAATTTCTAATCTTAATTTTTTAGTTTAATAAAATATCATAAATCTGAAATTTTTAACAATTTAGTGAAATATTGATATGGTGGTATGGATAACATTACATTTGTATGTGTGTGCGAGTCTAGTTTAGTTGAGAGATAAATATTAAAAAAACACAAAACTTCTTAACTTTCTAATTTTTACATGTGTGGAGACATAAACTGATTGTAATTGCATAAATGCATAGTTTTAGTTCTGTATTCTATGATTAAGTGATAAAATTTGATATCTGTTTGCAGATGCTATTGCTTTATTTTAACATAATTTATTAACAAATAAATAGTAATAATATAATGCCCATTATCCAACTCTAATTATGAAAATTTGAAATAATGATATAAAAATTAATTAATGTGTCAAATATTATGATTGATTTTAGATGTGACAAGATTCAGTATTATATTAACTGATTAGAGAAATACAATATTTTATATTCAGCTCCCTATCATTCATTCACTACTGGATAAAATTACCAAAATTATGAGAGAAATGGAGAGGTCTCTTTAAATTTTGATTTCTGCCAGACTTTATTATTTTAAAATGAATTTGGATTTATTTAAGTAAGTACACATGGAAAAATAATAACAAACCTAAAATTAGTATAAAAATGTAACAAATACTGTCAATTAGTTAATTGGTGAAAATACCATGTTGTATTTTATCTTATAATCATTTTTTTTTAAATAATAAAAAAAAAATAATAATTTTCTCTAAATCAGCTGTCATTAAGTTTGCAGTTGCAAGTTTCTAAAAATAGACTTCAGGGAAAACAAAAAAGACTGGGAGAGCTAATTAGTATTTTTTTGTTTTTAATAGGAACCCCATATTTGCATCATGTGATAGAATTAAACCTTTGTGCAGATATCAAAATTTACAGATCTATTTCTAACTCTGTATTAGTGCAATATATAATATAAAAATTGGTACCATGTTTCCCTGAAAATTAGACCTAATTAGAAAATGAGACCTAGCATGATTTTTCAGGATGGTGATAAATTAAGATCTACCCCAAATATAAGACTTAGTTAAGATTGCCAGCCTGATGGACAATATCATTCGTCTGTTGAAACACATGGTGGGTGTATAGAATTATACAGCAATGAATATAACATTCAAAATGTTTATATATTGAAACAGACATGTTTCACATGTATAGTTTGAAGTCCCCCCTCTCCCATTTAAAAACTGTTGAGATGAAAATAAAAAGCTGACACAGTTTTTGAAGTGACAGCAATTTAGAATCAAATTTCACATACATTATAAAACCCAAAACGGTTAAAAATTAAGTAAAAAAAATCAATACTTTAAAATATTAAAATTACCATTTAAAATGTAGTATTTTGTAAAAGTTTAATGTTTTCAGATTAAAAATAGGAAGGCTGTAATTAACAATTAATTAAAAAAGATTGCTGTAGGCATGAAAGTTAATAGAAAATATTTTGAAAAATATGTCAGATAAGTGTTATCAAAATCTGTTCCTGCTAGAAGTGGACTGCCGATAAATGAGTCGAATAAAGACACAGGCCTCAGAGAAAGGTCATTATCACCAATAGAATTAGTGCTAGATCCATCTGAAGAATCATTGATAAGACTATAAGTGCTAAAAAGGAGAATCAACAAATATATTGTTTGAAAGTATCAAGACTATTACTAGTGGACTAGCCATCATTAGTACTGCATAATGAAATGCAGCTTATATGAATACCAGCCCAACAAAGCTCGGAGTACCATGAACATTAACCAAAGAAGGAACCTATGAAGAAACAAAATATTAAAATGGAATATCTTCAAATGTCTGGCTAAAAATGAAACAGCTTTTCTCTCCCCTCTGTCACTTGGTTTAGTAATGGAAGCAAAATAAAAATAAGACCTGTTAACAGACCATCGACTCATGTAGCTCTTGGAAAACACCTCTATTAGTTGGAAGATTTATGAAGAACCTCTAACAGATGAAGGTTCAGGTAAGGAAATTTATACGCAATTATAATATTAGAAAATATTTTGTAAAACTTGTTTATTGAAATAATTTATGAAATAATAAAATGCTACTTTCTAAATTGATTGCTTATAAAATAATACAAAATGGAAATATATTTATTCTAAACAGCTAATGTATAAATGAAACACACTGGAGTAATAGGAGAATATGAGCGTTATTAAAAGATAAACTGAAGAAGCAAAAATGATTTTATTGATTTGAAAATAATTCTATGATAAACTTCATACTAGTATATATCTACATAAAATGAAATTATTTATTATAAAGTGACATTTATTATTTTACAAAATGCTGTGATACAGTGGATTAAATATGAATCCACACACACATAAATTAAAGAAATGTTTGTAGTGTGAATTAAGAAATTATGGAGTAAAATTGATATATTATATACATGAATAATATTACATACCTGAATACATAATAGATGTGAATTAAGATGTTATGAAGTAAATACTTCTAGATAAGTGGTTCAAACCTGCACCTGCATAATATGTTAAATAAAAATAAAATATTCCCATATAACTGACTCAAAGCCATATCTATATAATGTGTAAAATGAAATACTTCTAAATAAGTGGTTCAAACACACATCTGAATAATATGTTAAATAAAAATAAAATACTCCCATATAAGTGACTCAAAACTGCATCTATATAATGTGTAAAATGCTCCCATGTAAGTGACTCAAAGCCCCATCTATACTTCTAAATAAGTGGTTCAAATTCACATCTGTGTAATATGTGAATTGAAGTGGAAATGCTTCAAATAAATGATGCAAAGCCACGTCTACATAATGTGTGCAGCAAAATTAAAGACACTTCTTCAAAATATATGTCCACATGCCTATAGTAAGGGTGTGCTAATATTTATGTGAACTGAAAATGCTTCTATGACCATTGGATTAAAAATAAATGCTTCTACATACCTGGATGAAATCAAATGCTTCTATACATGTGGGTATGTATCTATGCACATGATAGAACTTCAATCAAGAAGGATAACTCCCAATCATGGAGAATCAAGGAGAACCATGATGTACACACATATATGATGGAAGCCAGAGTAGAGACTGTCAATAAACTTTTTCTTCTTCTTCCTTTTAAGAATTTAGTACCCAAATATTATTATTGTTAAATAAATTATGGTTACAAAAAGCTAATACTTCTTGTCCATTTCAATTTGTATCACTCATCAATTAATGTACTGGTTCACAAGAATCTCATGTCACCTAAGCTATGTCTGGAATAAGTTGATGGGGGTAAGTAAGACTGTGGAAAGATAGAACTCTAGTGGCATTGTTTGGGAAACAAACATATAAATTTCTAGATGTTTCCAGTCTCTATGGTACAACATCCTCTGATGAGCAAAAATATTGTTATGGGGGAGGAGTGACATCAGGATTGGGGAATGCCAATCGATAGTTCCTTTCTCCAATGTGTTCACCAGGAAGTAAAATCAACCAAAAGAGGGGTTGGTAGGCCCATCAGATTACAATATATATATATTTATATATATATATATATATGTTATAACTAGCATTAAAAAAGAATTCAAAATAATGAATATGTAAATAAGTATAAATGTAGATTTTTGTACTTAAATAAATGTTACTCAAAATTATTTTTCTGACAGACTCATAACTAATTATTTTAATAAAGTTGCAAGCACAATTTTTCTTTTCATTTATCAAGACACCTGCCTTTATTCAATCTGATATGAGAATTTCTCTTTCATTTGATGTTCAACTGCATATATTGTAAATAAATCAACACTGACATCTGAAAAGACTAAAACTTATGAGTAATGAGCGATCTCAGTTCATAAATTAATCAATCTAGCTTAACATTTCATATATTATTTTAAATTAAATATTACTAATTTCAACAACACATAAATAACTTTTAATACTCTCATACATAACAAATCTTATGTTATATGATTATAATCCTAAATGAGACATATTCAAGCAGTAGTAAAATTTATTTGCTTGCTGTTAAAATTGGTAATATTGAATAAAAATAGACTTCTGTACTTAAATAAATGTAGATTTTTATATTTCATAAATGTATATTTTTATACTTGAAAAAAAATAACATATCCCTTGAAAATAAACCCTAAACCATCTTTTGGAACCCATTCTTATTTTTAGAGAAATATCGTACTTACGTATAATCTGGTAAACCAAGGTCAGAAATGTTTTTTTTTAATTATACTGTTTCTGGGGCCCTATGAGTATTTATTTATGGGTTGTTTTTTTTTTCAATTTTATTTTAACAAATATGTATTAGTTGTTAAGTTTTAAAAAAATAATAAATCACCAATGTAAAGAATTCTCAGTTACCTTTTTTTATAAAAAATAAAGAAGAGATTTCATTTATTTTATTTACATTTGTTACATTTTTATATTAATAACTTCACTTAATAGAAAAAAATATATTAAGAAATAAAGTGGAAATATTATAAATAATTTTGCCACAAAATTGTCTTTTTTAAAAAATAACACTAAATATGAGCACTTCTTTTCAGCTTGTATTGTAGGGCTCCTAAACTGTATAATTAAAAAAAAAAAACATGTCTGGCTTTGATTTACTAGGTTATCCAAAAATTTTCAACACATATTTTAATTTTAAAATTTATACATTAAGATTCAACAAAAATAACAAAAACAATAAGACAAGCTACTGATATTATTGGGTGTCTAAAAATGATTTTACAGTTTTAGCCATTGCGTGAAATTGGTAAAACTACACTGAGATAAATCATTGATAAATTGATGTATTCTTTTTATTTTGAAAAGTGATTTCTCATAATAGTATCTAAAATTGAACTTATAATTAATTTAATAAATTGTATATAAAATTTCAAACCTCTTATTAATTGTAATTGACAGGTTTGTTTCAAACTTTTTATGATCATCATCAAAGAAATAATATTTATACATTTCTAATGTCTTATAATAAATATGATGATAGAGTTAATTCCTAAAATGATTTACCAGAAAATTTGCAAAATTTAGAGACTGTCTTTTCTCATACGTTTTTAATCTTTGTATTATACTTATTTATATATTATTATTTTTATCTCATTTAGAAACTAAATAAAAATTGTTAGAAATTTATAAAGATAAAATATTAAAATTAAATTGCTTCAATTTATAGATATTGTGTGTATATATTTATATAATTATATTATTAATTTTTTTAATTTTTTGTACACATTATCTAAAAGCTAAGTAAACTTATTAGGGTTGTATTTAAAGATATTAAAATTATTTAAACGTAAAAATTTATTTTATATTATAAATATATATAATATTTTTTAAGAATTAAAATACAAATATATAATTGCAAGGAAATCAAGTCATATATCAATGATGTGACTTAATTTAATAAACATGTATTACAAATATTATATAATGACCATGCCAATAGTTCTTAACAAGCTTTTCAGAATATCCCTATTCTCAGACCAGTTTCTAGCTCTGGCTTTCATCGGTAAGGTGTTAGGTTATTCAAGTATTAGATTTAAAATACCAGGTCAAGCCCAGCACTTTATCTAATGTTTAACTATTAAATAGAAAATCTGAAATTTTCAGACATCCATATGTCTTGAAATCCAGGTATCTAACTTAAATAGCCATATGGAACTGAACTAAGTTTATATATACCATATATTAATAGCTTTAGCAATATAAAATTGCCAAAGCCTTAAAAGCAATAACAATTATTGCAAGGAAATCAAATCATATATCACATGAATTAATTTAATAAGCTTGTATTACAAAAAAATATATATTAATATATGGTATACCTGAGCTTTGTTCAGTCCCCTATAGCTATTTAAGTTAAATAGCTGGATTTGAAGACACTTGGATGTCTGAAAATTTTAGATTTTCTACTTAATAGTTTAACATTAGATAAAGTGTTGGGCTCTACCTGGTATTTTAAGTCTAATGCTTGAATATACTAGTGCCTCACTGATGAAAGCAAGATCTAGAAACTGGTCTGAAGATAGAGATGTTCTGAAAAGTTTGTTAAGAACTATTGGCATGCTCAAGATATAACAAATATATAAATATAAGAATGATTTTTATATTTCTGTTTCATTAATCAAAAAAGCAAGTTATATATAATGCGACATTACTTTTATAAGCTTGTATTTACAAAAATGCAATACAGAGAGCATACCAATAGCTCAACTAACCTCTTAATTAATAAGTGCAGTATGAAAAAATATTTAAAATCTCTATCCAGAACACTCTCATATCCAGACCAACTGATTTCGAGCTTATGGCTCATGTCAGTGGAGAGCTAGAATATTCAGATGCTAGATCTAAAATATCAACTCAAAACCCAGTATTTATTTCTTACGTATATTTAAATAATAACTCTGAAATTTTTGGACATGAAAATGTCTTTAAATTTTGTTTTAAATTTTCTAAACCATTATTTAGTTACTACCATAAGATATCACATCTTTAAGTTATTGTTTATAAGTATAACAATATTCACATAAATGTTGTGGACATTTATACAGAAAAGGTAATCATAATTTTTTTTTAAATTAGCTTTCATTCATGCTTAGCATGCTTTCAATATATTACATATCATAATCATAGCCTTTCACTTTTTTAGTGTTCAGAGTCTCTATGTATACTTGATAAATATTTTAATATTTAAATTTATTAGTTTAATATTCAAAGATATTTAAATCCCTTCAAAGAGCCCACTTCTTCAAGAGGGGAATGCTAGTGTCTTTTTTGTTTATAACAATCGATCTTTAGCCATTGCCCAAGCCTCTTTAATTTTTTGTTTTCTATCCTCCCTTTCCATGCATACAATTCCAGCTCTAAATAAATCAAACTCATAGCCAGAATTTTATTTATGGTCTATAAGTATTGAGGAATATTCATTGCTTTCCTTTGCTCTATTATGCAAATATTTATGCTAGAATAGAGATTAGCCATCGATTTGCCATAGTATGCAAAATTACATATAGCTTGATTGCATTTAATTTTGTAGATGATTTGATGAGTTGATTCCATGGAAACAGTATTCATAAATATCAATTTTGCATAATGACTTCTATTGACATGCACATTCTAATTTATTATTTATTCAATTTTGTATAAATTAGCCTATTTTTAAAACACTAATAATTTTACATAAGTATTAGGAGGATAATTTTTGTGAGCCAAACTAGTAATTTTTATTAAATGTTTTAAAATAAGTAATTAATTGTGGAGTTAAGCATTCATAACTTGCTCTCTCATTTCAAACTTTTTAAACGAATATGATAATACAGTATAATTTAAATTAAAACAGGCAAAACTCTCTATACTTATTGCCACTCAATGCAAGCCAGAGTAATCAATGGATGCCAGAAGGCTTGTGCATAAAATCCCCATCTTGTGTCTAATCATCCAATATCCCCAGACTAGTTTCTGGCTTGTGGCCTTCATCAGTGAGGAGCCTTGAATCTGAGAGCACAAGCCTTCTGGCATCCATTGATTACTCTGGCTTGCATTGAGTGGCAATACTATAGAGAGTTTTGCCTGTTTTAATAACAGTTAAGAGCAAGCATAGGAAATGGTGATCATGTGATAATTTAAATTACTAAATATAATTTACACAGTAATTGTTAATTCAAAATAAATAATAATAAAAAAAGTTGACCAAGAAATAGATGACAAAATAAATAATAATATGAGTCTTTAGGTAAAAAAAGAATTAAATAAAGTTCATAAAATGTTTGTAAATTAAAAATTATTTTAATGCAATTCCCTCAGATTAGTATTTTATTCAGCAATCAGAAAAGTTCAGCAGTGATAGCAAAAGTATTTATTTCTTCATGGGCATTTTTTAAAAAAGACCTATTTGAAATTTAAAGTTTTGACATTGCAGGATTCTGTATTTTCTTGGTTGAGTTTACAGTTTTCTATACATAGTTGAAATATCTATTGTTGATAGCTATTAATTGTAGATTTCTATATAGTTGACACATTGATTTATAGGTATCATCAAAATTTCTGATAAAGCTGGTTCTATGCATGTAGAGAGAAGCGTCTGGATGTAAATTAATTATGCATGGCAAGCTTCTTGGAACACTAAGGAGGTTTCTGCTAGTTGCACATTAGTTTGATAGTAATTCTTATATTGACAACCACCACATTAAGCAAGAGAATGAATTCAGGTCTAGATGGATATTTAAATTATTTTTTATTTTACTAAAATATTAAACTCTAGTAAAAAAAGAAAACTATTATTTTTTTAATTTAAAAAAAATAATAAAAAGCCTTTTTTATTTAAACTTAAATAAAATTATCCATATTTAATATGTGTGTGCTTATATATACACTAAATTTGAATATAGTCTATTATGTTATATTTAACTGACTATATATTATCTTACTAACATAACATGTGATAGTTCAACTATCTGAAATAAACTTGAAATGAATACTGTATATAAAAATATGTAATAAACAAAGCAAATTTCAGTGCCTTTTATTGTGACCTCATTCAAATATTGATAATCATTGCCAAATGCAAGATAACTTATGGTATCTACACAAAAAGGAGCTCTTTTTATTATATATATGTTGATTTAATATATAAATAACATATTATCCAGGTTTATTCATGTATGATTCACAGTACTGTCATATCGACATTTCAGATGGATCTTGCTTGCCATCAACTGGGAAATAAATATTATAAAAAACAGTTGTATATTAAATACAGTTTTTATAGTTCCAATATCTATGATGTCACAAAGATATAGTGTAATGAATTTATAAAGCATTTCTTTAAATCTCTGCCATAATTTTTATATAAGTATAAATTTATGTAATTGAGCTTACTTAATTGAGAACTTCAACAGTGTAAATGTCAAATATATATTACTTTAATAGTATATAGGGTGTATGAGCACAGACTTTCACATGCCCCACCACTCTCCACATAATCTCATAACACTGATGCACTTGAACCCATATATGTTGAAAAGATAAATAATCGCCAATATACGTATTTCATGCTAAACCAGCAATCATCAGTTGGTCCAAAGTACCACCTCTACACATATATGCCATAAGTGCTCAGATATATATTAAGATAGCCAATCCTCATACTTTAATGGACAGGCTTCAATCTACTCCACACTCCAACTCTTCAACCATCCATCCAATTGAAAATGTGATGATGAAATGCTCTAAGGCCACCCTGAGGCTGAGATTTTTGTCACACCCATGTTGGTTTGGGCAATTTAGATAAGGCACTGATAAAAGTATTATTCATCTTCATATTCTGTTAATTTCCTGTAAATAAACTTTTTTCTCAGAAAAATAGTTTAGCATATTTCAATTCTTGTTAAAATTTAGTCTATAAATAATTGACATTTTTTTGTTGTAAAACAATTAACTAAATAAGATTTTATTACATAGGGTTCCATAAGAAGTTTGAGCACCAGAAATACTGGAACTGGAATCAATCCAAGTACCTTAAGTTCCAGAGTCCAACATTTTATACTGCAATAAACCAATGAGAACAAATAAACTTTTCAAAATAATTCTTCAGAGAAAGATGTGGGTTTTTTTTTTTTAATTGCCAAATTTACTGAATACAGTTATATTTATTAAAAAAATTTTAATTAAATCATATAATTTGATTAATATTATTGTTTATTAATGGAAAATATTAAGACACTGTGATAATCAAAACTTATTATCTATAGCTATGAATATAAAAAAGCATTATTATGCAGTGGTTAATACAGTTGCTTGTTGTATTCAAGAATTGGATTTGAATATAAGCTAAGTAGAATTTAATTTTTTTTCAAACTCTATACAGACTTGGGACTTTTTTTTAAGTAGCAGATCCATAGCCAATCTGGCTAATCATCCAATTATTGGGCAATAAATAGATATCCATCTATTTGTAGCAAGTGAGTAAAGCAGAAAGAGACAAGTGCTGAAAGTCATCGTCATTAAAAAATTAACATGCTTGATGATACTCTTTGCTTCAATTTCTCTTTGAGGTGCCTTTAAAGAATCATTTGCTTTACAGTAAACTATTTAAAGACTATTTACTTATATTTTATAAGCATAGAAAATGAGTTATATCCAAAAATTTAATTCCACTGTTACTATCTTCTATCTCCATGGTCCATGAATATGTTGATGCTTGTTCTAATTCTTGCTGTATTTTATTGATGTGTGTGTCATTTGAACATATAAATGTGTCACCAATTCATTTAAATCTAGATTTGAAGACACACACTTAGGAATGATATTCTTTTCAATTTTTGTCAAGAATAGGCTGCTAATGATGTCAGTAATAAGGAGCCTCACTAATCATCTATAATTCATTTTGTAATATTTTCCATTTGCTACTGCTGTAATGTCTTTGTCTATATATATATATGATGAACTCTTTTTTGCAAGGTTCATAGTTAATGCTGTTCAACAATTCACCAAAAAGTTCAATATTTTGTTCTAGGCACTGAGCAATATAATTATTTTATACTCAATGGGTGTGATATTATTGCTGACATCTATTTTCATGTTTTGAACCAAGAGAGGGGACAGAAAATCTGAAAATCAAAGAGGCTTGGGCAACAGCAAGTGACCACTTTTCAATCAACAGAAAAGGTACAAGTATACCTCTATCAAAGAAATTGGCTATTTAAATAAATTTTAATATTTTTGAATAACTAATTAATCACTATTTATACACTAATATCGAGAACTCTTGGGTCATATTACTATAATATGAATATGATATACATAATATATCAAAAATATGCTAGGCACTAAGAAAGCTGAACATTTAAAAATCTACCTTTTCTACATATGTGTTCATCAGCAGTTGTTTATTATGATATTATTCATAGTATGTATTTATATTAAAATAAACACTGCTCATTTAACATGAACTTTTAATATCTAAACTGTTTAAGATGTGTTTATAGACTAAGTTTTGTTAATTATTTTGAAGTATATTTAGTCAAATCATATAGTAAACATTAGGAATAGATTCAATATTTTTAAGAGTTTTTTATTTTAATTAATAAGCATATTTCTTGAGTTATGTTTACAGTTTTAACATATTCTAGATAAGGGGTTATGTTAAAATCTTTTATACTTTAATCTTACAGCTTTTAAATGATTAAAGTCAGAATTTAAATACAGTAATCCCAATAATTCTTAATTAAATATGTGCTTAAAATAATAGAATGTAGATAAAATTAGTTATTATTCATTAATTATTGTTGTTATGAAATAATTTATTTGAATAAGTTATATCCTTTTATTATTCTTGATATAAAAAGCAAAACAAAATCGGAACTATTAAATCACTTTTTGTTGGTACAGACAAACTAAATTTAAAATATGAACTTTCGTAGAAAATTACCATATACAGTACTTCAAATAAGTCACATGATTATTTTATTTATTTATTTATTCTCAATATACAATTGGATTTTATTAAAGTATATATACCAATAATTTTAATCACACATAAATATAACATATTGGGGTGTGATTATTTCATGAAGTATTGATTACAGTATATATTTTATTATATATATGTGTGTGTACACATTAAAAGCCTAAAGCTAAACTAGTCAATTAATTAATCAAAAATTATCTCGAATACACAACTAAAACCAGACTAGCCAAAGAAATACATTAATAAACACAACCAATGGTTTTACTACTGCAAGCAGATTTCTCAAGTGTAAATGACTAAAACATAATAAATTAAACTACATATTACTCACAGTTCTCACATCCCACACACCTTTAATATTAAAAGTTCTTTGTGGGATGTAAGTGGGAATTGTGGTAATAGAAAAGTGGGTTGTGCAAAGGGATTATGCTTATTTAATCATTATTATAATTTATTTAAATATTTAATAAAGGATTATGGTTATCAATAATTGGTTAACAAAATTTCATTCCAATTTGCATAGATGTGTTTGAGATTGATTACTTGAATACAAAAAATGAATATTATATCAGTTAGTTTCACTAGGTAGTGTGAAATATTAAAGCATGAATGCATAGAAAATTACATATATAGTACCATGGTAATAATACATTCATTTTTTTATACAAATATAAAATTGAAAATATGAATGAATCAATAATATAATCACAGATAAATTAGTAATAATTAAAGTTGGAAGTGACTAAAAGTATATCCAAGGGTAATTAATTAAAAATAAAATAGAAGATTTAGGATAGCAAATTATATTTCTTTATTTTATTTGTGGGGAGGGAGTTTAACATTTCAATTGTATGTATCTTTTTATAGTTTATTTTATTAATAAACTAATATTTTATTATTAAAATATTTTCATTTTGTTTATTAATATATAGTTCAAGGATACAAGTGAATAGTAGATTATTAGCCACATAAATATGGACCAGAAAAGATTCATTTTTATTGTAAAATATAATTATACATGATAGTAGGATATAAACTGATACAATTTTATTTTGTTCACTATGTAATCCAGATATGATGTATCTTAATTTTTCCTTTTTGATTTGGATTTGATAATGGTGTGACTGCAGGATTCAAGATACCATGGGTAAAATATTGGGCAAGAGTAAAATTTAATGATGGAACAATTAAATTAGAAGAAAATTGTATTAGTCTTTAGAGTATATTTGGATAGTTAAATGACCTTTATATATGAATTCTAACCTATGAATAATAAATAAACAGTCTCTGACCAAGAATTTCCTATTTCCTTGTAGAATAGAATATAGGTTCATTAAAATTAGACATAGTTACCTATGCAATTGTTTCTGTCTCCTTTTGCTTCTTTGGTCACTTAAATTATTGAAAGGTCTGGTCATCATAAGCCTCTTAAGTCATCAGTCATCTTTTTTATACTAAAGTTTCTCACAAACACAAAACTCTCCATACAGTAGCACCACTCAGTGCAAGCCAAAGTAATCAATGGTTGCAGGAAGGTTTGTGCATAAAATCCCTATCTAGTGCCTACCCATCAGTGCTCTGAGATCCAAGACTCCTGACTGATGAAAGCCATAAGCTAAAAACTAGTATGGGGATATTGGAAGAGTAGGCATTAGATAGGGGTTTTATGCATATACCTTCCTGTATCCATTGATTACTCTGGTTTGCACTAAGTGACGCTATTATATGGAGAGTTTTGCCTCTGTGAAAAATAGCTTGTGTAAGTATAAAGAATTGTGATTATGTGATATTCTAAAGTTTAGTGCAACATTTCCATCCTCAACTACACACATAGAATTTCTATCTTCAATCTCCTTTTTCTTCTTTTCTTTAACATAAACCTTCAAAAAAAAATTATGGGGATAGGTTTAGAAGACTGGCAGTTCTTAGTTATTATCTTTGTTTCAGTCAGTGCAGTCATTAATAGATCAGTTTGGAATTGGATTTGAGAGAGCCAGAAGTTTCAGGTGATAAAACCTACTGTGGAATTGGAAGAGTCTTAAAAAATATAGTTTAAAAATTGCCTACCTCAAATAATCTCACACCTGATGGATTACTCATTATCAGCAATTTATAATTTTAAACAGGTAAATGGAGAAAGAGTATCTTTGTTTTATTTATATATAATTCTTTTTTGTAATGTATGAGGCTTTGCAGGTACAGTTTAAATTGGGATATAAATATTTTTTAAAAATGGATGCACGTTAAGACTTCAACAGAAATAAAATGTATCATTTCTTTTTCTTCTTTATTATAATGAAAATTGATAATGATAAAATGGAAAAGGACTATTTAAATGATTTTAATGCCTGTACTGTAAAAGTATCTATAACCCTTTTTTTGTTAAAACAGGCAAAATTCTCCATACAGTAGTGCCATTCAGTGCAAGCCAGTGCTCTTAGATCCAAAGCTCCTCACTGACGAAGGCCAGAAGCCAGAAATTAGTCTGGGGATATGGGATGAGTAGGCACTAGATAGGGATTTTATGCACAAGCCTTCTGGCATTCATTGATTACTCTGACTTGCACTGAGTGGCACTACTGTGTGGAGAGTTTTGCCTGTTTTAATAACAGTTATGAGCAATCATAAGAAACGGTGATCATGTGATGTTTAGTGGTTTAACAATAATCCATTTTTTTTTGTCTGAGCAGTTGCAATTTGAATTAATATGCAAGGCAAACCAAAAGTAAGTGGACAGTAAATAATATTTATTTTGATATTACATATACAATTACAGTATATTTACGAATACAACACAATACAATTTTATCAATGCAGGCGTTCAAACTGCTGTCCATCACAATTTACTCATCTTTGGTGTGTGAATTTCATGCTTAGACAAACATTTTTGCACAAACCCTAGGTCACCTATTTTTGATTCACCCTGTATATGTACTAATTTTTATTTTTTAATATTTTTGTTGAATCAGTGGTATATCTGAATCTTCTGATTTTGAGACCACGGATATGGAGATTGTAATGTATATGCTATTTATTTGTTAAAGTCAAAACGTGTGATGTGATGAGAGGTTAGTCAATTTTAAGCTTTCTATAAAGCATTGCAGATTAGTCACAATGCTGTTGTTTTCTAAAGTAAATTTTTTCTACATATTACTAATGGGTAAGTACAGTATTTCTCTTTTAATTTTTCTTTTGGAAACTAATTGGATAAAGAAAATTTAAAAAAAGTTTTTAGTTTGAAAAAAAAAAAAAAATTCTTTTATAAAACTTATAAAGACTAATAAATGCTTTAAATTTTCTCAACATTCAAAAAAAAAAAAAAATAGTAAGGAAGTAATTCTTATTTATTGATATATTTAACAATAGTCTGAATAAACTAAATTGATTATGTATAAATATAGAAAAATCCATTCTGTGGTAATCAGCGGGATTTCGTCAACCCACATTTAAACTGCAATGGGTTTTTCGATTTTATTTCATTTATAGATAACAATTTTTCATATCTGTTTCCACAAAAGTGATAAATGATAATCTATTATTGTCTCTAGTCATGTAAAGGTAAACATGCTTTATTGATCATTTCATTAGTTAAGTATATACAATAATTTATAACTGTGAGAGATAATGCTTATTAGTTATATACATTTAATTTTTACATATTGCCTATGTAATTGGCTGACATTTGTGGTTTTTTAAAATTTATTTCTTGATTAGTTAATATAGAGAGTTAATTTGTACTGGAGAATCCTCGCTTCACATTCCAGCTGATCTGAAAACACAAAGCTATACTGTTGTTGCTCTGCTCCGATGCCGTTTGCTAAAATGTTTATTGGATGTACCGTAGTCAAACAAGTCACTTGATCATTGGTGGCAATAATTTCCTCATGGTTGCCATTACTAACACAGTTATAAACATTTTAGTATTTATAATTTCCTATAACGTTTATGATAAATATAAATGTTGAATTACTGAAGTAAGGTCTTGAAAAGTCACGTGTTGCTTCTAATAATAATCACGTTATCTGTTTGACGACTGCTTTTGATCGGAAAACTTATCTTTCCTGATAAAAGTAAAAATTACATGCTAGAATAAAGTGTGAAATAAGTAAATCTATTTTATCTCGTAATTTTAGTCAGACAAATAAAATTTCAAATAAAAATGGAGAAAAACTTTTAGATGAGAAATCCAAACGTGATTATTAAAATACAAAGCCAAACATGATTATTGAAATACAAAATGCATAAAAATCTTTGCATTAGGCAAGAAAGGCTGAGCATAAAATTCCTTGATTTATTTATATTGTTCTTAACTCATAGACCTCATGGTATTATGATAGAATTTATGCTTATAATTTCTAGGATGTGTAATTGAATCTAAATTGCATAAAAAGAGGAAAATTTTAGGTTTCATCAGGTTTAGGACTTTTTGTTAATAAGCAAATCCGTAACTAGTACAGTTAAACATTCAGTATTGTACTGGCAATGGGAGTCTATGCTACTCAAATCCTCAATCATCTATCAATTGGAAAACCCAATATTTTTTCACTATTTTTCTATGAAGGATTGTACCAAAGCCTTTTTTTCAGTGGTTTACCTAAAGGTCTTCTTTATCTGGCTATTTCTTAACTGAAGAATATTTATATTCTTATTACAATTAGCTGCATATATAATTATACCAGCACCATAATAAATCTTTAGCACAACTCCATGCCTCCTCTATCTGTTTTACAGTCCCTTATAATATAATGAAATATCAGGTGACCACAATTTCGCAACTAATCTACAAATCAAATTATTATATGAAAACTAATGTTCCATTATTTGAGAAACATAAAATTATCAGCAACTGCAGTGGGATTTCATAACAGTATACCTGCTGATATCCAGTGATTATTCAACTTTACAATAAATAGTTCTAGAATAGAGATAATTCCTTTTGTAAACATGTGGAGAAATCTAGATATTGTTGCTGAGCTATAATATGAACAATACATTCAGAAAGTCTTAAGATATTGTTGCTGAGCTATAATATGAACAATACATTCAGAAAGTCTTTAATCTACTTAAATTAAATATTTATGTGAAACATTTTGATTTTTTTTTTTTTTAAAGAAATCATTTTAGAAATTAAACTGAATAAAATTATTCAAATATGGATGATTAATGAAATCAAAGATGATCAAAATTTTAATAAAAAGATATTTAATGTAACAAAAGTTAAGCTTCTCAATGTTTCATAATGAGTATATTAAGCTTTCTTCTAATACTAATAATCTTTGAAAAGTTTCAGATAGAGATTCAAACAATGCATTTTCCAACTTTGTTTATCTTCTATTTCATAAAAAAGAATTAGAGAGGTCATTCAATCGTATTTTTTGACACAATTAAATTTCCAATTAAAACTCTCACCTTAATTAAATGACCAGTGGTAATTTACTCGTAATTCTTTTTTCTTTTGGTTGTGTCAAAAATTGTCACAGATTTATCTGACAACCAACGTATTTTTTTTAATTAAGACATTTATTGTATCATAATTAGTTAAATCAAATCTATCATCATACAACAGGATCTTACAACCCCATTCTAAGTTCAGTTGAGAAATACAAGTCTTTGAAATTTTATGGAATATTATCAATAAGATAATGTATATTGTATGCTGTTGGTTGTAAAAAAACCTTTTTTTAACCTTTAAATTATGTATTGTGTTCTACTTTTTTTAAATATTAATTAAGAAACAAGACATCATACGACTTTATATTAATAATTTTTATTAATTATTTATTAGACTAGAAATTATCCATTTAATAAATAATATTTTTGCAGTGTAATTTTCAGAACATCATTTTCATACAAGGTAGGGACTGTTTTCTGTAATCATAAATATATGACCAAAGAGCTGTGAAAAAGACGTATGTTCTCCAAGATACAGATGCACATTTCATGATGAACTAGCACTCATCAGTTGGCCAAATCATATTCTCTTACACATATCTTTATCATTGTTCAGTATATATAGATAGGGAATTACTACAGTTTTAATTGATGTGTCAAATTTTCTGCTTTCACAACTTTGACAGAAACTACTTGATGGAAGTATATTAATAATATTTATTAGTCTTTCATTAGATTAGAAATTATCCATTTAATGAATAATGATCCTAGCTTACATAATGCTATTCAGTAGCAATTTTTTTTCACCACAGTTATGCTTCCTAGCTTTAAGATTTAATAATCCATGGATGCCAGATGGTATGCTGCCCAATCTGGTATCCTCTGATTAGTTTTTCACTTTTGGCTTCATCAGTCAAAAGCATTTGAATGTGGAAATAGTGCACTTGGACTTTTTGGATTTAATATACCTATTATTTAGCACCTTTTTAGCACATACCTTTTACTTCTTTGTTTTATTATCAAGGTACTAGCCAAATGAAAAATATATTGCTTCAATATAAGCCAATTTGCTTGTATAGTCATATAGATCTGAAACCGGTTCATTATTTCTATATTATAATGTCCTTACTTTTTTTTAATAACTATAGGCATCTCTATCCTTTGGTACAAAACTTTGTACATGAAAGGATTTGTTCTTAGCAAAATGTTTTACTTTTTATAAATAACTTGGGTAATGTTATTATTAAAGACCAAATTTTTTAATAAATGATAACAGCAAATCTGTATGTGCACAAAAAATATTCAATATACACAAGGGGACCCAAAAATAACCGGAAATTCTGTAATAAAATGTATATTTATTTTTAGGTGTTGCAAATTGAATTGCTTTAAAATGTCTAGTCTAGTTAATGTAGTGCACCAGTCTAAACCAGTTTGTCACTTTTCAAGTAGTATGAAAATAATTACAAAGTGGTGCATTTTAACCCTTCTGTCATTTCTCCCATCAGTTCTAAGTCCGCAAAAAAAAAAATTGAAACTTTTTTTCATTCAAGAAATTAAAAAACAATTGCATGAAGTGAGATTGAATGAATATGACTGATAGATAATCTGGATCATGCTGAATTTAATTAACAAGTATTTCACACTCAAAGCTGTGAGAGGTGACACTATTGGAGTGGAGTTTGCACTCTTTGTACAAAATGGGATGTTTACATTTTACCACATCACATAAATGTTTCAGAACTTGCAGATAAAATGTCTGACTATTGCAAACTAAATCTAAGGGGAAAAGGCTGTTTGTGTCAAAAACAAAAAGAATTGGTGTTAATTCGAATATTTCAGCCATTATTTAAAAAGTTGACAAATAAGTAAAGCACACTTTAGAAACCACAATTTCATTCAGTGATGTCATTTGGCAGATTGATGCAGAAAGGTTACTGCAAGAAGTATGTAACATCAAAAGTATATACTACAACAGGTGCGCATATCAGACAATTTCAATTATTTTTGGATCCTCTCCTCATATATTCAAGAGTTGAACAAAACATTGTAAAACTAACCCATTACTCAGAATTCAATAATAATCCAATTTAATGTTATAAAAAAGAGAGAAAATAAAGTTTAATAATAATTCAGGAAATAGTATGAAAAAGAGGTTATCATTTCATTCTTTAGCAGAAATGTAACATTACTTATATATCATAGCATTCAAATTAAAAAACAAACTTATTTTTGATAATATTGTTCAAAATTAAATAATTCATTTTAATGGTGCAAAAATTGCTTTCTTATATTCATTAGTAGCAGAAATCGAAATAATAAGTGTAGAATTGTTCATTTTAGAGCATCAATTGTATATTTAAAATAATTTCTGCTTTAAGTTTTAAATATGAAAACATCTTACAAATATTCATAATTCAAATGACATGTTTTAATACAACTTATGGATAAATCAGGTTAGACAAAACTTTGAGGAAGTTACTGCTTAGTTAAATTAGGAGTTGTTAGAATATATAAAGGAAACTAAATGTATATTGAAATATTCTGTTATGAAATATAAAGATATTGATATATTCACATAACTACACATATAATATTAATAAAATTGACATGATATGTCATATGGGTAACATGAAAAATGTTTTGAAAATATATTAATAAATGATAAAATCCATTACACTTTTCTGTCAATTGTTCTTGCTATTATGTAAATATTTATGTAGTTCCACATGGTTAATGCAGTGATAGAGACACTGAAATGTGGGATTTTTGAATTGGGTTCACTTCTAGCAGTTTCATTGTTCAAACATCTTTTGAATTATGAAGCAATAATGTGACTCAGTTATTTTTTTAGTGTTTATGTGAATCATTAGATTGGAAATAATATTTTATGATTTTATGATCTAGTCTAATATTAAAAAAAGAATCATTACAGACAAATGAATTTAAGAAAATATACATATGTGTAGAAAGATCTGTTACACAAATATATGATAATAAAAAATGGAGTATATTAATAATAATAAATGCAATTTATTCACTGTACTTTAAACACTTTTTGCAAAAACCTTTTATTGTACATATATGCATACACAGTCTTATGTTTCGACTGTCCTGCAGTCTTCTTCACAGCTATGATATAATGAACAAAATAAAATAAAATACATAACTATATAAATAATAACATAAATGTACATAATATAGTTATGCAATGGAAACTGTTGGGTGGATAATGAAGCATTGTAAAAGTAGTAAAGCATTTGGTCAATTGAATATTATATGACAGAATAAAGAAATGGTAAATTTGGTTATATTAATAATACTTCCAAATAACCTTTTAGAAAAAAATTATATTTCAAAATTATTTAATAAGTGAACTAAATGAACTAAAAAGTTTCAATGTTATAGGGAAATTAAAAAAAAAAAGTTAGTTTAAAAAATTTAATTTTTATTAATAGTGTATATGAATAATAATTAATGGCATTACTTTTTAATATAAGTAATATTCAAACTTAGACTTTCACATGACCCTCAGCTCTCCATGCCATCTCATATTGCTGACCCATCTGATCATATACATTTTGAAAAGATAAATAAGCACCAATATATGTATTTCGTGCTAAACCAGCAATCATCAGTTGGTCCAAATTGCTATTTCCACACATATATACAATCAGTGCTCAGCTTTATATTAAGATAGCCAATCTTCATACTTTAATGGACAGGCTTCAAACTACTCCAACCCACAACTTTTCAGCCATTCATTTCATTGAAAATCCGATGATGGAACATTCAAAACCCACATTAGTGTCAAGGCTTATATATAACATTATATATGTGGAGGTGTGTGTACAGTGTATTAATTTATATAAGTAATATTGTATATAATTATTTTCTTATTTAAAATTAATATTTGAATATTGTATTTGAAATTTTAACGATATAAATTGCATTTGACAACTTTTTGTAAAAAGCACAAATTTATAAGTATATTTTTATTATTTAATTAAAAATATATATTTTTATTAAAATATTATTGTTATTTTGTCATTATTTTAAGATGACAATTTCAAGACTATTGTTTTCAATTTTTTTTTTTAGTTGACGATTGACATAACAATTGTCTGTAAGCCTATAAATTATAATATATTATTTTAATACCCATAAGAGAAAATATTAAAATAATATATTGTCATTTATAATCCTGAAATAGAAGAATAAGTCTGTCAAAACTTTGGAGAGTGAAACATCACTAAAAACATTTATTTATTTGGTGTATGAATTTTATTTTTAGGTAGCTTTACAATTAACAAAATATCATAAATGTTTTGTAGAAATTCCATCCAGAAAATGTATTCATCACTGTATCTATAGATTTGATAATTGTTTGCTATGTGTTTCATGCTTTGTGTTTAACCACATTTACATAAGTCACTGGCTGCTTGTAAGTGAATGCTCTAACCCTAATTGGTTGTTCTGAATCTGTTGATGATATTGGTAACATCTAAAAAAATCATATCCAATTAACTTTACTGTTGGATTTAAAAAAGTAAATTTATTTGCAATTTTGCTTAAAATAACATTTACTAAGGCAATAGACCTTTAAGCACGTGCACTTGAAAATACGAAGGTAGGGACCTCTATAGGTCTTAACCACAAGCTTACTCTTTGGAAGAAAAGAGTAAGCTTGTGGTTAAGACCTGTAGAGGTCCCTACCATCGTATTTTCAAGCACACATGCTGTAACGGTCAGAAAACATGTGACTCGTAAACATAGTGCAGAATTCGACCACCATACAGAACAGCAGCACCATCGAGTAGCGAAGCCACCCGTGGTACTGAGTTCGAACATAGTTTATCGGTTCCACAATACAATCCACGAAACAATGCATCTGATGCGACATTAGCAAATATTTCCTTAGGCACGGTGGTCAGGGATATGCAAGAGACTCATGATTTTATTCTCGAGTTAGCTAATAATCAAACTAATATTAATTAAACATTCATATTTACATAATCGAGGAAATATATAGAATGAGTATCGAATAAATGAAACGTAAATGCAGCCATATAGTTTAAAATTATTTATTAATACATTTTAATAAAATCATTGACTAATAATATTTTATGGACTAACAGCTTCCGTAGCGGGATTTGCGACATGATTATATTTTAAAGAATACATTTATTTATTTGTTTACAAAAGGAATTCATTTATTTGAAAGCGTAATCTAGCTACCTAAAATTCTCGAGTAAGTATTTCTAATGCATGCCTGGAGGGATTTATACCTTTGCAATGCAAGAGTCTAAAGTGTGGGTTATAAGAGTAATGGGCAGACATATATTTATTTAATTAAAATATTTATTTATAACTAAGGGCAAACATTTATTTGAGAGTGAATTATGAAGATAATGCAGAGGCGGAGTGATATATAGAATAATAAAACTAAGTAAAGGAACACGTGGTATGCTTTAGAAAGGCGATATGGAATGGCAGTATATCGAAACTGCAATGCCGTGAATGAGTTTATAAGAATGTTGGGCTGGTCTCTAAGAATGTCGGACTGGTCTCTGCCATCGGCCCGATGAAGTAAGGTGTCACATAAGCATAACCAGGGACAAGTGGTCCGTGTCGCAGTTTTGCCAGCTGGCTGCATGACATTGTCAAGTCCTACGGGAGCACCCATTATGCCCGCTTGTGTAGGACGACTGGGGTTAATTTCAACCCTGAAGAATCCGGAAATTTCACGGCAGAATGGGTCATTGCATCTCTAAAACGTAGCGCATGTATACTGTATAAACGATTATGATGAGATTTAAAATAGATTTCTAACTAGGCCCTACATTATCAACATTTACTAAAGAACGTTGGTGACTCTCAAAGAAATGTAATTTGATGGAATTATTCATTAAGATTTAATATATACAAAACATATCTAAACTGGGAGTTATTACAACTAATATGCCAGCCATTTGCAAAGTTGTAGACCCCTGCATCACAATAAATGAAGCATTGAATGCGTGTCGATTTATATGAAAGTTAAGGTAGTTATGAAAGCAAATATTAATGAAAATTTGACACGCATTCACTGTTCCAAGCGACCATAGATTTAAACTTTGAAAATTGAGACAGTTATGAGCAGGCAATAGTTGAATAATAACTATAGATAAAATGTAGATTTGAGTAATACGCACCCAAGAAAGATAGAGTGAGGTAAGCTAGATTATTAGAGAAATTTACACATTAAATTAATTATTCAATTTTAGTTATACAAATGATAGTTTTTACATTTTATAATTTAGATAAGTATTATGAAGAAGTGCTATAGCATATTATTAGAGTACTCTAGAGTTTGAACACAGACAGGTACCTGTTTTATAAGAAGTTTTCCGAGTTCATTGGTTAAGTAGCAAATAGTTCATGAGTGACCATTCTTTCTTGTATTTAGACATTTCATTTTACTTTCACAGCAGCAGCAGCTTTCTCATTTATTTCAGGCAGCAGATCTTCATGGTTAATTTATGACGGGCAATGGAAAGTTCAGCATCCAACAGGCCATCTCCCGATGGAGAATAATCTAGGTGCTTTACTCGGTCATACCTTGGCAGGAACAAATTATTTTATATTTTGGAGACTCTCAGTGATCGAGAGCAAAGCTAAAGTTTAAGTGAATGTCTCCAGCAAGTCTAAGATGGCCTCTTTTCTTATCTTGATCTCTCACATTTTTGTTAAGATATTTTTAGGTTCTATTTAATCTGCCCTGAGGATAATCAATGCATTTAGTTGGTTTTTAATTAAAGAAAGCTGCTGTTCTATTGTTTACATTTTACATTTACTAATTATTTTTGTGGAATTTTTCTTTAATTAATCTATTATTTATCACTGACCGATGCTTTTAAATTTCAAAAACAAAAAGGGAACATAAGATTATTTTAACTTTTAATTAAATATTACATCAGATTTTTTTAGAATTATTATTAAACGAAATTTAAACAAAGCAATAAATACGAACTTTATAATCCAAAATAAATGATTAAAATTATACAAAATTATATAACTAAAAGAAATCTAAATTATATTATTTTATCCCTATTTATTGCGTTTAATTTGAGATCGAAATGTATGCGTGTTTATGCTGAATTCTACATATATTTATACATTTTTAATATTGTTACACACACAATTCGATATCAAAAAGTTTAAATTTGGGCGGGATAGACCGGTCAGTGAGAGACGACAGAAAAAGGTGAAACTTAAGATTCGAATACGAATCCCACTGTTTCAATGCTTAAAGATTTATTGCCTTAATAAATATTACTTATGTAAAATAATAACGTGGAATCGTCATTTTAAACTAATTTAATATTAATGAAAATTTGAATTTATTTTATTTTCTTAAGAGTAAGATTTTTTTGGAAGTACATTTGCTTTTTTTTTTTTTTCAGTTTGTACAAAACTAAAATGGATTCTCAATCTTTGAAACTGGAAATTATTTATAGTAATGATGATGCGCTAGAGTGGGCAACATATTTTTATGCTACTCTAAATCAAGTGATAGATAAACTTGATATTAAATTCATAAGTACTTATGAGATTCTCAGTGGCTATACAAGAAACAATAATGAAAATAATATTCCTATTATATTAATATCTCCTGAATTTTTACATTTTTTAATGACAGCTACATCAAAAATGTTATCAATTTTTAATTTTCAATATGCAGCGGCAGTATTTTTGGGAACAGAAAGTGATGAAACATTAAATCTACTTCAAAAATTATTACCATGTTTTGATTCTTGGATTAAAGAAAATGCCAAAGAAGACAGTAATGAAATGCAGCAAATTCTTGAAAAAATTCTTAATGATATTACTAAATTTGGGAAACACTATACCTATTTTGAATATTATCCTAAAGTACTATATGAATTGATACCAGATGAAATTACTGAGGTAAGTCTTTTAGATAAAATTAAAAATGTATACTATTTACATATATAGCATAATTTATATTTAGGAATAATCTTATAGGGTAATGACTAAGTCATCTGCCTGCCCTTCCCATTGAGTTTGAATCCAGGTCAGATCAGACCTGGAAAAATTTGTAGTTTCTAGCAAGTTTATGATTTTTCTTTCAATTAGACAGCCAATATCTAATCTAAGTAGCCATTTAATTATTGTTAAGTAAATGGACATTGTAATCTTAGTTAGGAGAATAAACAAGGAAGGAAAGTATAAATCCTTATCACCTTCATTAAATTAGTCTGATTGAGTGTTGTCTTGTTTACTGCTTCTTTGTCAAAGTATGATGAAGAGTTCTTTGCCTTGTAGTAAATAATAAATAACTTTATCTATCTTTTGCATATTATATAGAGTACATTAATGGAATTGTGTGTAAGTATCTTTAAACATACTTAATATTGCTGTGGAATTGGATTATGTCGAAACAAATGTTTAATTTGATAGTAGTTTAATTTTTTTGCTTCACATTTATTTTTAAGAAAACATGATTTATTTTACACACACATACCTATATTTCAAATTTATAATTAACCTCTCACATTTCAAAAGTATAGTTGCTGTTATTGTAAAAAAACAAAGCGATTTCTTTGATGTAAGTCAATAGCATTTATAAAGCAAACTTATATAGTGTGTATATATTGTGATGATTATAAATTGCATTAAATGCTGATGCAGAAATTAAAAATAGAATAATAGTTAAGCGTTGGTGGCCTAGTGGTTAGCCTAGCTGCCTTCCAAGCAGCTGGTTCGGGTTCGCTTCCCGGTCAACGCATTTGACACATGAAAAGAAAAAAATGGAATAGTATAAAATTAAGCAGAGAACTAAGTTAGAAGAAATAAAAATATCAATGATGCGGCTTCACAGATAACAAATATTTAAACAAGATAAATATTAATTTTTAACTTACGAAGGCATGCATTACATATAGTTTCTGTTGCTCGTTTATTTTATTGGCTAGAACATTTTGGTTCTGCATAAGAAATGGAAAAGAGGGGGAAGGGATATAAACGACTTCAGAACTATTTATGGTTGAGAACAAAATAATTTTAGTATCTTAAATATTTCAAGCTATATAATTTTTATAGTGTGTGCTTACAGATTCGCTGAGATAAAATTCCACTTTTCTTTACATCAAATTGGGAAGGGAGGTCAGACTGCGAGTATACACAGTTTTATTTTTAATAGTAAATTGAATTAGTTTAAATAATACAATTACAATATATATGTTAAAGAGTAATTATATGTCAGTAAAAATAACAATTCATGATCTAAAAATTATTCATTTAACCATGATGTTAAAGGAAAACTAATGCTCTAAAGCTACAGATTTTTAATTTGTATAAAATTCGAAGTATGCGACCTATTTTCCTGGAAATCAACAATGTAATTAAGATTGTTAGTAAACAAGGTGCCGTCTGAAATATTTTTGAAAAACATTCTGTGCAGATTAATGAATTAGCTTCTGAACTTTGGAAAGCATGTTTTTTGATACATATTTAGGCAGTAGCATAAGATGCATTTATTCTTTGCTGACAACATTTTTACAGTTAATATCATTAAAAGGTCGATTTTTTTTTTCTTGGAAAATTTGATGTACTTTGGTACAAATAATAGACTTTGGACAAAAGTTATTGGAAGTAATGATATTGGTATTGTAAATTCAAATGCTCTAGTATTATTGAATTTTTGCAGACTGTTAATTATCATAAGCGATTTGTTTAGGCAGAAAAGCTACTTTTAAGGAACATGATTGCATCTATATTCATAATAATGGCATTTAATAGATTAAATTATAGTTAAGAATTAGAATAAAAGTTCATATTATGTGAGCACTTACAAGTGCAGATCAATGGACAGATTATATATTAATATGCTTGAAGATTAAAATGGTAGATGCATTAAAAAGTAAATCTTATTCCAATCATATTTATAAATATTTGAAAACCAGGCACTCTTCACAAACAGCACCCTTCAACTATCCACATTAAGTCATACAACTGATACACATGTAGAAAAGATAAATAATCACCAATATACGTATTTCATATTAAACCAGCACTCATCAGTTGGTCCAGATTATCATCTCCCACACATATATAACTGAGCACTGATTATATATATGTGTGAGAGATGATAATCTGGACCAACTGATGAGTGCTAGTTTAGCATGAAATACATATATTGGTGATTATTTATCTTTTCTACATGTGTGTGGTCATGTGTATCAGTTGTATGAGATAGTGTGGTTAGTTGAAGGGTGCTTGAAAATTTGAATTCAAATCCCCTATACTTATATTCATATTTATAAGAAAATTGCTGTTCATTTTTAATAAGTGTCTACTAGACATCATAAATTTCAACAGTTATTAAACACTAAAATTGTTAATTTGGATTGTCATTTTACTGAATCATGAAGTTATCTTAAGAAACGTGATATGGATTCAAGTAAATCTATTCTTGGGTTTACTAAAAAAAGGAATCATAACTGGTTTTCTATCAGTGATCTTATTATTAATTTGAATAAAAGTAAATGTGACATTTTCTACTTGGCAGAGAAATTGTGGAGCTTCATAACAAATGTCGAAATTTAAAAATAAAACTTCAATAACTCTAAAAAAGGCTTAAAAATAATTCATATATTAAAACTACAAATAAGATATAGATATTCACTAATCATGATCATTCTAGTTTTTTGTTGATGCATTGAAAGCAACATATGAATCCAGAAAATAGTACCACAATCCTATTAAATACAGCAATGGCAGTCTCTTAATATGATATTTCGAACAGATGGAAGGAGTACTTTGATGATCTTTCAAATAATAATACAAGAATTAAGGTGTTACTGTTAAGTATAGTCAAAACATTTCTTTGCAATCTTAAAGATAGAAAGGCAAATATCATGGTGATATATTATCTTTAAAAAATATTATAACTTTTTCAGGAATCTATGGATTTATGAATTTATTCTAGCTGATCTTAAAGATTGCAGTAATTTTAGTAGACTTTATGTTCAAGATGTTAATTGTGTGTCAAATTGTCTATGGGTCATCTTTTTTGTTGTTGTTGTAAAGATCAGATTTCAAAATGTAACATTATCTTTGATTAATGCTTTAGCCTTTCTTAGATAATCTAAATTATCAAATCTTATGTAAAAAAAAAAGATTAAAAGTTAATAAAATATGATAAAACATTTTCTCATATTACATCAAGAGCTTTAAAGTTTATAATGCAGTTCTAAAACTAAGATGCTAAAATAAAGTTAGTTTTTTTTTATATTGCTTATGACTTTCTAAACTTAAGTAATTAAACAAAAATAAATGTGCTTTGAAATTTATTGTGGTGTTCAACTATATTTGAATATCACTGCCGTTTGTTTTCTAATATGTAATAGTACTTTTCCCCCTTTCATCTGTATTTATAATTTTATTTAGTGATACATTTTTAACATTCACAACTGAAAAGGTTTTATTATTTTCTTCTTATGAAATAGTTACTTCTTCTTAGATACATCTGAGTGCACTTTTGAGGGCAGCACATATAGCCAATCAGTGAGAGTTATGAATCTGGTGAAGAACATCAAAAATGCACTCAGCTGTATTTTAGTAAGAAGTAACTATTTCATAAGTGGAAAGTAATAAACTCTTTTTTTGATCATGGACATAAAAGCATTTTGATAAGTAAATTAATATGTAATAAAAATATGAAATATTATGTAGTTAATGGTAAAAATATTAACACTGATGAAGGCTGAGTTTACAAACTTAAATGTTAAGTGTGGGGAAAAGCATATCAATGAGAAAACAAATGACAATTTTCATTACCAGAAAGATTTCAGTTCTAGTTAACAAATTATATACATGTGTGGAAAATATATCTGATAAGAAAATTTAATTGTTATAGTGCGGAGATTAACAGACTCTGCTATATAAAATTAAGTTAAACTATAATGTCTTACTTCAAGAATAATTCTAAAATATGATACATCTATAGTAAAGCATAAGATACTCAATTAAAGACCCTATATCATAACTTGTATTTTTAAAGTACTGTATTTATTTAATTTATTAACACATTTTTGTGATTTAGACATAAAGTGATAAACAGATCTAAATTGAATGCACACATGGAAGACTTGCTCGGAGCTAATATTATGAAGGATTCAAGGATATATTAAAGTTTTAATGTGTTTCATAACTTGAACGATTATGTGTGTAAAATCTTTCCCATACCAAATTAAACTATGGGGGTGGGGGGGGTATATAAAGTTGATTGTTGTCAAATTGTAAATAAAATAAAAATATAGTTATAAATCTAGCATTGCTAGAAGATGGAATCTCTAAATCCTTGGTCCTATGTCCCCATATCCTTTTTTCAAATTTTAACGATAAACTGCAGACACAGTAACAAAGGTGAGAGGTCAGTCTTAGGATTCCGTTTTAATAAAAAATTGCACTGCAATCTTTTATTATATAACAATAAAATAATACTTATGTTTACATTATAAACATGAGACAAGAGTTATAGTTGTCTTAATTTATATTATTCACTAAGCGTCCTTTCAACTTAATCAAACAGATTCATAGCTCTCAACTATTCTGCAGAAAAGTGAATAATATAAATTAATACACTTTTTTTGTTTCATGTTTATAATATGAGCATAAATATTACAGTCAGCATAGGAAAAGAGTTTTAATTTTTAGAATTACAGAACAATAAAATAAGTATTTTTTTATATATATTAAAAGTATTACAATAAAATACATAAACCAATTTTAAATATATCAAATTTATTAAGCACAAACAGATAATATTGTAATAACGTGAAAGCTAAAACCTTCAAACAGATACGCTTTAAACATGCTTACGTGACAACCAATCAGATGGAATAATGACATCACATGGGACTCACAATTCTCAAACACAAGTCAGAATTATCAGAAAAAGATGGGACCCACCTTCATCTATGCCTCAATTTTTATTTAAATAAGCCAGACTCAAGCATTTTGAACTAAGAGTGTGAAGCTTAAATACCTTCACATTTAATCCACTAAATATTATATATAAATAAACAATGCGAATACTTTTAACATAATGGATTACATTTGATATACCAATGAAGACCAGTTAAAAAATAAAACAAGTAAAAATACGTAATGCATTGTTGAAATTTATACAATAATACCTCACAATAATGACCAGATGGGAAACAGATCTCCACCATTAAGTAAACAGTTATTAAATGAATTAAGTTTTTTTTATATCTCATGAATTATTGTAGCTAACAAACCAACCAATTATTGCTGTTATTCATATAGAAAAAAAAAAATACTGTTATTGTATTACCAAAATAAGAATTATTAAAAAGAAAATTTAAAAATCAGTAATTGCAGGCATATTAATAATTTTTATTAGTCATTCATTAGACTAGAGATTATTTATTTAATGAATAATATTTCTATAATGTAATTTTCATTACACCACTCTCACTCCACTCAAGGTAGGAACTGGTTTCTATCCTTTTTTAATAATTTGTAGTCCCTAAAATGCATATTTCATCCTGAACTAGCACTCATCAGTCAAGCATTGGTGGTCAAAAGTCAGCGACAGCTGCTTTACAAGCAGTTGTCCTGGGTTAGCGGGTTCACTTCCCGGCTGATGCTATGACACATGAGAAAAAAAAAAACTAACATCAGTTGGATCAGATCACAAACTCTTATACATATTTTTATCATTGTTTAGTAAATGATTAGTAATAATCATTACTATACTTATCTAAAATAGATAATGCCAAAGATGTGGGTTGAGTTATTTTGACACTTGTAATTCAAAATGTAATTATATATAGATAACCAATTACTATAATTTAATTGATAAGTATCAAACTTAATGCCCTCACAACGTTGACACAAACCATTTGATGATATAATTTTTATTAATCATTCATTAGATTAGAGATTATCCATTTAATGAATAATATTTCTGTAGAATAATTTTCACGACACCACTCTCATTCAAGTAGGGGCTGATTTCTATCCACTTTTAACACCTTGTGGAGGGTTGTAATTATAAACATGACTAAATCATGTGATGAATAAATAATTACATGCAGTCCCACAACTTTTTCTGCAGTTTTGTTTATACTAAACAACAACCAGAAGCAAATCTTCATTGTTGTTAAGTATTAAATGTTTCCTTTGAACATTCATATTTACAAAGTTTTATCATACTAAGAAAGTATTTTTACAATACTTATATTATTTTTTATATAATAAAAAACAAAAACATGCCATTTGAAGTATCACTTCTAATATTTAAAATAATGGATGCACCATTCTTAGCAATTTTATATTTAATAAAGTTAATATCTTTTTTCATTGTTTTTTGTACTGTTGAGTTACATTATTATTCAAGTTATGTAAAGAAGGTGCCTTTTTTTCTGTTTAAATAGTAGGAAAATAAATAAAATTAGCTCATAAAATGTTTGTCTGTGATGATGGCGATTTAGTAGTAAATATTTTCCACAATTTAATATTAATTGTCTTCATTAAAACTCAAACTTTATTTAAACTTTTCAAATATACTTTTAACTATTTGTAATAGCATTCACTTTAGAATGTAACACAATGTTTCAAGTAGTATTATTTTATCTTCTTCAGGTATTAATGGCCTGATTAGTAATTGGTTAGTGTGGAACATCATCATTTTCAACTATTATTCATCCATTGCAGGATGATTTCTCCAAGTTCAATCCATCTTCTCTGATTTCTAGACTCTTATTGTTAAAAGGAGGTTGCCTTGACAACAGTTTGAAATTGTTGATTGTTACTGATATTGGGATTGTATAAGTATTGACTGGTTTTTAAGATATATTAAATAGTATAAATTAAAAATAAAGTTATGATAAAATAACTGAATTAAAATAATTAGAGTAGGAAGTTTATAATTTTTCTTTTTATCACAAACCCTAGATATAAATTGTAATTTAATTTGATAAGCACAAAAATATTAAACATATAGCACACAATATATAAAGTTTGAGAATTTGCCAAAATTATATATTTATACTGCAAACAAAAGAGAGGTTCTGAAAATAAAAGCATCCAGAACATCACCTTGCATGTGTGTATAGTTTAAAAGAGGTACCTTTACAGCAAATTATCATTAAGCAGTCAAATGTTAATGTGAGATATCATTATGTAGATGAAGGAAAACTTCATCTGCATAGCCACTACTGCTATTGTGAAATCACTCTTATTCACATTGTGGATACAGACAAAAAACATTTATTGCTTGAATTAATGATATCACTTTATCTTAATTGCTCAATTCCGTATGATATAATAAAATTTACAAATCTATTCATTTTATTACATCATATTAATTGCTTGATAAAAAGAAGGTCTTTAATAAGTTACAGGTGTATTCCTAATACATACAGGGCTTTTGATTGTCATTACACCTGACACTTATTATAATCTGTACTGAATGAATTTTATTAAAAATTACATGATTTTTTACTATTAAATTTGTGAAATAATTTCCAATAGCAAACAGAATTCATTCTTTCCTTGCAATCTATCACTTTTAATTTATTATATAACTATTTCTTTGCCTTAAATATCTTTTCAGGCCTGCTAATTATATATTTGCCTTTTTTATATACATTTCTCAATAATTCTCTTTGTTTTCTAATTATCGATCTATATTATGAGAGTTATCGTCTATCATTTAATTATCACTCTTAGATATATATATATATGAAAATATTATAATGCATATTGCAAATTAAAATAGATAGAAAATATTCAAATCACCAATCATGATGTTAAAATATGGTGATTTGAATGTGTGTGTGTATATATATGTAATTGTAATCGGACCAAAAATTTATCATTTACTAGATTGCAAAAGATTTTCTAATACTTATCATTTCTTTGTTATCAAATATTTTAAAATATTCTTTTGCATTGTTACTATCTTTCTATTTTTTTATTATCTCATTTTATCACAATTTTATCTTTTAATATTTCAGAGTACATTTTATTTTTTTCAATTCACTATTTTTTCTGGATTTGTTTCTTGATGTATATCAATTTTAGTATAAGTTTATATTTTGGAATAGTTTTTTTTTTTAATTACAACTTAAATACCATCCTTTTTATTTTAAAAACTTGAATACTTCCCTCAACTGAATTAATTAATTTATCTATAGTTTATGCCACCCTCCCCTAATTATTTAGTCTCTTCTGCATATATTCTAAAAGCAATTTAATTTAGATTTATCTGCATCCCCCTCCCCCACTGAATGATAAACTGGAGCATTTTTGTTTTTATTCGTTCAATATTTCGGTACTACTTGTGCATGTTATTTTAGTTTTAAGCATCTTTACTTAACAATGGAAATAATTTTGCATTTCTTCAATCCTTTTATACTCCTTTTTATCAGAATGTTAGTTTTTAAATTTGTATCATTTGTAATTTCAGTACAAAATGATTATGAGATTTTATATTTGCACCAGGGTGGAGATCTAAAATAAAATGAATTTCTTTGTAAAAATGAAATTATATGGAATAACAATCTTTATATTATTATTAGTTTAATAATTTTCCTGTACAGAGGCTAAACTTTCCCTACAGAGCATCATCAGTGCAGGCCAGAGTAATCAATGGATGCAAAAACGTTTGTGTGTAAAATTCCTATCTAGTAACTAATCATCCAATATCCCCAGACTAGTTTCCAGCTTGTGGCTTTCATCGGTGAGGAGCTTTGAGTCTGGGAGCACTGCGACTCCTCACAATGCAGTGCTCCCAGATCCAAGGCTCCTCACTGATGAAAACCACAAGTTGGAAACTAATCTGGGCATATTGGATGAGTAGGCACTAGATAGGGATTTTATGCACAAACCTTCTTGCATCCATTGATTACTGTAGCTTGCACTGGTGGCACTACTGTATGGAGAGTTTAACCTCTGTGTAAACAGCTTGCATAAGTATAAGAAATGGTGATCATGTGATGTTTAGAGGTTTAATTTTCCCATATCTATAATATTTGAGTTCAAGCCATGTTGTAAATTTAAAATTCATAGATAATAGCAAAGCGTATTATATAAATTTTAAACACACACACATATATACATAGAGGCTGCAGACAAGAGTTTGTGGCTAATTAAAAGGAAATATTTTGATTCCTCTTTGAGATCTTAAAGGAAATGACAGACAAGTTATACTGATAAGTTTTTGTCTTTATAGCTATTATTGTGAGATTATTCGTATAGTAAACAAACATGTATGGATTACTCAGTAATATTATTGTGTTTAGTTTTGTTAGGTATAGTTATTTTAACTCTTGTCTGACCCAAAAGTTTTATTTTTTTACCCTGATAATCTGTTATAGTCCTAGTGCTAGGATGCAGATTGTATTTATTATTTTTATTAATGATGGGTAGCCCAAGTCTTTTTTGAAACAATAGACCCTGCAGACCCTGTGTCCAGTTCCATTCTCACTGGCATATCATTAATCATAATATATATAAATCCAGACTGATTGTATATGTAACACATATGTAAATTAAAAATAAAATAGATTTTTTAAAAAAATGATGATATAAAAATTGTGTATTTGATATGTCTTTTTGTATATATTTTATATATATGCATTTTTGTATGTAGGTTATATATGTGTGTATGAATGTATATATATATGAATTTTGTATACGTGTATGTATGTTTTGAAGATATGTATTGTATATATTTTTGATATACATATGTATATTTTTATATGTATATGAAGTAGTGGTTATATGTTTATATTATTCAATATTGTAGCTCTGATGAAGATTGTAGGACAGTCGAGACTGTCAGGAAAATAAAGAAGTTATTTAAACATTTTTTCGCATTAAATTAAAGTGTATATGAGGGGAGTTATTGTAAGCAATATATATAATCAATTTAGTTTGTGTTTGTTTATTGAACTCACTCTAAACATAATACTATTAACATCCATTATGCTATTAATATACATAATTATGAGAAATCATGCAATACACTGTGGGTCATGCAGGAATAATAATAATTTATAAATGATGATGATCGGGCATTTAATAAGTTTTCCAAAAGTAAACTTTCTATTTAGAAGGTTTGTTGCCTCAAAGTTTTATTTTTTATTTTTACTTATTGAAATTAAAAAAACAAATTAAAAATATTTTTGGGAGCAATTGTACTTAGTTTAATCTACAGTGCTAGGTTATAAGTCATCATTATCATCATCACTGATGTTTGGTTAATATTGTTGTATCTATTTGAATTTAATCATTTTTATTTGAATGTATATTAACCATTTTATAAATATTAACTATAATATAAATATTTATTTTGATGCAAAATGTACCATTACAGACACTTAATAGAAGAGTAATATAAAGACTTCAAAGCATTCAATGAGGTATGGAGAGAAATATGTTGGGAGTAGTACAAAGGGATTAAAAGTTTAATATATAAGTGAGAGAACTATCAGGTTTCACTAACATCATTAATAGAATTAGGAGATTGAATTGGAATTAGAATGGATATATGGTTAGAAGTGATAATAATAGGTAAGACATTTGAAGTCTTAAACTGGATTCCAACAGATTGTAAAAACGTAGAAAGAGGCCACTTGTAAAATGGATGACTGAAATAAGGACATTTATTGGTGATATTATATTGAATATTTTATTTATCAGGAGTTCATAAGGTCAGAAACCAGAAATTACAATTTATCCATAGACCTTAAACTCCAGACTTTGCCAGTTTACTGCTGAATCAAACCACACAGTGATACGTACGTGTGCGTGTATATATATATGTTGAAAACATGAATAATAGTTATATATATATAGGTATGTACATATATGGTTAAATGCACTGTGAATAAAATAAAAGTAAAATTTTATTTTTTATTAATTTTTAAATTCTGATTTTTTCATGTTATTGGTTATCTCCGTGTACTAATTGTGACAGTAGAATTGTGTGTTAATTGCGCACGCACATACACACGCTCTCTCGAATTTAAAAAAGAAAATACAGGGACTGATTTAGTAAGCTGGGATTCTTTATTGTGATATAATATAATCTAGAGATGAGGAACCTCTAGCTTATAGGCTAAATCCTGCCTGAAAAAAAGCCCCAATCCGGTCCTCCAGACATTTTCACAAACGTACATAAAATGGGCTTGTATAAAACTCCTATTTAAACACGCACATAATACCATGCAAATATTGAATTAAGAACTAAGTAAAATCAAATATGTACTATCTCAACTACATCTTTTTCTCTCTCCAATCTGGTGCAATATTCTAACAAATTATTTATATTGTATGGTCTATTTGACTACGAATCTAATTTACAACACTGAGATCATTTTGTTTGTTTATATTTACAGTAATTTTCGCAGATGAATATATAATTAACAAAAATAAAACTCAGATTTTACTTCATTTTATTATAATTTTCATTGAATTTTCTTTTATTAGGATGCGCTACAGGAATAAGATAAGAAAAATTGACATAGAAAATTGCACATTTGAAAAGAAATGGACCAAAGCATATTTTTTTTTATAGATAGAAATAATAAATATATGTGCCTGATATTTCGGGAAGTCTTTCAGTTAATAAAGAACACATTATTAAGAGACACTATTATCAAACATTCTGGCTACAAGAAAATTATTGGAGAAGAAATATTAAAAATAGACAAATTGAAAAGAAACTTTCTCAAGTAGCTGCTATGTTTTATAAGAAGTACAATCAAGTTAGAAAATTCTGAGAGAGCAAATTATTAAAAAAAAAAAAAAGCAGAAAATTCGAAAACATTTTCTGAAGTAAAGTTTATAGAAGATTACATCTTAGCTGCTGTAGAATTTAGAACATAAAAAGAAATTTAAAAATATATCATGAAGATAGGTTCAAGGCAAATTGGAAACACTGTGATTAAATGTGAGACACTCATTAATAATAGTGGTGTTAGGTTTATTTTCAATACAAATATATATATATATGGTTTTATTTTAAAAGGGGAGAATTGAAATTGACCTGCAAGTTGAAGAGGATGCCTTGCAGTAATAATTAGAGATAAATTGATTAAATTTTTGATCCAATATAGTAAGCTAATTATTAAGTCGATAATTTTTGTGTGACCCATGAATGAGATAAATATCCAAAGAGTACTTAGCAGAAAAAATATTTTTCACCCTTCATATAATCATTAATGAGTCAGATTAGAAATTGGACTTGAGATTGAAATTTCAATTGAGTAAAGATTATATGTTTAAGCAGTTCTATTTAGGAATCCTCTTGTTTACCATAGAAGTGAAAAGAATCAAAAAAATGCAGCCTAAAAATTGCCTATGTCACATTAGTAAGTTATCACGCTGGTGAATTTTTTATTAAAGTGAAAGAAATAATAATAATAATGTAGAGTTTTAGTATATACATCTAATTTTTATCTAAATATATGCACGTGGAATGGGCAATACTAAAGTACTGCTAAAAACTTGTTTTCCAGGGGAAAAGTTTAATAGAACAGGTAGATGGATACAAGCTTTTTGGAAGGTTAGATCAACCAGTAAATCAATAATCCATTGTGTTGCATTTGGAATAAAGTCTAATATATCTTCTATTCTTAAAACTGTTTAATATATCAATGAAATGATAATGTTGTTAAAATTTGGTTTTCGCAATGTTATCAGTATTCATTTTGTTAATGCGTATGCATAACATTAGATTCATAAAAACAATTTTTTATTCCTTACTGATTAGCATTATTATAAGAATACCATTAACAGATGAAATTTTTATTTCTTGTGACTTAATACAAATAATAGGCTTTAGTCAAAAGTTGTTGTAAAAGAAAGCTCAAATGGACTGATGTTCTTTAATAGTGAATAACATGAATTAACTATCACTACACTTTGTATAAACAAAAAAATTGCTATAAAGAAATATAGATGTGACCATGTTCAAAACAATAGCTTTTTACAAATTACATAAAGAGAGCAAATGGGATAGAATTTTTTGTTTGTTTGGGATTTATGATAAAAATTAATGGAACAGTAAATATTTTAATGATGGCAGAAAGATTTCATAATATTAAATTAGGAGTTATAAGTAGAAACAAATCAGTCAGATTAAGTTTAACATTAAAAGATTTCTGAGATAGAGACTTCTGATTTCTTCTTAGAATAAGCCTTTTGCATTTGATTACTTATCTAATTGTTACCTACTTCTTTTATCTGAAACTATTTCTTTTTATAAAGGTAATGCTATGTTTTTTAAATTTTATATATTATTTTCTTAGTTATTTCTTATTCTTACATTCCAATCTCCAGTATTTCTTCTATCTTAAAATTTAAAAGGTTTCCAACTGAAGATGGTTATAAAAATTACTAAAATTACCTCTGCTTTTTGTAATAGA
>JAQFVV010012514.1:1002722-1265641 GCA_028023455.1 Epiperipatus broadwayi
GTCAGATATATAATGGTTAAATTCTTGTATCCAGCATGTGAAAAGTCAAAGGAAGAATCACCTTAGCAGATGGATGGGAATATGAACCAATCAGGTTTAGGGAATGAAACAATGAATGAACTCAGTGCAAGTTGGATCAACAAAAGAACACTTAATTCTTGGAACTTCACCTATGCACATGGACTTATAAGCACATGCAGAATGTCACCCAAATGCACTGGGACTTCAAGTGCAGAGAGCTGACCTCTGAACGTGTGAATAGCCAGCTAGAACTCATACAGGTCATATTGATCTTCATTATTATTTTTATGGGCCTATGTATATATGTAATGTATATATAATTTGTAATAATTGATTAACAATTACTAAGAGTATTATTATGAAATTTCATTTAATCTCCACTTACTAGTATTGAGTCATTACTGGGGGATTACTATTGTTAAATTAGTCTGGGAATGGTTAAATTCACAGACAAGACATCTGGCAGTATAATAGCGTGGACATATCAATCTGCTTATCAAAGTGGTTTCTTTTTTATAACCTAATGCTAAGTGCATTTTTGGTGCACCAATGGAATATTTAAATGGAATAAATAGAGCAGCAATCATAATTAATTTAAGAGAGCTATGATTAAGGTGAACTTCATCCTAATTGCACTTAGCATTAGGTTATAAAAAAGAAATATGAAGACAAACAAGTGTTTAAAATTTTGAATTACAAATGAAGGGAAAAATCAACATTAAGTAGGATTACTGAAATTTGTATAAAGTTTGGAATGAAAGTAAATGTATCACAAGTATAAAATAAGGATTATGGATGATAATAAATGCTAAGAGTGATAATGGCAGTAATTATAAAACATAGGCAAAACTCTCCATACAGTAGTGCCCCCCAGTGCCAAACAGAGTAATCAATGGATGCCAGAAGGCTTGTGCATCAAATCCCTATCCAGTGCCTACTCATCCAATATCCCCAGACTAGTTTCTGGCTTGTGGCCATCATCAGTTATGTGCTAGTATAGAGATGGTGATCATGTGATGTTTAGTAATTATAAAACTTGTTAGTTTAATTACTTAGATAGTTAATTATATGATGATGAAAATAAAAACAAAAATATTAGAATGAGAAGAAGCTAATAAATTTAACATTGAGAAGCTTATTAAATGTTTTATTTGGATAGTACTTACATGGAACAGAAACTTGAATGATAAGAAGATTGCAAGTTTTAAGATAATAATTTAGAAAAGATAAACATTAACGAGAGTTATTAAAATGATTATTTATTAAGGAAATTAATAAATGTAAGTGCAGTTGGCAATATAGTTGGAATGTTATGAGTAATTGAAAAGTAGATTGGATGCACATAATATACCATTTGACAGATATCTGAGTTTGTTGCTTCTCCACAAGTAATAAAAGATATTAAATACTAGATCTACTATGTTTTGAGTTTGTTTTTACTGTTTATTGTAGGTAATAAAAAAATTTTAAAATTGCTCCTACTTTTTTTCTATTGTGGATAAAGATTATTAAATTACCTATTTACCAAATAAGATGTTACTGCTTTAAGTTAAATATACATCCGAAGAGAATTCATTATTTTAGCTCTAGTAACAGTCATTTTAGAATTATCTCTACACATGCATTATTTTAATTTATAACATTATGAGGAAACTCATTTTCCTCAAAACATTATAAATTCAGCCAGCACATGTATAGGGTGATTTCCTAATGCCTGTTATAAATAAAACACAGTGCTTGACAAATAAATAACTTGTTATATATATATAATGCAGATGTCATTCATTAATGTAATGTAAATGGAATTACAAGTGATTAATGAAGACTTTCAGACTCTCATTTCTAAATGCTTAAGTTTTGCCTATACATATATGTTTAGGTAAAAAAGATAAGATGGATTCTTGTTATTTTTTTAAAAGTCTTTATCTTGTATTTTGAGAGTTTTCTCAATACATTATAAATTCAGACAGCACATGTGAAGGGGTGATTCCCTAATGACTATAACTTGTTATTTATATTTAGCTCTAATAGTAGGTGCAAATTTGTGATATAGCTCTAAATGTAGGATAATATAAATGAAGATGTTGACGTGCTATTTTTCTACCGTCCTGATTGCTAAACATATTTTTGGATTAAATATTTGTCATACCAATTTAGGAAAAAGTTAGAAAGCATATAGATGTTAATTATAATATTTGTTGAAATTGGAGCTGTATTTAACAAGATAAAAGCCATAATTGAATGTCAGTAATAATACATTTTGCTTTATTTCACTATTCTAAGAGGCAGGTTATAGCAAGTTTTAAATTTAGAGCTAAATTAACTCAATTTTTAAATGTTTTCAATTCTTCTGCTTGGTTATATTTAGAAATCAGAGACTATCATTTGTTATAGGGAGTTATTTTTTTAAAAGACCAATTTAACTAGAGAATTTGTTAAAAAAACTTTGTTTATTTTGCCAATTAGGATCTTAAACAATAACAAATCCTCCATACAGAAGTGCCACCTAGTGCAAGCCTTAGTAATTAATGGATACATGAAGACTTGCACTAGGTAGCATTACCATATGGAGAGTTTGCTATTGTTTTAACAGCTGTGTAAGCATAGGAAATGATCTTCATATGATGTTTTAGAGATCTTAAGTAGTAATCAAAAAAAATTTTTTTAGCTTAGAATTTTTTTTATTTTTGAGAATGCAAGAGAAAAGTGGTGTAATTTCTATTTTATATAAATCATTTCATATACATTTTTGGAAGATTATTATTGAAATATCTTGTTGTAAATTTACATATTAAATAATGTAATATATATTAACGCTACAACCTTAAAACTATGCGCCTGAAAAAATGACAGTAGGAACCTCTGCAAATCTTTAACACAATATTTATTTAAAAGACAATCTATGAAATGCTATTGCTATTTTATGCATGCTTTTTATTTATTTGAATTAGAACTTTAAAACAAAAATTATTGTTTATCAACATTCATGAAAACAGCATACATATGCTACTTATTATTAGTTACAACCATTAAACAGCACGTGATCACCATTCTTTATGCTTAAGCAAACTGTTTTTCACAGAAGCAAAACTCTCCAATAGGATTATGGTAACTGTGGTTATTAGTTCAGATCTATACAACTATACAAGCTAATGAGTTTAGCTTGAAAACATTATTGTTTTCATTTTGGACTCAAAGCTTTATAGTTAGCTAAAAAGGTAAAAGGTGGCTACTGAAGGATTGCATTAGATCCTAAGATCTAGGTGCAGTACTCTCAGATGTAAGGCCCCTCACTGATGAAAGCCACAAGCTAGAAACTAGTCTGAAGATATTGGATGAGTAGGCATTAGATAGGGATTTTATGCACAAACCTTCCTGCATCCATTGATTATTCTGGCTTGCATTGACTGGCACTACTGTATTGACAGTTTTGCCTCTGTGTATCAGTTACAAAATAAAATTATTATTGAAAATACATTAATAATCTAATAATTATTTACATTAGTCAATATAGCTGAATAATAAATGTTTTATATGAAACTTATTGCTAGAAGTAAATAGGGTAGATTTTCTTTTTAAAAATCATTTCACGATTGTGTAAACAAACTATTTCAAAAAGATGTATGCTACCCAAGGATCTAATAGGTTCCCTGATGTAAATTCATTACCATTATCAAACAGTACAATATTTTTACTACAAATAATCAACTATCTGCATTAAAGTTTTTCACACAATAAATAAATATCTATTGTTTACACATAAACTATAATGTAGAATTATATGATAGTACATGTCTGGTGTAAGTAATTTTTTCTAGACTAGACTTCATCTGTATTTTTATTTATAATAGATAAAGTAAAAAAAAAATTTCCTCACTCATTATGTTATTAAAAATATTGGTATCCAGAATACACTTTTTAATCTAAAGTAATTACTAGTTTTTTTAAAAAAAAATCATCCTAACTAATTAGTTAATAGTTTGATATTTGTAAATATATCTGCACTTTTTCACTGCTTTATTACTATATATCTATTTTGATATCAATTATACTTTTAAGCCATTCACTTAAAAAAAAAATGAAAGAAAGCAGACCAACTTTCTTTCAAATATAATTGCATGTATCTACTTCCAGTTATGAGAAAAATCTAAAAATAATATTATTCTTATATTTTTCTGACAATGAAAGTGGGTATATACATTTATATTTGACAGAACATAGGAGTTAGTCTGTTTCTTTTGTTTACATATGTTGAATGCTATGTTTATTTGATATATATTGTAATATTTTTAATGAATGTTTAGATGAAAATATTTAGTGTATGGAGTTTTATTTATAATTATTTAATTAGAAAGCTCTTAGGATAATAACCAATCAAGGTTAAATGTTCCAGGGTAAGAGTGAAAGTAAAACTGCCAGCCTGACAGTTTTACTTTCTCCCTTAATCTGGGGCAGTTAATCTTGATTGGCTATTATCTTAAGTAAAGAGTTTTCTAATTAAATAATTATGAATGGATAACTTTACATATTAAATATTTCCATATATATAATGCATATTACTAGACAGCAAATTTATTACCAAAAACAGTACCTCAATATATGGTTAAATCATAACTGTTTATTTGTAATTGTTTTCTATAATACTGGAAGCATGGCAGAGTTGTGGTTTAAATATAAGTTGAGTTGTTGTGTGTGTGTATATATATATATACATACACACACACCACTTAATTATTTCAATAAAGAGTTAAGGATTTCTTGAACAGTTCCTTATAGAGAAAAGTAAAGAAGACATTATAATGTTTTCCAATAGCCAGACTATTCTTTACTATCTAATAGTAACTAGGTTAATTATGGGCCATCTATTTAAAAAAATGTTGTAAGCCTGATTAGGTGAAAGATAGAACATGTTTTGGGTTCTCAAAATTTTTTCAATTTTTATCATTGCGATCTCTTTGAAGCAAATATTTCTTTAAAATGATATCAACACTTGAGGTCATTTAATTAGCTACTACCTTTGTGACTTAGTGAAGTGATAGACTAATAATGTTGAAATATTAAAAGCTTTTTGATTGAATATTATTTGAGAAAGAAAAAAAAACACCTCATTTTAATCAATTTTAGATTGTCAAATGATGCATGATCTCCTCAGCAACTGGACATACATTTTTTTTAAATTTATAAATTGTTTGATTTGTAACAGTAAGATTTATCCATTCTTCTTTAGATAGATCTATATTTAATAATTTGCATGTGTTTGATATATACAATGTGATAACTTTATAAATAACCAATTGGTTTGCAAAAATGTGAGTTACCTTTCTGAATTGGTGTATTTTATTATTAGCATAATTCATCTGCAGGTGCAATTTGTGAACATAAGAACATTTTTGAAATTTTCATGTGCACAATCAGAAATGCATGTTAAATACTTAATATGATCACCCTAATCTGCGACTTTTCATATTAATCACTTGCTACTTCCATTCCTCTCCTTTTATTTGACCATCCAATACAGTACTGCTACTGGTATCATCCCCCAGGCAACATTGATTGTAACCAAACTCAGTCTACCACATGTACCTTTTATATGACATTAAAAAAAAACACACAAATATTTTTCATTATCATTATGCTGTGAGATGTGGCTATATTAAAGCTATTTGAAATCTGAATGTCAATACTTCTACATAAGAAAGAGAAATTAAAAACTTCAGTAAAAATATTAGTAGAAGCTGGAATGTGTGAACTATGAACCATACGAAGTTTGATGTATAAAGATAGAAATGGATGAATGACTTACACAATGATATCTTGGAATAGACTGAAAAATTTTAGTATTCAACTAAGAATCAGGAAGATGTTAGTTTTATTAAAAGAATGATGTTGCATAGATTGTTGCTAAATGAAAATCATATAAATGAATATCAATTCAATTTGATAGCCACACATTAATATATCCCATTAACTCAAGGAGAAAGTGATTGGTACCAGGATTCCAAAAAAGTTAGACTAGAAAGGGGATTATGATCACTATGAAACTTGAAATCAGAAATGAAACAGAATGGCTACCAGGCTTTTGTGAATTCAATATGCTTTTTATCATCAATATATTTTTTAAATAATCAAATTAATGACTATACACATGGATACCCTCAGATGGAGTTCATAGAAATCTTGGCTTTCAATGATAAAATATTTAAAATTTTAATAGCACAAGCATAGCAAAGAACAAACTGTGGAAACAAATAATGAAATATCATGTGGAAACTTTGAATAAAATTGAAAGAAATTTAGAAGCTTGCTCAAAGTTTTATATACTTGAACCAAATGAAATATGAATGGAATTAAAAGGAATTTGAGAAAAATCTGAGTAAAATGAAATAATCAGGAAAATGAAATATGTATGTTAAAATGCAGTAACAGTTGCAAAGAAAAGCCAAAATTAAATGAATTATATATTAAACTATGAACAATATTTTAGCAATACTTTCAAAAACATTGAATATAGAAATAATTTTGGTAGAAAGAATTATTTTTCAGAGGATTTGTGAATTAAAAGGAAAATTTCTGAAGCAAGTAGGTTTTTTTTGAAGTAGTAAGGATTAAAAAGAGATGCAAGAAATACGCAAAAAAGCTACCACCACAACAAAAGAATATGAAGTCAAATTGGCTCTAATATCATTACCAAAAATTTTGCAGAAAACTGAAGAAGTATTGTCCTAATTGTGCCAATTAATCTGGAAAATTAGTCAGTGACAGTGTTGAAAAAGAACTAGTATTATATGATTTCAGAAAAGTTAAAAAAGAACCATTTTTGCTGAAATACATTAAATCGTTGATAAACCCAGGCAATACTAGAAAACAATATATTCAATATATGATGTTACTGATTACAGTAAGTCTTTGATTCAGGAGACCACACTATACTCCTATAAAAAATAGGTATTCCAGAATATTTGAAATTGTTTTTATGAGATAACTCTATATGGGAATAAAAAATACAGTTAAAATGAGTTATGATGTAACAAACTTTTTACATTGGTATCAAAGGCTCTATATAAGTCACCGTACTTAAGTTGTTTGTCTAATGAATATATAATGAGGAAAACTAAGTTAGAAAAAGGCAAGTGAATCCAGAGTTGATAAAAGAAACTTGTGTTAAATGTGCTGAAAACGTTAGAGAATTTCCATTAGGAAATTTAGAGACCAAATTGAAAATAATGAGTTTGCAGTTAAATTTGAAGCTAAAGATTATGATGATAAGATCAAATTACCTAAAATTTGTAATACAAGCCTATAAATAGTCAGCTGTTTATTGTCTTTATGGATTATTTATCATTAACAAAGGGAACAGAATTATAGAAGAGTCTTTACAGGCATTTACTGAGCATAGTTGCAATGGAAAAACCTGGAACATGTATTTCATTATAAGATATATTTTAAAAACAGAGTTTAGAATTGTTAAAACTTCGAAGAAATGCCCGTGGCTTGTTGTAATGGGATTGAGCTAAGGTGAAAAACGCATTGATAAAACCAAATAACTTGAAAGTATATACTAGAGTGCAATAGATTGTAGGCTTCTGCACAAGATATTAAGAGTGAATAGACATCAGTAACTACCTTGCTTGTGAAAGTTGTCAAAACTGTCAACATGAGCAAAGAAACTCAGATGCTGATATCCTCTAACATTATAGACATATTATTCATTAAATGAGGTTTAAAGTGTACATTTAGGTTAGGGATGATATCTATTTTAATTAATAATAATCATTAATATATTTACATAAAGTGATTTGTGCCAAAGATGTGAGTGAAAAAAGTTTGACATTTGTAATCAAACTTAAAATTATCAAAAAATTATCAAAAAACTATAGTAACTTGCTATCTATATAATACTAAACAAATGATGAAGGTATGTGTTAGAAATTGTGATTTGGGTCAACTGATGAGTTCAAGTTCAGCATGAAATTTACATTTTGGGCATCATTTATTATTTTCATATGTCTTTGGATATATGTTTTAGGAATGTGTGGTGAAATAGAAGTTTGAAATACCTCTAAAAGTATATACATGAATTAAATTTGAATACATCTAAAAAATGTATATATGAAGTTAAATTATAACATTTATATCCTGCTGACTTTGAAAAGTAAAGTGGTTGTTTCCAAGTGCATCCCTAGTGAGTCAGTTTGATCTGGTTTCTAGGCTAATGAATGGCTGCAATAAGATTGGGCTATGATGAAAGATACACTGATAATAAAAAAACTTGAAAACATATTTCATTATAAAACATATATTTAAAAACAGTTCAGAATTGTTCACGCTTTACTTCTTTTTATATATATATATATATATGAAAGTTGTATCCTATATATATATTTTTATATATATATATATATATGAAAGTTGTATCCTGAAGAAAAATGTCAAGAACATACTTTTGAGGTACATATTGGTTTAGACTTTTAAGAATACCATGGACATCAAGAAAAATCAACAATGAATGCCTAGATCAGATTGGATAAGGCAAGGCTGAAATTATTCTATTTTGGATATTTTATGAGATGTTCTAATTTTTGAAAAAAGCTGATTGATGAAATAAGAAAAACATGGAAGGTCAGTCTAGAAAAAATGCCATTCATGTGATCACCAGAAATAGATATTAACTTAGAAGTACCTAATAAGAACAGGATGACAAACAGTCTAAATCACACATTAAGGCTATAATAAAAAAGGGCATACTTAATAGATTAGTTAAGTGGAAGTTACTGAAAAATTGAGCAGTTTTTTTAGTATTGTTTTACTTTCTAAGAACTAAGAAATAGATAGACATTCATTTACTATATTTTTTTCATATATAAGCATAATTCATATACTTGGAAATGATCAGACACATGTAAAAAAGATAAATAATCTCCTAATGTCCGTATTTTGTGCTGAAACAGCATAGTTAGCTGATCAGTCACAAATTGACTATCTGAAATAAAAATCATAAGCTTGCTTAGAAATTCCCAGTTACCTAAATAAAAAAAATATTTCACTTGATTTAATTAAACATCAAGTTTTATGCATGGCTGAAAATTCCGTTAATCACTATGATTTGAGACCATTGCCATTAATTTTACGTGTGAAGGTATAAAAATGCTTTTATATTGAGAATTCAATTTTTTTCAAATACTGTCAATTTTTTTTTTGAGAAAAGAATCTTTCCAACTTTTTTTTTTTCCAATTGTGAAACTATGAATACACTTTGTAAAATGTATTTTTATTATGATTTTATTAAAATGATATTTTGCATTATTTTTGAACACTATTTATACCTTATATATGTATTATTTTCTAGGAGTCTGAAAAAATTACTGTCCTACTAAAAGAACCTGTAAATTTTGATGATAAAATAATTATCACTTTGTCAAACTGGAAAAAAAGTAGAGAAATTATTATATTGCCAAAGTGGTGTAATCCTTACACTCTTCAATTCAAAACTCCCGGTAAATTAATATTTATTAACTATTTATTGAAGTCATTGTGGATTTTTGTTCACGAGTAAAATGATTTTATTTATTATATTGTTTTATATGATTTAATAATGTAAAGAGCTTATTAAAATTTGTAATGTTTTAAAATTAAAATATTAGATTAAATAGTGTTGTGAGATATATATATAGATATGTATAATAGGAGTCTACTACTGATAATGATCCTGATTGAGAAAAAAGAAGTTAAAACATATATTTGTACATCTATATGATTATTATATGTCTGTTTAATAGATTCAGAACTGCTATTCTAGCACTCAGTTTTTTGTCTTTCCCTATTAATAATTTTGCCAGATTAATTGAACTTGTAGTAATAATTCAATAATTCACCTTTGCTTCTCATTATAAACCTGTTCAATAAATTGATATCATAGTATTATATATCTACATTTTTTCTTTAACAGTTTTTAAAACATAAAGCATTTTGTATTTATAATACCACATAATTAGTAGTGCTGTTTTGATACAAAATAAATTCAAGTTATGGTAAATTTTCAGAATAACATCTAATGTGATTTTTATTTCATTTTAAACATGGCCACATGATGAAAAAAATAAACCAATCTTTGCAGAATACATGCTTATTGCAAACATCCTTTTTAACTATCTTTGAAGATGTTGATAAATTCTATCAATATTTTATTTAAATACAAGCAGTACCATTTAATGTTAAAATTTGAATTTATAATGTAGTGGTATTATGTAATAAAACTTATTTACATCACATATTTTTTCCAAAGTAACTTTGTACACACAAACATCCAAATGGGTTTTATTGTTGGGATTTGTATTTTTTCCAAAGTATCTTTGAACATGAACATTCAAAACATGAACATCCAAATGGGTTTTATTGTGAGATTTGGATTTTTTCCAAAGTAACTTTGCACATAAACATCCAAATGGGTTTTATTATTGGGATTTGGATTTTTTCCAAAGTATCTTTGAACGTGACCATCCAAATGGGTTTTATTGTTGGGATTTGGATTTTTTCCAAAGTAACTTCACAAATGAACATCCAAATGGATTTTATTAGTGGGATTTAGATTTTTTCAAAGTACCTTTGAACATGAACATCCAAATGGGTTTTATTGTTGGGATTTCGATTTTTTCCAAAGTAACTTTACACATGAATATCCAAATGGATTTTATTGGTGGGATTTGTTTTTTTTTTTCAAAGTAACTTTGCATATGAACATTCCAATGGATTTTATTGGTGGGATTTGGACAAGAAAGATGTTGGGAATGTCAATTATCTTCAAAAATAGTTGAAAAGAATGTTATCCTGAAACACATATCATATAGAGATTAGTTTCACTGTTTAAGAGTAAAATGGAATTTATCATAAATAAACTATTTTAATTATATCATATTTAAATGGTACTGTTAATTGTTTATTTACATATTTAGATGCTTATTGGTTTGTACATGATTTTGGAATTTTTTTATGTAACTCTGCTTTGTGCATCAGTAAGCTAATGTAAATATGTTTTATTAAACAATAATGGTATATTATAGATTCAAATTGTAACATCAAATATATAGTATTAGTGGCATATAAATAATAAATAATTTGCTTATATTGATGAGAATGTTGATCAACTTCAAAAATAGTTAAAAAGGACATTTGTTCAAAAAGTGTGTTCTGCAGAGATTGTTTTAATATTTGTTACCATGTGACAAAGCATATAATAAAATAAAAATTGTTATAATGGTATAATAAACTAATGCTAGGTTAGAGCATTTTTCAGTGACACTTCAGTATTAATTTTTGAATATTTTTATTTTACAGTAGCTTAAATTCTATGAATTGATTTATTGCATGGTGTATTTTCACTGTTTTCACATATTTGCGTTGCATTAATGGGATAGGGCAAGAATATGATGTGAAAATATTTCAAGTCAGTGGGATTGATAAAGTAATTCCTATGCAGTTGAAATAGAAAAAGGACACATGAATTATTTTTTATATATCATTTAAATGCAAATTAATAGGTAAAAGTTTTTGGAAACATAGTAATTATTATTATTTTATAAGATAATGATCAAGTAAAAGCATTTAAGCTATTATGAAATAAGAATCTTTGGAGATTAATACTGAAAGTCCCATTATAAGTTCTTAATGTTAAATTCAATTACATATATATCTGTGAAATTCTAAGAGTTAAATATCGCGTATATTATTAACTATCAAAATAATAGATTATATATATATATATTGAAATGAGTGATCTCATGGGCAAAAGATGTTTTATAAAACATGTTTTTAGGAGAAACCACGTTTAATAAAATAATATTAAGTATATCAATGTTTCAACAAGATAACACTTGCCTTCAATCAGGTGAAAAACAATTATATATATATATATAGTTCTACACATTTCATGATATCATTTCTCTTTTTAGTAATAGTTGCATCTTTTTTCTTATTGCAAAAATAAGTTTTCTGCCAATACTAAAATATTATTTTATACTTAACTTTTCTTACTAATTTACAATTATATTTTTTCATATCATTATTAATTCTTTTTTGAGCCACTTTACAAAGTTTTAGATATTCAAAATAGAATGCTTGAGATGATAAAAAATTTAACCATGAACAATATAGTTTTAATTTCTTTCAATAATTAAAAACAAAAATCCAGATATTACATTTTCTTCTAAAACAAGAATAAAACCAAGAAGTTTTTAAAAAGTTTATTCTTTTTGAAAGTAAAAGAAGAAATTGTCTTATAATAATTAGAAAATTATTTTTATATACATAAACATGATGGTGTGATTTTAAAAGAATATTGTTAAAATGATGTTTTTGTTCAATTAATTTGAAGCTTTTTTATAAATAATGTTCTGCAGTACTTATTATGAATTCTAATAATGCTATATCAGAAATATAAGGTAGGGGTAATCACACTTTTTTTAGGAAAAAAAAAAGTTGCACATATAATTTTATAATGAATAGTAGGCCAGATTAAATTAATTTTCTACCCCCCACCCAAATTATCAATAAAATCTAGAACAAAACACTTCTACAATTTTATTAATTATGAAACATGTTCATCCGAAAGTTTGTGGAAATGGTATTTTACTTGTAACTATATGTTAGACTGTTTCCATCATCTAGAATTTATTATTAAATATCTAGAAAAAATTCAGACTTCATTTAGACTTTTCAAACTCATTTACACAGTTGAGTATATAATACAAATTTTTAAGTGATATTTTGTTCTCTTTTTCAGATGTTTCTGACCAGATCAGTCATAATATTAGAATAGGAATCAAATGTGGAACTTTTCAATTCATGTTAATACTGAATTTTAAGATAATACTCTAACCAATTGGGCTTTTAACAGAATATCCTAGATGGTTAAAGAATTTAAATTCAATATTCATAAATCTAAAATTTCCTGTGCTAATACTGTCCTGATCTGGCCAACTACATCTAAAAAAGAGAGGGAATAATGCCACTTGAAATGTGTTATTTATTAACTCATATGTTATTTCAACAGTTAAACAAAGTAGAAAAGATTAAATAAAATTTGGTTTTTTTTTACAGACATTTAACAGGTAATTCTAAATAAATAGTCCACAATATAATAAGTGAGAAATGTGCATTTATTATTATTGTTTTAAAAGAAACAGTTGATGACCAGAGTTTATTAAATATTCACCATTCATCCCCTTTCCCCAAAATGATTTGGGGATTTTTGGAATTTATATTGAATTATTTTTATAATAAATTGCAAAGGAAAAATATATATATATTTTCAAAATAATCTTTATTTGCACAAAAAGTAAAATATACATTGTAATATAGAGTTCATGTTTACAATCATTTCTGACACATTAAAGACTAATTAGTTATTAAATTAGATGATGAGTACAGGATTAAAAGTAAAATTTTATATTATGTTATTTATCAGGGGTGATCTAATTTGGCATATAAATCCCATGGCATGTAAAGTTTGAGTGTCATGAATAAATAATATACATGGCCATTGCTAAATATTTAATTGACTCCATGTTTGCTCAGCAAGGCTAGGCAGGAATGTTCTTAGATCACTTTCTTTAGCTTTATATAATAACTTTAAGAAAATGCCTTCAATATGACAAGCCAACTCTCTATCAAATAATACCTTACATTTAATCTTCCATATGATAAAATTTATGAAAGTGGCCAGGTGGATGGAGCCAAAATTTCCATTTTTGAATGCATCATTAAGGTAGACATTTGAAGAATTGTATCCTGTAATCCTCTGTAGGGCAATATTCCGTAACCGAGTCCACCATTCACATTGATAGAGTATGTGTTCAATGGACTCATCAAATCTTCTACAAAGAGTACATATTGTATCAATGTTGTGTCCCCTCTGATTACAAAGAAACATCCCAGTTGGCAAGGCTCCAAGGTTGACCTTAACCAAAAAATCCACAAACTTTGGTTCCAATTTCAGGAACTTAGTCAGCCTTATGAGACGAGGGATTGCAACTGGGAGAAGATTCTCTGTCCTAGATTTACCAGAGTGAACTAATTGATAAGAACTCCAGTATGATATTTTTTCATCAAACATGGAGCTAGAGCTTTTGATGCTATTAAAGACAATAGTTAATTGTTGTTGCATCCAGATATTTATTTTATGAGGGAGTGGGCGATCAGTGGAGATTATTTTTTCAAAAGGTATGGGACTTTCTATGTTTGCATTGTCTTTGAAAATTTTAACAAGGACATTGTAAGTCCTCTGTATCAGAAAATTTTTAATCGAGTGCAGTCCTAAACCATTAAGATATCTTGGTTTTTGCAAAATATTAAGACTTATTGCTGGTGTCTCCCCTCCCCAGCACAGCTTTCTGCATAGAGATTCAGCCTTGTGGATGAAGCAAATTGTTGGTGAAAAACCAGCTAGATAATAAATAATTTTTGGTAAAATCACAGAATTAAGGAGTGCAATCTTTCCAAACAGAGAATGATAAATTTTAGATAGTGAATTAACAGTCTTTTCAATCTTTAAAATTAATGAATTTTCAAGTTCTTTTCTCATGGCTGCTGGAGAAGAAGCAATACTAAAACCAAGAAATTTCTGTGGGAGGGCTTTTAGTCTACCAGATATTTGCTTCCCTGTCAGGATAAACCACATTGCCAACTTTGCTCCATTAATTGCCAGACCAAATTCACATGCAAACTAGTCTAAGAGTTCCTCAAGTCTAGAGAACTCATCCTGAGATGAGAGAAACACAACCACATCATCCATATAGGACATATGGCATATGTTCTCTCTCAATAAAGGAATATAAATCTCTGGAAAGATGGTGGCATCCTTTTCCTGTGAACATGATCAACTAGGAGTTGAAATCAACTGATAGTGTCAGCAGTAGAGCTCCCTTTTTTTTTTGCAAACTGATAGGTTGATAATTTTCCAATAATGTTTGTTTGTATATCCTCTCTAATAAGGCCTTCAATCGTTTAAATAAGCAATGGCACCATAGAGATAGGCTGAAGATTATCAAGATTTTTTTGACCCTCGGGTTTTTTAAAAAATATTTTTTTAAAAAATATTTTGTTTAAAATGTTATCCAACTGTAAAGTATATCCTGAAATATTTTTGCAAAAATTTGCAAGGTTTTGTTTAAACAGACTCAAAGTAAAGTTTATGATTATTGGATAAAAATGATTTTATTACACTAATTAGATGAAAATTTGTTTTGCAAATTGTTATTAGTGAACTGAAATTAATTATAGATGGTTCATGTTGTTTTTTAGAATTATTTGATTTACTGAAGAAAAATTCTTAAGTTTGATAATATCATACAATGAATGATAATTTTGTTTAAGATAATGATAACTTCTTATATCGTTTTCATTAAAACTTTTCAATATATTAAAGAAATTAGAAAATGAGTATTGAGAATATTTCTATTTTTTATTTTCAAATTGTTTTTTCAACTTCTCTGTTTTATGTATAAACTTTTTTCATAAGTAGTGGGATTTTGCAGGATAGATATAAACCATGACTCCTAGTTTGGAGTTGTCTGGAATAATAGAAATACATTCTCAAACATTGGGCTTTTTAAGTGTGTGTGTGCGCGCATGTTCATGATGCTGTCAATACTTAAGAATTGAAATTCAGTGGCATCAAGTATTCATAATTCTGTCTGAATGGAATTCTCAATTTTTTTTTAGTAGAATCATAATTTAAAAGCATCATTTTGCTATTATCAATAAGGATCCAACTGTCATATATGTAAGAGAATTACAGTACACTTTAATTTGAAACATTTTTAATCTTCATTTAATAACATATTCCATATAAAAATACTTTTTTATATTTTTTTATTACAATTCTTCACATTAGTCATCAATAAATGCTTTCAATCTATTTGAAACTCAGCTGCTGGTTATTATTATAAACATTGCATTTCTTTTTTGATAAGTGATTCTAATAACAGCTACCCAAACTAATCATAAATTAAGGACAGAAAAATAAAACTAATGTTAACTTAACTAAGTGCAGAGGTGGTGGTGCAAAAACTCATAAAAAATAAGATTAATTTAACCAAATCCTGGAGGAGTCATAAAAAATTGTTAAATAATAGTAATAAAATAAATATTTAATTTTGACAATTTTATTTTGTAATGAATAATGCATACATTTTTACTGAAATCCAAATTACCATTATTACATAATGGCTTTTAATATGCATTTTGACTAACCAGATCTCTTTATTAGGTCGAGTCACCCAATTCTCTCAATAATCTAATTAGTTATTTAGTTCATGTATTTGATTTTAAAATCCTACCATATGTCTTTTTCATATTCAACTGCAATCTATATTACTTTTTATATTATATGTCCATGTATCTGACCTTTAAATCGACACTGATTTATTAAAAATCTTTTTTTAAGCATATAGACATTTTTTTTTTTTTACTATCGAATTGCAATATTTTCACCAAAAGTAATTAATTCAAATTCAAATCAGTGATTAATTTTATATTTAATATTATATTTAATCTATATTAACCTTTTTACAAGATATTTATAGTTAACATTTTTTTAAAAATTAATAGTCATTTATGTGAAAGTCTAACTAGAAAAAATAGATAGAAAGAATAACAAAAACAAAAGACTTAAAGTGAATTTTGTGATAATTGTACAAACCATTCTGTTAAAATACAAATACATTTATAAATATCACAATGCTGTTCCCAAAGTTTGTTTATATGATTGTTATGAATGATGGATTAACCACAGTACATGGCCGAAATTTATTCTCAAGTTAGCCACATATACACAGGAAAGTGGGAGAATGGATGATCTAACAATGGAATAAACTGGCTCAACAAGTTACCTATATTTAATAGCAGCAATAATAACTGTACTTCAATAGACATATAACACTAATATATACTATATATAAATCAATGGCTTCTAGCTGAAATTCAAACATAATAAATTAATACAAACCACTGGTAGACTATTCAGTAATGCTACTTGTAGTTACAAACACAGTGTCTTAGCAAAGTACCATAAGTAAAAGATAACCTCTTACCTACCATGTTTCACTGAAAATAAGACCTAATCAAAAAATAAGCCCTAGCATAATTTTTCAGAATGCTTACAATATAAATCCTATCCCAAATATAAGCTCTAGTTAAGATGGGCAGTCTGATAGATGGCGTTTGTTTGGTCATTGAAACATACAATGGATGTATTGAATTATAAAGTAATGAAACTATAAATAAATAGCAAATTGATAGAGTATATTGATATTCAGGTTATTGTAAACATGAAGTATGAATTTAAATAAGCTAAGTTCTTAAAAGCTACTAAATATATTTCTTGTTTTGTATACAAACATGATTAATAAATAATCAATTTACACTTTGAAAAAACATAACTATATAAGAATAAGTCAATGACTGCATTCTGTCAACTGAAATTTAAATATAATAAAAATATATAATTCAATATTTCAGCAATGTTACCTGTATTTACAAATATGAAGTTTAAATAAAATAGCATAGATAAAAGGAAACTTCTTACCTATTAGCTGCAAGAATTTTTTTTCCTCATTATGATATATACCACCTAGCGTAAAGTTTATTAATCAATAGATTCAAGATGATACTGCTCAATAAATTGTTATTGAGTCATGTCCTGTTTAATATCACCAGATTAGTTTCTAGCTTATGGCTTTTATTAATGGGGAGCTTTGAATGTAGGAGCATTGTACCTAATCTTAGGGATATTTGACAGCACTGGATAGAGTGATGTGATGCGATGCACTGTGATTTCTCCTTATACGGAATCAGAATCTCTCCACCACTATGACCAGAGAAACCTGTTAGCCACTTTACCTTCCCTTCCCATTCCTTGCCCTTTTCCCCTTATTATTTTCTATCCTACTCTATCCCATTTTCACAACATAATTTTTGTCAACTCCATGACCTTTATATCTAAAGTCCCCTTATCTTTTCCCAAACTCAGCATAAAAACCAAGAACTCAATTTCTGCATAATCACTTTATTTATTTTTCCACAAGTTCACCCTTTCTGCTTGTAGGAATTAACATTCAATTACAGATGCCTAATATTTTCTATGCCTTCCTTACACAACTTGCAGACTAAATTATCTACATTTTTCCATTTATGTATACATTCCCTTGTTGCTAAAGATCTTGTCCAAGCCTTAAACAATAAACTACTTTCCTTGCTATTATCATGAATTAACTTGCACCCAATATTGTGTTTACTTCTATATATATTTAAACTTTCTTTATTCTCCATACTAGTTCTCCATCTCTCCCATTCCCTATTCCTTATTAATGCATCTAATTACTATCTGACATCTATTGATTACTAAAACTTATGTTAGATGATATAATTATGGTGAGAACAAAATCCTTTGGTAAATTTTATTTAATTCATGTTACCATTTGATCGTTTTTTTATATTTTCTGAACCTATGAACAAAAATAATCACATTATCATCAACATCAAGATGATTTAATCATTTATTTTCTTCCTTTGTTTCTCATGTTAATGCATAAAATACTATTCATAAAACTGCTGTTTAATTTTTTAGTGTCACTATGTAATCTAGTCTAAACTCTGTATTTTGATCAACACTGTTCAGAATTTGACAATATTTTTGAAAGATTGCAATGTTTCAAAATTTTAAACCTAGTAGAAATGCTTATAATGTTGAGTGTTTTTTTTGCAACCCTCAGGATTGTTACACGTATTTAATGTGTTTTTTTTCTATTTCTTTAATTCTTTAGAGATCTGAGTTATAATTACTTTAAAATCCAGCTTAAAATTCTAATTGGCTTGAATCTGACTTTTTTTTCATATGTCATAGCATTGGCCAGGAGGCGAACCCACAATAACTGTCTGCAACCAACTGCTTGCTTACAAGGCGGCTGCGCTGACTTCTTGGCTAACAATGCTTGATGAATCTGATATTTTTTAAAAATGATTTTGTAATGATATGAGGAAATATTTTACATATAATTGACAAAAAACTGATAGTTTATAATCAATATCATTTTTTCATGCAGCCAGCCACCATTCTAATCATTGATTACAATCCTAATTATATTGATGTTATTTTTTTTATGATCATGCCTAAAAAACAGTCCATAACTACAATTAAGTCTTCAGAAACTTGATATACAATATTATGCATAGTGTTTATGTATACTAATAAATTAAATAAAAGTCGTTTTAAAAATTCAAATTTTTAATTTTCTAACAGCACACAAATAAAAAAACTAATACTTGAATTCTAAAAGAAATTAAACGTGTTCATCTATCTCTTAAATTGTGCTCTGTGGATCCCTGATACTATCTCAGATTTTTTCAGGTAATAATCAAAAATTTTTTATAATTAACATAATGTATAATTATTATATTGTAGTAATTTAAGATATTATTCTTCACATTCTTTACCCAGGTAAATCTAACTTATATCATTACCTAATTGCCTTTTCCATATCTAGTTATCTTCTAAGCTAATAGGTCTCTTACTAATAATGTGACCATTAATGTAGGTCCTCATCTAACATTAAAAGAAGAGGTAAATTCAGACAATTATATATCTCATGCTAAGATACTCAAACTTCATATGCACATTTGAGATTTATTGAAATTGATCTCAGTGCATCTATTCTGCACTTAATATCTATTTTTCTTTTATTATTATTATTTGTAATATATCATCTTCTTTATTGTAATACTTCTATTAATTTATTCTGCTTTTACTAGTTATTTTCTGAAAAAAACAACAACATATTTTCCCCACCAATATGGCAATACATGAAATTAAGACCACACCAATCTTTCATAATATTCTTACATTTCATCATAAACATATTATTTTAGAATTAAAAAAAATATTTTATTGATTACATCTATATAAAATAATTACAATCGTTTATTATGAAATAAATGTTTTTAAAATTGAAAAATTTTAATATGGAGAGTCTATATTTACAATTCCACAAAATTTTATATAATAAATGAGCTTCTTTAGGGATCCTAATTTTTTTTTGAAAATATAAGAAGTCCTTGAATGCAAAAAAAATTATACAATAATTGACAAATTTTGATACCCCACACTTGTTCTTCAGATTGAGGTAATTTTGGACATGTCTATCTACTGTTTCCAGTTTTTTCCCACTTCAATATAATATCAAAAGAAAACATTTTGTTAATATTAAAACTGATGAAAAAACTTCTTTTATTTGAGTTAAATTATTTATTATAAATTCATTTTTAAATTATTTATTATAGATTCATTTTTAATATATTATGATAGATATATATTTTTCAAAATAAATACTTTTTAGAATTTTGCTATAAAAATATTTTTATTTCATTATTATTAACACCATCTTTTGTTAATATTGCTTTTATTATTTGGATTTTTTTTCTGTCTCTCACTTTCTTTTTATTTAAACATTGAAAACTTTATTATTAAGGTGACAATGTAGAAGTTATGTGTGGTGTGTCCTATTTAATTTAACTTATTACATATGATATTCTTTTCAAGCACATGAAAAATTTTATAACAATATGCTGCAGAGTTTTTTTAATTAACATTTGTAACTGAAAAACATTAAATTGCAATTGATATTTCATAAGAGGTATTTTTGTTTTTATGTACAAAATAATTTAATAGATTTTAGATAGAATGTTCTTGATAGATCTAATCATAGATTTTACATCTGTATAAATATTTTAATTAATCCATTTGCCCATCTTAATATAAATATCTGAGCATTATTTTTGTTTCTACTTTTTGTATTGGAAGAGCACTTGCTAATATGGATGGTATGCTTCATTAGTAACTTTTACCCACAAATCTTTTATTAATTTATATCCCAACAGTAAGTCATATTGAATATTATTCTTTATTTTATCACTGTTATCTCAATCTTGGATATCACTTTTCCAAGTGTAATTATTAAAATCTATTTTACCAGCATACTACTCTCAGTTTTTCACTGTTATTTTATTAAATCAGACCTGATGAGTTTCTTTAGATCTCTTTTGGACAAAATAACCGTATTCAGTGTGCTTCAAAAATGTTATTAATTTAATGTTCTAATATACACAGTAAATCATAGAATGATCAAGTTTAAGTATATTTCCAGTTTGATATATTCTTACAGGTATGTAAACCTATTTATTTTCTCTTTCCTTTTATGTCTTTCTTTTGTTAACTTCTTAATGACTTTTTATTGCTGTGTCCCATAATATTATCGGTTTTGCTCTTAAAAAATTGCTGGACAATGGTGATGGATGCTGGTTATAACATCTCTCAACCTTATTTTCTCTGATCAAAGTTAGAAGGCATTAGAGTTTAATGCTTCTTTGCACTTTTATTTTTATCTTCGGTTTGATATATATGGAGACTAAATTTGTGATATATAGATGTCATTGTATTAGGAGAGTAACAGACTACTTAAATCAGTCTTTTATCCATGTTTATAAAAATTTTAAAATTTATTTTCAATCTAGAAAAGAAATTGAAATGAATAATGTGAATACTAACCCTCCCACCACCACCATTTACTGAATGTTATATGTCACGAAACAATCATTTACTTATCAATATAAAAGCAAACAAAATAATATTATTTGTTATATTAGTTCCTTATACCAAGTTATTTTTATCACTTGATTAGATAAACTTATTGATATAATAAATCAATACTAGTATATTGTAAATACCGAACTTCAAGATGTAATTAAAGGAGATTTCAACACAGACTTTCAAGCTTCTTTCGGCTATTCACTCCATCTTATATAACCGATACACATGACTACATATATGTGAAAAAGATAATGATCTCCAATAAAAGTGTTTCATGCTGAAACAGCACTCATCAGTTGGACCAGACCATCATCTCCCACACATATATAATGAGTGCTCAGTTTAAATTAAGAAAGAAAATCTTTAAATTTTAATGGATAGACTTCAATCCTCTCCACTCTCCAACTCTTCAGCCATCCACATTATTGAAAATCTGATAATGGAATGCTCAAATGCTTGTTGATGCCAATATTGTTTTCATACCCATGTTGATCCTGTCACTGTGACCCCTTTTATATATATATATATATATATATATCATATATATATATATATATATATATATATATGACCTAATATGTTCATTTCCATCTTAAAAGTTTGGTATTTACAATATACTAGTATTGATTTATTACAGATTCAGCCTGAATTCTGTACATCTCTCTGTGTATTTAAATATACATATTAAGGTCATATATATGAGGGGTCAGAGTGACTTATGGTCAACCTGGGTATAACAATAATATTGTCATCAACAAGGGTTTACACATTCCATTATCAGATTTTTAATAATGTGGATGGCTGAAGAGTTGGAGCATGGAGAGAATTGAGGTCTGTCCAGTAAAGTTTTAATAATTGCTCTCTTAATATAAACTGAGCACTGATTACATATATGTGTGGAAGATGGTTTGGATCAACTGATGAATGCTGGTTTAGCACGAAATATGTATATTGGAGATCATTTATTTTTCCACATGTGTGTGATCATGTGTATTGGTTATATAAAATGGAGTGGATAACTGAAGGAAACTTGAAAGTCTTTATTCAAATCCTCTTTAATAAACATATTGAATAATTCATTTGAATGTAATTCGGCCTATAATTTAATGAGTTGAAAACAATAATTCATATGAGGTGGGAGTACTGGAGATAATTCCATATGTCTTACGTACAAAAATCCTTTTGATATTTTATCGAAAATATATATATTTCATATGTCAAAGCATCGACCGGGAACACTGCTTGCAAGGCCGCTACGCTGACCTCTCGGCTACCAATGCTTTTATAAAAAACAAAAAATCCTAAAAAAAATTGCCTATTTTTATTTTTGGTAAAATAAAAAATAGTTATTTTTAAAACCCTTTAGTTTTTATTTTACACAAGCATGATTAAATAAATCTTTTTTGAATTGAAAGTCTCTAAATTAATTGAATTGCAAAATTTTTAAAGTATTAAACCCCTCCCCCCTTACATTTTGTAAATCAATAGCCATCTCTTTTTATATACAAAAAATTATATAATTTTAATTTTAAATTTTCCTTTAATAAACTGTTATTAATGTGAACACAAATATTAACAGTACCATCTAAAAAAGAACACATAACTAGAATTGAAAATTATATATTTACTGTGTACATAGGACATGCAAACTTACAAATATTAATTATATTTGTTATAAATAACTTGATCAGAGTAAATTAGTTTTAACTTATAATATATAGAAAGCAAGTTATTCTTAATTAAATCTTACATTTAGCATGAAGTAAAGAAAGTCATAACAGGCTGCATGCAGTCCACAAGGCTGTTTTGCCTTTTTTCTTTCACATTTGGCTAACAACAGAATCTTTAACAGTTAATATTCTTTTTCTTTCTTTTAGTGCTTCTATCCACAAATATTTTACCTGTTTAATCTTGAATTGACCTAGTCTGACATCTGATTGACCGAATCTTCTCTTTAATCTGTGAGTAAATAACTATCTTCTTGTAGTACCCTACTTGCTTTTTAAGACCTGAATATTTCACAATGCTTTTGGATATGTGTTCTTTCTGAGTGACAGCAATAATGATATATCTTAGCTCCTCAAATCAGTTCCTACCTAATAAGACATTATGATACTAAATTAAAATTAGCACCAATAATCTTTTATAGTATTTCCTCTATTTACTCTTACTTCCTCTAGCAGTAACACTTTATTATCTTTGAAGTCAGTCATAAATTTAGGACTGCCTCTTACAAAGCATTTGTTAATTTTTATATTTATTTATGATTTTATACCATTTTTTTAAGCCTTTTATTTTTGTCTCATAATTATTATAATTATTGCATTGGATTACATTTTTATAATAGTGCATGGCCATTTTATATGCCTTACTTATATTTAATTGATATCTGCATTCTTTCATTTTATAACAACATTTTCCTGGCTTATAATCACTCTCATAGATGACAGTAGGTCTTTTTATAGCCTAGACTTTATCTAATCTCTTTGAATTTTTTTCATATATGTAGCAATAGTATAGGCCAACTGGTTATTGTTTTAGCTAGACTTGTTTGAAATAGAGAAAATTCAAATGTAATCTTTGAGTTTGAGTGTTTTAATTACAGGTTGTGGTTCTTCATGCAACATATGAACTTGTCTCTAAATGCTTCATTTGTAATAAATATCAGTTATATATATTGGTTAATTTTTGTAATTATCTTTGTAAAATTTATGACTTTTTAAAAGTCCACATGTACTTTTAAATTAAATTTGTAATGCTGTAGTATAATTAATGACTTTGATCAGAAATACATTGACATTAGTATTTTTTAAAAATTTGAATCACTCTATATATGTTCTTCTGTTTCATGGGCAGTTGATGTTAAGCTACTCCAAATAAATCTATTTTAATCATTTTTTAATTTTACTGGTATTTAAATAAGTATAAGGGAATTGAATTCAGATTTTCAAGCACCCTTCAACTATCCACACTATCTCATACAACTGACACACATAAACACACATATGTAGAAAAGATAAATAATCACCAATATACTTATTTCATGCAAAACCAACCATCATCATTTGGTCCAGATTATCATCTCCCATCCATATATATAATCAGTGCTCAGTTTATATTAAGATAGAAAATTTTCATACTTTAATGGACAGGCTTCAATCCATTCCAACCTCCAACTTTTCAGCCATCCATATCATTGAAAATCTGATGATGAATTTGAACTTGATGTCAGAAATAATTTTCTCCTAATTTTTTTTTTTTTTTATTGCCAGTTATATATTATTAGATGAAATGAAAAATTATTTTGGAATATCTACAGCTTCATATACTCATGTAATTATTATATATCCTTATGATTGGTTACACAAATTTAGTTCAAGATTATACCAGTTGAATTATAGTAAGATTTATGGTATATTTTCAAGAAATGGTATTTACTGACTAAATATATTAGGACTCCACCTCCCTCCTACCTGCTCATCACTAAGAGAACAGATAAAGATTTCAAGCTAAGTATGTAAATAAAATTATAGTCAAGCACTTGAACCAGCAAAAAAAAAAATCCTACTCAATTATATAAAGTTATAGTGGCATAGAGGCAAAACTCTCTGTGCAGTAGGCCCACTCAGTGCAATCCAGGGTAATCAATGGATGCAGGAAGATTTGTGCATAAAATCTCTATCTAGTGCCTACTCATTCAACATCCCCAGACTAGATTCTAGCTTTTGGCTTTCATCAGTGTAAGTATAAAAATTGGTGATTATGTGATTTTTGATGGTCCTAGTAGCAGTTAATACCTACTATTGTATTTTGGATTGACTCTGGAAACTATAACATAAGCTAGAAATTTAAAACATCTATCAAACTTGCTTGAAGTTTATAATATCTATTGCACTGTCTTAGAGTTTTATGAGTACACTAAAAAAATCAAAATTTATTTTTGTCTTTCATGATCAATATTAACTATACAGATGAATGATAATTTATACATATGCTTACACTTATATTCTATCTTCAGAAATATTTAGCCTATGATGTTTATTGGTTTTAAATTCAGAAGAGAAAAGCTCTAATGCTTATCACGTTGGTTAGTGCATTTTTGGTGAACAGTTCATTCATATCTATTTACTATATGAAAAATTAATACTATTAACAACTGCAATGAAAAAAAAAACTTAAGGAAATGGACATTAAGAAATTTGCCTTCCTCAATTTCTTCAAGACCTCAAAAAAGAATTAAAAAGTCTTCTTTAAATTATTAGAAAACGTATGCAATCAAATTCATGCATATACATATATTGTAATTATTAAAAGTTAGTCAATACTTAGCTAATCCTAATATCATTAACAATCAACATTTTCAAGATTTTGTCAAGGCAACCTCCTTTTAACAATATTGTGTATATGTTAATTTTTTATTTGTATTTAAAGAGGGGTTAGTGGCATAACTGTTCCAAATGCATTTATCAGATTATATTTCAGCATACTCCATGTACATTATTTCCCCTTTTTATTATATGCTAATATTATATAGTTGAATGATTATCAAGTTGTAATAAGTGATATTTCTAGCTAGCAATTTTTCAGTTTTTATTATAAATTCCCTACCGGAATAAAATCAAACATTGTTGAATGGTTGTTCTGAACTGTTTATTTGTTTTTACTGATTTTAAAGCTGTAAAAATATAAAGCACTGTTTGTTTCAACAGATTAAAAAGTTAATAGTTTTGCAATTTTCCCCTTTCATTTATAATGTAAAATATTTTGCTATTTTAAAATACTTATTTATATATATATATATTTTTCTTTAGAAATAAAAGGCAGGAATTGTCTGTTAAGTGTACATATTACTTGTAATGATAAGAGTTTGGGAATTCAAAGACTTGGGTTCAAATCCTTATTAAATAAAGTTGGTGAGTATTTACACAAGACTGTACAACCAATAAAATTTTTGTGCCAAGCTTTGGATTTAACAAGTCTAGACGAATGTGACAATGTCCTGTCACAAATATTTCTTCGCAGTAAACCTCAGCATTTTGAACTCCTGTCCCCCAAAAAAGAATCAGGTAATACTTTTTACATTTTCATTTCTAATATTTATACATTTTTGAATTGATTGATAGCGGATTTTATATATAGTTTATTAATACTTTAAATCTGTAGCTAATTATTTATCTATACTTTAGAGAAAATAATATAATTATTATTTCTAACATTTTTCTCAGAATTATCTTTTTATTTATCACGGGGGGGGGGGTACCGCCCCTAGTCATGTTTGGCATCCAACTTCATGGGACTCGCTCTTCTTGACCCCACCCTTTCGGTAGAGCGTATGGAAAAATATTTTTTCCCTATTTTTCCATACAACATATATAAGGTGTTTTTCAAATTCCAGCAGTATTACATTAAAATTGGATAAAATTAGAAAAGAATATCAAACACGTAAAATAACTCTGATTTAACACATTACATAAAATCATGTATGATTTTTGCAAAACTTCTTAGGGTAGATAAGCAGATTATTTATTGACAAAGAGAAGAAGGATTGAAAGTGTGCAATAGTAAAGATTAATATTAATGCTTTCAAATTATTTTTCCTAATGACAAAAAGAAAAAAGTTAAATTTATATATTTTAACAAAAACTATAAAGTGTACTTACAAAATAAGAATTTAAAATAAAACCAATATAACATGTTACATAAAATTGTTACTTTCGTTACCTTCTTTCATCACTTATTGTTTTATATATATGGTAGATTTTAATTTCTTTACCAAAAATATATATATATTATGTATAAAATTAGATTTTTCCTTCAGATACCTATTTTCCATTAGCCGTGATACAACATATCGAAATATTTTTTAGCAAATAAAAACATGCTAGAATATATCAGAAGGAATGTTCATATAGTATGAGAGACACAAAAAATGAGATTGTGTTGACTTGGATTTTACAACCTCAGAATTTTTGCATTTTATTTATGCTAAGATTTAGGAGTGCCTAATGCAACAATAATATTTATATTACATAATGATACTAAAAAAAAAAAAGTTTGCTATTAACTGAAAGGAGACCCTTTGATTCCTCTTGGAGGCCTTAAAGGAACCGAGCAGGGCAAATTCCTAATGTCCACTCCATACGTTCTTGTCGTTGCAGCTGTTATTACTATGTGTTTATTCATATAGTATACGAACATGGATGGGCTGCTCACCAACACACATTAGCCAGCGTGGTGAGTTTATTGGCTTTTTACCTCTGAGTTTAAGATCAAGAAACACCATGGTCTTTCTTCTCAGTGCCTGATAAGGCAGAATGAATGTTTGTGTAAATGATAAATAGTTTTCCAATACATATATATAATTATGACAGACAAAAATAAAGCATGGCCCTTATTCCCAGGAGGCTGTAAAGTCACCAACCAAGGCAGCGGTTGGTGGCCAAAGGCGGAGGGTGCTAAGAATCCCCTGATTGCGGACCCAGGCTGCCATTTGATGACAACTTTTTATTTAGGTACTTACAACTGCAGATCACTTTCAAGTGAAGGAAGATTGCAAGAATTAGAAGAAGAACTGTCTTATATTAAATGGGGATATTATTGGACTTTGTGAAGTTAGAAGAAAAGGTGAAGAGACAATTGATTTAAAAAGTGGACATATATTTTATTATAAAGGCACAAATATTGGAAATACAAGTGGAGTAGGATTCATTATAAATAAAAAGTGGAAGAACAATATTGTGGAGATTGATGGTGTATCAGACAGAGTGGCAAGATTAGTTATACAACTTAATAGCAGATACCAAATGCAGATAATTCAGGTTTATGCCCCAACAAGTTCTCATAGTGATGAAGTAGTAGAAGATTTTTATATGGATGTACAAAAGGCTTTTGATCAGAGTAAACAACATTTTAAAATTGTTATGGGAGACTTTAATTCTAGAATTGGTAAACAAATGAGAGATGAAAGTGCTGTAGGTAATTTTGGTTATGGTAATAGAAATGAGAGAGGACATAGACTTGTGGAGTTTGCAGAAAAAGGAAAACTTTATATTATGAATTCTTTTTTTGAGAAAAATGTTAAAAGAAAATGGACATGGAAGCATCCAAATGAAGGTACAGCAGAATTGGATTATATTTTGACTAACAGGAAATACATATTTCAAGATTGTAATGTTCTTAATAGATTTAACACAGGAAGTGATCATCGATTAGTAAGGTGCAAGATACGTGTTAATGTAAAACTAGAAAGACAAAAATTGTTAAGAAAAACAATATTTACAGTTGATATTCCTAATCTTCAGAAACATTCTAATGAATTTAAATTAGAACTTACAAATCGGTTTCAAGTATTAGTAGATTTTGAAAATGATTCAGATTTGAATGAAATTAATATGAAAATAACTGATACACTTTTAAAAACTGCAACAAAGATAGCTGGTAGAAAAAAGCAGCAATTGACCAATAAAATTTCTACTGAGACTAGAAAATTTATGAAGAAAGAAGAAATATGAAGATATACAAAAATGATGCATTAAAAAGAATTGAATATCTCGAATTTTGTAAAATGGTGCGGAAAAGAGTTGAAAATGATATAAGAAAGTATAACTGTGAACTAGCGAGAAAAGCTGTAGAAGAAAATAAAAGTCTTAAGAATGTAAAACAACATTTTGGTATTGGTAGGAAATTTATATCTGCAATAAGAAAAAAGATGGAATTATTACTAAAAAGAGAGATGACATCATGAAATTGGTAGAAAATTTTTATCAAGAATTATATAGTAATAAAGAACAAGTACCTCCTATATCTATTACATCTTCCGAATTGCCCAGAATTTTAAATGAAGAAGTGAGAAATGCAATTAAATGTATGAAGAAAGGAAAGGCTCCAGGTAATGATGGAATTATAATTGATATATTAAAAGAAGCAGGTGAAGAAACAGAATTTTTTTTAGCAAAGTTATATACCAAATGTCTAAATGATAAAGATGTACCAGATGATTGGAAGAATGCAGTAATAATATTAATATTTAAAAAAGGTGATAAAGAAGATATTAGAAATTACAGACCTATCAGCCTTTTATCAGTTTTATATAAAATTTTTACCAAGATAATTACAACTCGTCTACAGAGAACATTGGATTTCCACCAACCAAGAGAACAAGCTGGATTTAAAAGTGGTTTTAGTACAGTAGATCATATTCAGGTACTGAGAGAAATTATAGAAAGGACAAATGAATATGAGATGTCATTATGTTTTGGATTTGTAGATTATGAAAAGGCATTTGATTCTATAAACATTTCTTCAGTGATTAAAGCATTGGATCATCAAGGTATAGATCCAGGATATTGTCATATTTTAAAGAATATTTATAAAAATGCAACAGCAACAATTAGATTACATAATGATACTGGGAAAGTCAACATTGAGAAAGGTGTAAGACAAGGTGACTCCATATCTCCAAAACTTTTTACAGCAGTGCTGCAAGAAGTATTTTGTGGTTTAAAATGGGAAACTAAAGGAGTGAAAGTAAATGGAGATTATTTAAGTCATTTAGATTTTGCAGATGATATAGTTTTTGCAAATAATGCTTCAGAGCTGCAGGAAATGTTGCAGGAGTTATCAGATGAAAGTAGGAAAGTAGGACTAAAGATAAATGTTAAAAAGACTAAAGTAATATTTAATCGATTTGCTCAAAATATGAAAATAAAGATTGATTATGATGAATTAGAAGAAGTTAACAGTTACAAATACCTTGGTCAGATTATTAATACAGATGGAAACATAATGGAGGAAATTAATCATAGAATTAAACTTGGTTGGAGTGCTTTTGGTAGAAATAACTTGATACTAAAAGGAAATATGCCTATGTGTTTGAAAAGGAAGGTTTTTAACAAATGTGTTTTACCAGTTCTTACTTATGGATCTGAGACTTGGACACTCAATAGAAGAGCAATACAGAGACTTCAGACCACTCAAAGAAGTATGGAGAGATGTATGTTGGGAATAACAAGAAGAGATCGAAAACGCAATGTATGGGTAAGAGAACAAACAAGTGTTACTGACCTCATTGAAAAAATTAAAAGATTGAAGTGGAGTTGGGCTGGACATATTGCTAGAAGAGATGATAATAGATGGACAATTGAAATTTTAAACTGGATTCCAAGAGATTGTAAAAGACCCAGAAAGAGACCACATGTGAGATGGATGGATGAAATAAGAAAGTGTGCAGGGGTGATGTGGAGAAGAGAAGCTAAAGATCGGAGAAGATGGATTAAACTTGGAGAGACCTTCATCCTGCAGTGGATTGATAATGGTTGATAATGATGATGATGACTAAAAAAATTAACATTGAGAAGAATGCATGACAGGGTGTCTCCATCTCCAAAACTTTTTATGGCAGTTTTATGACAAGTATTTTGTAGATTAAAATGGGAAGCTAAGGGAATAAAAGTAAATGGAGATTATTTAAGTCATCAAGATTTGTCAGGTGATGTAATTGTTTTTGCAAATAATGCTTTAGAGTTTCAGGAAATGTTGCAAGAGTTTTTTTTTTTTATAAAAGCAATCTAATACCCCTTTACTAACACATATTGCATCTTTGCCGTATGTTAACCCTGCTATTGCCACTCCCTTCCATACAATTCTAGCTACATCATATTTATTATATGAAAACACTGTTAATTTCTTTATCAATCCCTTTCTCTTCTTTGCTTCATTTATCAATTTTTTCTCCCATTCATTCAAACAATTTTTCTGATTACTTAAAATAATTCCCAAATAACTTTCTTGCATTCCACTGCTGCCATCTATTGTATATCTGAGTAATCATTAGATGGTAGGTGATAAAGTTTATTAAATCCATATTGAGAACTTTCCTAGCCATATCCTCAGACTACTTTTTGGCTTATGCAAAAATTGTTCTTATGTAGATTTCTGTGAGGCAAAGCTCTTAGTAGCAGCCATCCAAAGATCAAAACTAAAGGAAATATTATTCATCAGATTTCTCAATTACTGGATTGTGAAAATTTCTAGCGTTTTTTTTTTTTTGTTTAACTTTTCTGTTAAAAATAACTAAACATCTATTTAGCTTGACAAAAATCTAAAACTTGTCAAGCGTTGTTAGCCGAGAGGTCATCGCACCCGCCTTAGTTGGTTGCAGATGGGTGTGGGTTCGCGTCCCGGCCGATGCTATGACATAGGAAAAAAAAAATCTAAAACTTGCTTGGAAATTTTTGATGTCTGAAAACATTTCCAAGTTTTACTTGAATTCAAACACTGGTTTTGGCAACAACAGGTAGTTATTATACCACAAACATCTTCCAAAGGTTAAGAGAATTTAAATATTACATAAATAAATAACAATTAAAAAAAAAGATTAAAGAATTTTTAAGTAATAATTTATATATTAATAATAATAATACAACTCTTTCAAATTATTTATAAAAACCGGAAATGACGTGTTTCCGGCGTCTTGTTGATATTGGTCGCCAGCTCAGAAGTTATATAGATGTTTAAACAAATAATATTAATGAGGATTAAATTTAAATTCACACTAAATGTAACATATTTACAAACTAAATGGAAATATATTTGTAAATTTAAAGCTCAATATAATTTTTCTTCAGACAAATTATGAAAGGCATCAGGAAAAGGCAGTTAAATCATACTAAGATTTATATTAATTTAATTACAAGAAAATAAAATGTTATTTAATTAAAATAATTTTCTGCATTTATTTTAATTTTTTAAAAAAAATGATTTCATTTGTACTAAATATAATTTCCTTGATAAATAAATAAGGAATAATTTTAGTTATGTAATCCTTTAAAAATCAGGAAATGTTAATTTTTATATAACTGTTTGTTATATTCTTTAGAAAAGTCTTGTGGTTCACTAGTTAGAATATCTGTTCATCGTGCTCATGAATTCAGTTTGAAACTGGATGGTGTTTATACTTTTTTTCAATTAACTGAAAGTTTTAAAGGAAACAAGATTTTATATAGATGGTTGTCCAAAAGCCCAACCTTTAATATCCAATTATTGACCAGTGATTGGTTATCTCTATAAAAGACAGAAAAACCATTCTGAAAATTCATATAATTTGGTATTCATTACCCAATCAGTATTGATATATTCTTTTATGCTTTTTTTTCATGTTACTTTTAAATGCTATAATTATGTTTTCTTTATAACATAGGAGAAATAATCATTAGTGTTCGAAAGTTTATTTAAGTAAAATTATAAATTTTTTAGAATCGTATGCAAAGGAAGAATTTCCAACATTACTTCATTTTGCAGTTCACTATGGATTTCGGGAATTATGTTCCCAACTTTTAGAATGTCCAGGTGCAAGGGAAGCATGTGAAATTGAAAATTCTTCTCATCAAACTCCAATAAACATAGCAGAATGTAATGATTATTTAGACATAGCAGAAATGCTTCAAAACTTTTATGTAAGTATATATATTTTAGTAGTCATAGTTTTTAATTGCAACAGTTAAAAGTATTAGTGTTAAATTTACTTTTATTAAGTGAAGATAGGGGGCAGCTCATTTTGGTTTCAGGTAGAACCTCATTTAATATCATCTGATAAATACTTTCAGCCTCTGTTATTTCATTGATCTTCTTGTAGACAATTTTCAAGTACTTAACCAATAAATGCTATCACTAACTGGCATCTTTATTAATTTTCCCTCTTTTTGTTTAATTTTTGGTTTATTTCATTCTTTCTTCCGATTTTTTCATTATTATATTTGATTATTACTACTTAAAAATTTTTTTTACAAGTATAACATTTAAGTTAGTTATTGATATTGATAGTCAAGCGTTGTTAGCCGAGAAGTCACCGCAGCTGCCTTGCAAGCAAGTAGTTGGTTGCAGACGGTTGTGGGTTCGCCTCCCGGACAATGCTATGACATATGAAAAAAAAAAAGTTAGTTATTGATAAACTACTAGATACTTCAATCAAGTTGTATGCTAATTTATTTTGATAATAAGCATAATTTATAAAAAAAAAAATATATTGATATAACTTAGCAACAAAAGCTTTAGAACAAAAAAAAATTTATCTGAGATAGTAAATATTTGTAAAAAAAATTTGAAATGTAATAAATTTTTATAAATTAGAATAGAAGTAATAGTTATAATATTTTTATCAGTAGCAGTGAACCTTTAATTAAGAAGTTAGCATCTTTTTTCTTATGTAAGAATTTTAAATAAAATTTATATTTAAATTGGTTGATTTACATCTATAGAAAAACATTATTATAGAATTGCAAACTTCTAAACAACAATAGTATATAATTAATTAATTAATTAATTAATTGAATACCATACAAATGTGAGAGCTATGATTTTGGTGTAGCACACTGAAAGTATGCTCAGCTGTGTTTTAAAAAAAGAAACAAATTCATATGAAGAAAATAGTAAAGCCTTTTCAGTTGTGTACATTAAAAATATTTTGCTAATTTATTATAAATGCAAACAAAAAGAAAAAAGTAATATCATATGTAATAACAGTAATGTTATTTTACCATTAAACATCACATGATCAGCATTCTTTACTGTATGGAGAGTTTTGCCTCTGTAACAAACAGCTTGCATAAGCATAAAGAATGGTGATCATATGATGTTTGATGGTTTTATACCAATCCTACCCAATAGGATTATGATGACTGTGGTTATTAAAGAACCAAAGATTCCAAAAAGTATGGATGTATACAACTATACAAGCTAATGAGCTTAGCTTGAAAACATTATTGTGTTTTCATTTTGGACTCGAAGCTTTATAGAGGCTAAAAAGTAAAAGGTGACAGCTGGAGGGTTCCATAAGATCTAGGTGCAGTGCTCTCAGATCCAAGGCTTCTCACTGATGAAAGCCATAAGCTAGAAACTAATCTGGGGATATTGAGTGAGTAGGCACTACATAGGGATTTTATGCACTGACCTTCCTGCATCCATTGATTACTCTGTCTTACATTGAGTGGCACTACTGTATGGAAAGTTTTGTCAATAAATGTTATTTTACTTACAGACTTTTAACATTTTTTCTGATATTTCAAATGACAATGTGTGGTGGGGAAATCAGCTAATTTCTTGTTGGATGTGTGTTTCTGTCAATAAAATCTGATATCAGCAATAGCACGGAAACTAATTGAGGACTCCATTAAATGTAGCAGCTCAGTCTTCATATAATTATTCTCACAATATTCAATATGATCTTACAACTTGAAAGTAAATCTAGTAGCAATTTAATTAAAGCTTGCTTTATATCAGCTTAATGTTATTAATCAAGGTGGATCCTTTAAACAAACTCATTTTTTAAATAACCTTGCTTTCAAATTAACATTTGAATAAGTAATTAATTACATATTTGTGTGATGTTTAATTAATTACATATTTATATGTTTATTCTAAAAAAGTTATTCAAGAAAGGAGTTTGTTTAAAGGTTCTCCTTAGTTTAATAACATTAAGCAATACATAGTAGATTTTGGTTAAATTAGCATTGAATTTGCATACAAGCTTTAAAATCATATTGAACATTGTGAGATAATTAAATTGAGAATTGGCATTTCAACTGTTTCTTGTACTATGCTGACATTAAGTTTAATTGGCAGAAACAAATGTCCAGTAAGTAATTACCTGTATTTGATTTTTTCATCAAACCTTTTCAGTGTAAATATCAGTACAATTTTTACAGAAGGCATTATATTAGCATTATTACGTACTAATGTATTAAAATTTTTATATGAAAGCAAAGTTTATTTACAAAATGAGTTTCTTTAAAGGCTCTACTTTTATTTAACATACAAGAAATGTTAGTTAAATTACCTTTAGATTTGTTTTCAGGTGTTAAGATTATATTGAACATTGCAAACATATTTAAAAAGAAATTATATTGCTAAATTTGTTGGAGTCTCAGTTGATTTCCCTTATTATAATAACATTAAGTATAATTCACAGAAACAATACTCAGTAAGAAATTAATTTATTTTTGTTATTATTAAACATTGCTACTTGAAACATTGGAAACATTTATCTAGAAGATATAAGTAAAATAGCATTAGCATTATTACTTACATATGTATTGGAATAATACAAAACAAGAGCTATCAGGAATTATGGAAAACATCACCGTCAAGCAAACAGTCAACCATGGAAGCCATTATAAGAAATTATAAGTAATAACATACCATCATCAGCAATAATGATTCAAAGTAACAATCAAACCCTTGGGACTGGATTTAAAAATGATGTAATACAAAATATTATGATAATCCTCATCAAGCCAACCACAGCTTAAGGTACAATATGAAAGTAGTTGTCATAATTTCATCTACACACATATACAAATAGTCAAAATAAGAGTCATAGATCAATTCATAGATCACATGAGGAATTGGCAATCCTCACTGTTTACACATATACAAGTTTCTAAATATCTACAATAATAATCATAAAAAAATGTTGGGATCATAATATCAGTGCTCTGGGCCATCAGATACCATCACTAGTCATCAATTAATTAAATATCAGATCTATAAAGTAAAGTGAAGTATGTGGACTTAAAGTTGATTTTTATCTTTGTGTCATTCAAATAATTCTTCTTTGTGACACCTAAATAATTCTACAGAGAACCATTGAATGTCCACAAATATAGTCACAAAAGTATGTATATATAACCATTAAAAATCAGTCAACATTTAGACAATCCCAATATAGATAACAATCAATAATCCCAAACTGTTGTCAAAGCAACCTCCTTTTAAGAATAATGGTGGAATCCCACCTTTATTAATGATACCATATATTTATATAAACATTAACGATTGCAACTTGACTACAGAGATTGAAATTATTGATAGAAAGAAGTTTAAATAAACCTCATTAAGCAGGTAAATATAACCTATCTTGAATGCAGACTAATAACTAGTCAATTATAAAATTACAAATTGAAATTTTAATTTTCAAATTGCACTTAAAGTATTACTTAAATAATAAGTGTAATAATGCATTATTACACTTATTATTTAAGTTATATTTTATTACAATTATACTTATTATTTAAGTAATAATTTATTATAATTATTATTTAAGTAATATACGTGCAATTTGAAAATTATTATTGGAATTTGTAATGTTATAATTGATTAGTTATTAGTCTATATTCAGAACAGATTATATGTACCTGTTTAATGTGGTTTATTTAAACTTCTTTGTATCAATAATTTCAATCTCTGCAGTCAAACTGCAATCTTTAGTGTCTATATAAATGTATGGGACCATAAATAAAGTTGAGATTCCACCTTTATTGTTAAAAGGAGGTTGCCTTGACAACAGTTTGAAATTCTTGTGTGTTATTGATATTAGAATTTGGCTGATTTTTAATGATAAAACTTAATCTATTCAAGCATTAAATAACTTCATTGGAATAATTAAAAAATGATGATTAATAAATTTATTAATTTGAAATAAAATAATAAAGTCTGTGATACAAATAAATCATTATGATTTTGATTTATAAATATTAAATAATACTCCAATAGATTGAAATCAAAACTATATCTTAATAGTATTTAAATTATAGTTTGCAATTATATAACTTAAAACAGATATTAAACAATCCTGCATACATGCATATCTAAATACAAAATATCTCAATCATTAATAAACTAATAAAAAAACTATTCTATTTTAAAATATAAATAATGAATGGTTTTAGATACTGTATATGTGCACATGTATAGATATGCACATAAACTGTGTATGCTATATAAAAATAATATTTCATTTGTTAATAATATATGCCAATATTTTTCTATGTTGATGTACAAATCACTAAATAATAAATACATACATTAATTTGTTTTCATACATATACTTGTTCTAAAATAAAAATATATCAGTCAGTTATCTGAACATTTAGACCATATTACTTTGCCATCTAATTATAGAAAATACAAATTCATTCACTGATCACAAATCTGCATTTACACTCTTTAGTCTCTTTTACTTTTTTTTTGGACACTTTTGTTTAGTAATTAATTTATTCAATAGTTATTTACTTAAAACAGATCACATAAATAGAAATTTAAACAAAAAAAACTTCTTGGACAGTAAGTAGAAATAGATTTTCATCAATTGCTAAGTTAATATTAGAAAAAAAATATATGACATATTTTTTTACTTACTGGTCAATTTCTTCTTTCTGTGACTGTTATGTTGGTCCAATAGATTTCTAGCATTTATAGTATATATAAAACTGACAGAAGGTTTCTTTTTGTCTGTGCTAGGGTATGTATAATGCATGACATGATTTTCTCTTAGTAAGCTTGCCTCTTATAGTACTGGAATCTGATAGTAAGCTAGTTTCATATTGTCATATCTGAGGTAGCTTATATATGTGATAAATGTTAGCTATCCTCATTCTATTCAGCTTTGATAATTTGATGTCTTCAGTCAGCTATGGAATCTAGAACACATATATGGGCTTTGAACCACATAAAAAATGTGTTGCTGGGAGTTCAAACTGACCAATGATGATATAGAAGCTGTTTTTATACACTCTCAAATCTAATAATCTAATAATAATCATTTCATTTTTACCCATTATTTATAGATATACAAAAAAATCTAAAAACAGAATCATTAAGTATTTTTTATTTTGATAAATAAAAGAAAACACAAGATAATAACTAGTTGCTGAAAACCTTTCTAACATATGAGGAAAAGATTTATTCCATCTATTTATTAACAGTAGCCATAACATTCATAAGGTGGCTGGTATGCTGCAATATTTATAAGTAAAATACTAATTATTTAAATTAGTTTTATATATATTTCATTTCTTTTAGAGTTGGACACAATTCTCTTTTTTAAAAATGGCATTGCTGTTTGCAATAAACAACGCTTACTTTATTTTTCATTTTCTGTCATCTTGCTCCATGTAAACAATTTTAATGTTCATTGGATTGAAAGTAATGCTGGATTTCTACTCATGCTCCCAAAAAATAAACTTATACTCTTTGTTGTTTTTAGCTCGCTTATATACATATTTGCTCTAGATTCCCCATAATATACAAATTTGCAAGTGATGCTGCTGCATTCGATTTTATATCGGGAGTACTTTATCTTTCGTATTATTTAGCAATTGATTTAAGTTGGGAGGGCTAAAAGTTAAAATTGTTTACATGGAGCAAGATAACAAAAAATGAAAAGTGAAAAAATTATGGTTTATTGCAAATGACAAGTTTGCTATCATAAAAAAGAAATTTGCATCCAACTCTCAAACAAATGGAATATGTAAATAACTAATTTAAATAATTAGCATTTTACTTATAAATATTGTAGTTTACCAGCCACCTTATGAATTCTATGAATCTGGCTTCTCTAGATCAGTGGTCTTCAACCTTTTTACATCTGGACCAGCAAAAATAATGATAAGATTTTGTGGACTGGCAGAAGTTTACAGATAAATTTTCTTAAAGATGTAACCTGCTTAGCCTTAGATAAGCATAATTGTTATAACTGACCAAAACAACACACTAGTTATTGTGTATTGTAATGGTGTTGCTTACCTTCACATGCTGAACACTTTTTCGAGTTGCGCAGTCATACTGCTACAGAAAACAGTACAATAACAATCATTCTCATTAATGTGCATGCATTTCTATGTTTATTATTTCATTGTTAAAACATGCAAGAATAAAATGTTATTGACCTGAATGTTGGGAAATATCACAGCTAGTATAATTACATGACAATGATTTTGATAAATATAATATCTGTATTTAATGTTAAATATACAAGATGAAGTTATATATATATGGAGGTTGTCTTTTGATAGTAGTAAGGGTAAAATAGAAATTGCTTAATTAAAATCACCGTACAGCCAAAAAAAAGTCGCCGTATCATAAATCTGAAAAAATAAAATGAAATGTGTAAAAGTCTGAAGTTTTGATGTTATTGTAATTTTTTTATGCTGGTGTGTTAAATGGATCAAAAAATGTAATTAATAGGAAAAGTTTTTTAAAAAAAATGGCAAAATAGACATAGCATAATAGAAATAAAGCCAAAAAAAAAATCACCATATAGTTACCATCTTTTTAAAAAAAGAACAAAAGTGGAAAAAGTTTTGATCTTATTTTAATTTTTTGTTTGAGGGGGGGAGGGGTTTGAGAAATACTAGTCTTCACTGAGACAAGAGTCCAAAGTTATTTTTTGTTTGTTTTTATTTTTAAAAAAAGGTAACAGAAATTGGTTTTAAAAATAAAAGTTTTAGTATTTTAGTGGTATATAAATAAAGCCAAAAAAAATATTGCCTTATATGCCAAAAAAATGTAGGTATATTTTTAAAGAAAAAAGAAAATGAAACTTGAAAAAGTCAAAAGTTTTGATCTTATTTTAATTTGGGGGATGGGGTGGATTGAGAAATACTTTGTGAAAGTTAGAGACAGAAATTTTTTGTTTTTTTTTTTTTAAAAAAAGGTGATAAAAATTGATTTCAAAAATAAAAGTTAAAGCCAAAAAATATCTTATTTTAATTTTTTTTTGATGGGTGGAGTGGGTTGAGAAATACTTTGTCTTCACTGAGTCAAAAGATAGGAATAAAAGTTATTTTTGATTTGTTTTTATTTTTAAAAAAAGGTAATAAAAATTGGTTTTAAAAATAAAAGTTTTAGTATATCAGCACTATACAAAGGCAAAAAAGATATCACCTTATAGACTAAAAAAAAAGTGGCCATATTTTTAAATAAAAAAAAACTGAAACTTGAAAAAGTCAGAAGTTTTGATCTTACTTTATTTTGGGGGTGGGGGGTGTATTGAGAAATATTTAGTAAAAGTTAGAGACAGAACTTATTTTTTGGTTTTTATTTAAAAAAAATGTAATAAAAATTGATTTCAAAAATAGAAGTTAAAGTCCCCCCCCCAAAAAAAATCGCCATATAGCAAAAAAAAAAAACCACTAAAAATGAAATATTAAAAGAGAGAGTAGAAAAAATTTATGATATCAAAAAAAGTCACGTCACATTTTATTGTTTTAACAACGCCAACAAGTGGCCATGATTGGCTATCAAAAGACAACTGGAGTTTGTATAATAAACTTTTTTCTACCTCCCCCCCCATAAACATCTTCGATAAATAGAAAAACAAATTAATTTCTGTATGATTGATTATATTTTGTTTTTGTTCTGTTTCTTTTTTTTTAATCGGGAAAAAATGCGATGAAAAAATAAATAAAAATTGTTTATATTAATTGAAAGTTTAAAATCTTATTATTGTGTTATTACAAAATTTCTTGCCAGTCTAGCATGGACCGGAAGAAAACTTCTGTAGCCTGGCTCCGGTCTGCGGACTGGTGGTTGAAGACCACTGCTCTAGATGAAAGCATGCTCAGTTACTGTTAATAAATAGAGGGAATAAACTGTTTTCTTAACCAACTTTAGAAACATTTTCAGCAACTAATTACAAAGAAGATAAGAAAAAATATAACTTCAAATATTGTAAGATAATAACAGTTTTTTTTTTAATTTACATTAATCCTTTAATATATTGGGTATATGAGCACAGACTTACACACAACCCACCACTCTCCACTCTATCAAATAACACTGATACACCTGAACACATATATGTTGAAAAGATAAATAATCACCATATACCCTATATATTATTAAATATATTGATACAGGTATATAATAAGCCTGTATTTCAGTTATTAATCCTTTAAGCAAAAACAGCAAATAATAGAATTTTATACTTAATGTTTATAAAAACAACCTTAATTTATATTTTGTTCAAAACCAGAATTAGATTTAAATAAAATATTAAATAGAGATCTTCTCTGTGTTTGTTTTGAAATAATATGCAGTATTTCCCAAAATATCAATTAACATTATTACTCAATTAAAATTTTATTTACTCCATTTATTTTATTTTAAATAATTATATGTAAATTTTCTCTGATTTCATCACTGTTTCCTTTTAAGCTTTAAATATATATCTGCACATATCTAGTGTGACATTAATGAAATATTGTCAATACAATCCTTCACCTTTAACTTAAATTTTTGTAAATAAAATTCAGATTTATAAGGATACTGTGAAATTTCATGAACAAGGCCTTGAAATTCCAGTTTTAATGATTAAAATCTCATCATCTATTCAAAGGTCAGCAATCTTCCTTCACAAATCATTAATGATCACAACAACCAATAATTTTTATAGTGTTTTTTTTATTTTTATTTAAAACCAGATGCACATGGCCTTTTAATTGGTTGCTTTAACAATTTTTTTTTAAGATTTAATGTAAATAATATTTACTAAGGCTGTAACCTCAAGAAAATGTGTGTAAAAATGTGATAATAGGGACCTCTACAGGTCTTAACCACAAGCTTACGTAATGTAAATTAAACAAAACATTTTAATATTATATCAATAAATTTCTAAATTTTAATAAAACTAAATTAAAATTTACATTTTTAAAGGTATTTGTTATTTTTGACAGCTTTATGGAGCAAATATATATGTACTGCAGTGTTTTCTGAATAAAAAGTTTACATTTTTTTTTAAATAAGCTTTACTAATAATTACCATTTATTAATATTGGAATACAAAAATGCCAGTTATTTTTGTAATATTTTTTATGAAATATAATACTTGTAATATTTTTTTGATTGATTGCTTTAATAATTTTTTTTAAAGATTTAATGTAGATGTGTTTTTTATTAAGCAATACTAATTATAAAAGTTTGTTATAGTTTAAATTAATCATTGCTAAGTTATGTCACTCATCTGAATTATATTAGGGGATTAGCAGACCATGAAAGCATGAAGCACCTTAACATTGAATTACAAATTGGCATTTGAGGCTGTTTCTACAGATAGCTGGAAACCTTTGCCACAAAATATGTACTATATCTCTGTAGTTAAAAGCACTTGTACTGATTTTTTCCTAGCATTTTTTATTTAATGGTGGAATTACTTTCTTTGCATAAATGTAGTGGGTGTGAATTTGACCCATGATAATAGGACAAACATACATTCCCCAATTAGACAACAGAGAAAATATGAATTTTATATATAAGGTGATACAAAAAAAATATATTTTCATTTTAAAATCTTTGAAAAAATTTGTTGTCATAAGTAATATGTTATATTATATAATATAATATGAATTTTATTCATGTAAAAAGTTTATTATTTATGATGTAGCATTAAACATGGAAATATTATAATTAATTATGGTAAGCATGATTGACCAGCGATGGCAAACTAGCTCTGATGATCAACAAATGTTATCATTTGATTTTATTATCCTCTTTCATAATTGCTCATCTGATTTTTACCAGAAGACTTACAATATACTTTTACTGATATATTGCAGTTTCTAGTTTTTTCTTCAAATACAATGTATATGGGGACAAATTAGTATATGGTATGAATATTAAAATTGTTTGACAGTTTTTATTTCTATTTTAAAAGTTGTTTTTAAAAAAATTCCAAATAAGAAAATTTGCTATCATTGTTTTAAAAAAATATCACAAGTTTTCTTTTTTAAATTTTAAATATTGTCAGTTTTCTAGTTTAACTGTTTTTTTTAAAACAATTGTTTTAAAAAACTGATTTATTATACATATATAATTATGTACACATACTAAACATTTATATATATATTAAGAATTTAAAATAGTTTTTAAAATGTTATTAAATAATTGAAAGAAAAAATATAAACTGCCCTCTTGTAACCAAAATTTAAATCAAATGAAAATTTAAGAAAAATTGTTGAGGGCAATATATGACATTATTGAATATTTTTCACATTTTTCTTGCTCTGCATTCTATATCTATCAAACTAGTTTACATACTGAAAAGATAAGTGTTTCAAATTGATTAGTGTGATATAACTTAATTATATAGCAAGTTTAAAGCAATTATACTGAATTTAAATATATTAAACTTCGATTTTAAAATTTTATTTTAACTTGAAAAAGATCAAAAGTTAACAAACAAACAAACAGATTTTCCAAAATCAATAAAAGCATTTAATAATAATAAAAACAGGCTATTTATATTTTTAGTTAGTCAAGAAGAAATTGAATTAATATGTAAAAAAGCTTTAGTATGTTAAAAAATATTTTGTAAATCGAAAAAATATTTCTTCTTCCTTGTGCTAATTGTAATTTATATATTTAAACATTGCTTCCTGAGGCAAAATATGAGCACTAGGATTCTGACTGTCAATCTCAAAAGCATGTTCAACAAATTATAACAATAATAAAAGCTACATTACCTTTTTTTGGTTAAACGTTCAAAATATTTAAATATATAATCAAAAAATATATTGTATAATTAAATTTAATTTAAAAAAAAAACAGTATAATAAAAGCTGCTAAAACATAAATAGTTTTTAATAATTTATATTGATTATTTTAGGAATTTGATTTAATTCGTGGTGCGAAATTTTACGATATATGGAAACGAAATAAAGATTCATTTAGAGAAGCTGAAAATTTTGCAGAGGGTGATGGATATGGTAAATATTACTTAAATATTATATAGTTAAATATTTCTATTTTTATGATTTAAACTTCACTTTTATGTAAAATATTTTATTGTAACTAAATATATGTTTTTATTTATGAATTAAAATATTTTATTACCATTTATTATATTCATTTTATCATGTTTTATATTACTAACAATATGAGCTTAAGTTATTTTAGTCAATCTCTGTCTCCTTTCTAAAAAAAAAAAAACTTACATTCCAAGATGGTTCAAATAAGAGATGACATTTTGAACATGTAAAAAGTATATAAAATTATATAAGAATAAATAAAATTCAATATACAAAATATAAAAGGATATATGATAATCTTAAAATGTATATATTGCTATTTGCTTTAAGGATAAGAACTTTAGATATGAAACAAAATTACAGCAAAGGGAATAATTGGATTGTAGATAAAATTTAAATGAAGATTTTATGATCAATGTAGAACATTTAATTTACGAATATCAAATGCTAAAATAAAAAGGAAACAAATTGTATAAGAGGTGGGAGAAACATAAAGATGAGATTGAATGAAAAAGGTTGAAATTTTTATACATTTTTTTATAAAATCAAGGAATATGAAGATATACAAAAATGATGCATTAAAAAGGTTTGAATATCTCAAATTTTGTAAAATGGTGCGGAAAAGAGTTGAAAATGATATAAGAAAGTATAACTGTGAACTAGCAAGGAAAGCTGTAGAAGAAAATAAAAGTCGCAAGAATGTAAAGCAACATTTTGGTTTGGTAGGAAATTTATATCTGCAATAAGAAAAAAAAGATGGGATTATTACTAAAAAGAGAGATGACATCATGAAATGGGTAGAAGACTTTATCAAAAATTATATAGTAATAAAGAACAAGTACCTCCTATATCTATTACATCTTCCGAATTGCCCAGAATTTTAAATGAAGAAGTGAGAAATGCAATTAAATGTATGAAGAAAGGAAAGGCTCCAGGTAATGATGGAATTATAATTGATATATTAAAAGAAGCAGGTGAAGAAATAGAAATTTTTTTAGCAAAATTATATACCAAATGTCTAAATGATAAAGATGTACAGATGATTGGAAGAATGCAGTAATAATATTAATATTTAAAAAAGGTGATAAAGAAGATATTAGAAATTACAGACCTATCAGCCTTTTATCAGTTTTATACAAAATTTTTACCAAGATAATTACAACTCGTCTACAGAGAACATTGGATTTCCACCAACCAAGAGAACAAGCTGGATTTAAAAGTGGTTTTAGTACAATAGATCATATCCAGGTATTGAGAGAAGTTATAGAAAGGACAAATGAATATGAGTTGCTATTATGCTTTGGATTTGTAGATTATGAAAAGGAATTTGATTCTATAAACATTTCTTCAGGGATTAATGCATTGGATCATCAAGGTATAGATCCAGGATATTGTCATATTTTAAAGAATATTTATAAAAATGCAACAGCAATAATTAGATTACATAATGATACTGGGAAAGTCAACATTGAGAAGAGTGTAAGACAAGGTGACTCCATATCTCCAAAACTTTTTACAGGTGTGTTGCAAGAAGTATTTTGTGGATTAATATGGGAAACTAAAGAAGTGAAAGTAAATGGAGATTATTTAAGTCATTTAGATTTTGCAGATGATGTAGTTGTTTTTGCAAATAATGCTTCAGAGCTTCAGGAAATGTTGCAGGAGTTATCAGATGAAAGTAGGACTAAAGATAAATGTTAAAAAGACTAAAGTAATGTTTAATCGATTTACTCAAAATATAAAAATAAAGATTGATTATGATGGATTAGAAGAAATTAACAGTTACAACTACCTGGGTCAGATTATTAATACACATGGAAAATATAATGGATGAAATTAATCATAGAATTAAACTTGGTTGGGGTGCTTTTGGTAGAAATAACTTGATACTAAAAGGAAATATGCCTATGTGTTTGAAAAGAAAGATTTTTAACAAATGTGTTTTATCAGTTCTTACTTATGGATCTGAAACTTGGACACTTAATAGAAAAGCAATACAGAGACTTCAGATCACTCAAAGAAGTATGGAGAGATGCAAGTTGGGAGTAACAAGAAAAGATCGAAAACACAATGGGTAAGAGAACAAACAGGTGTTACTGACCTCATTAAAAAAATTAAAAGATTGAAGTGGAGTTGGGCTGAACATAGTGCTAGAAGAGATGATAATAGATGGACAATTGAAATTTTAAACTGGATTCCAAGAGATTGTAAAAGACCCAGAAAGAGACCACATGTGAGATGGATGGATGAAATAAGAAAGTGTGCAGGGGTGATGTGGAGAATAGAAGCTAAAGATCAGAGAAGATGGATTGAACTTGGAGAGATCTTCATCCTGCAGTGGATTGATAATGGTTGATGATGATGATATGGTGTCTTTTGCTGTTTAACCAATTAAGGGAATTCAGTCTAATTTTTTTTTTTACTTTTCAAGATGATTTTTTTTGTTGATTATAGTTTTCTATCTATTGACAAAAATTAAAACTAATGTTTAATAGTTTCATAGCCCCCCCCCCAAAAAAAAAACTGTATTAAAAATAGATGTTCTAATAATAAAATTCTATAACTTCAAGAAGTATAATAAGTAATCTTTCTTATTGCATTGCCAAATGTATATCATATAATACTAAATTTTCCATGCACTTTACTACTGTTACACAATGCTTTATTTACCACTCTCTTTTAGAGTTTACAGTTTCGATTGCCCCAGCAATCTTCTTCAGACCTACAACATAATACAAACATATGAATATAAATATACATGAACATATAATTTATGTTGTTATATAATTTATATTATGTTGTAGTTCTGAAGAAGATTGCTGGGCAATCGAAACTGTAAACTCTAATAAAGCATTGTGTAACAGTAGTAAAGTGCATGGATGATTTAGTATTATATGATACAAAATTCTATAAGAATAGAGAATATCAATGCCACTTGGTAATTCATTGAGCATCACTGGTAAAGATTAACAATACATAGATGGAACTTTTTAATAACGTAATCCATCATAGTGGGTTTAAAATCCATTATAATGTTCTCAGTAAAATTAAACTCAAATAAATGTTATAAAATCATGCACATCATTAACTCTGAATTTTCAACAAATATTTTTTTAGTATTTTCTGTAAAAGTTTGGGACAGTTTTTCAACCTGGAGATCAAATATTAAAATGAAGAAAGTCATTAAACAGCCATTTTTCATAAAAAGTTTGCAATACTTACTATGTGAAATTAACAAATAATTATTTAATTAAATTATATAATTATTTTCCTTGCATAACATTTATTGAAATTATGGCATATATGCAATGTAAAATTTATTTAAAATGTAACAATTATTATAGGACATGAAAATTTACTTTAAATTATAACACATTAATAGTAAATTAGTTTTTTAATTAAGAGCTTATATTGTGTAATTTAATTACCAGAAGGAATAAATACCATACAACACACATATATCTGTCCATCATTTTAAAAAAAAAGTTTTTGCGAACTGTATCGAATTATTTTTTATATCAATAATATATGGGTTTTTGATTATATATACTAAATATTGCAGGATTTTAATTTAAGTTTAGAAAGTATTTTTGTGATCTTGACCCTACTATTGATTTCATTGCTACTTTCTTAATTACTTTAATTATTCTATTAAAGAGATTCAAAATTTTGAAAGTTTTAAAAATGTAAATATGGACTTGACAATGAAGAATTAATTTTGCAAATAATTTTATTCTAAGGCAGTATGTAATTTGCTTATACTTAATGTTTCTTTGTGCAATCCAGTCAATTTTTCAATAATTTGGATGGTTGAATAGTTGGAAGGGTGAGAAGATTGAAGCCTGCCCATTAAAGTTTGAGGAATTGTTATCTTAATATAAATCTGAGCACTAATTTATATATGTGTGAAAGATTATGATCTGGCCCAACTGATGGATGTTCGTTCTGCATGGAATACATACATTGGGGGTCATGTATCTTTTTCACATGTGCATGGTCATGTGTATTAGTTGCATGAAAAGTAGTGGAGGATGAATAGATTGAAAAAATCCTGAATTCAAATCTCTATAATTACATATATAAGAAACATTAAGTATATGCTGGTTATATACTGCCTTAGAATTACATATTGTTTGAAAAACAGATAGTATAAGTTCAGCTCATCCCTCTTCTGTTAATATATATGGATACATAATGGTCTGATAATGAGGGATTACAGTGATGTAATGTCTATGTAGGCATGACTACAATATTAAATCCAATAAGGGTCTTGAGTGTTTCATCTTAGTTTTTCAATGAAGTGAGTGGTTGAATAATTGGAAGGGTGAGAAGATTGGAGCTTGCCCATTGGGGATCATATATATTTTTCACTTGTGTGTAGTCATGTGTATCAGTTGCTTGAGGAGTGGAAGATGAGTAAACCTCAAAATTTTGAGTTCAAATCCCTCTAATTACGTAAATAATTTTATTAAAAATTTCAAAGAATTATATTTTTAAGTGCAGTTTGTCTTTTAGCTTTTTTGTTCTCACAATCTGGTGACTGGCAGATAACGTGAACAAAAAATGATTAATTTGCTCTTTTATTTAAATGGGAATATGAAGCTATATTTCACAAAAATCTTTCAATAACTATGAAACTTAATGATTAGTTAAGGATTACATTTATTCCTAAGTGATTTTTAGGTGATTTAGATTTTGTTATTATCATGAATGACTTCTTGCTCAAATCTTACTAGCTTTAAAGTCATTAGTTTTTTTTTAAATAAATGACTAACTGTTCAGCAAATTAAGAGTAATGGAATCTATATCCGTTTTTGAAGTTAATTTTATAATTATAGCAGTCTTTTTGTTTTACTATTAGCAAAAAAACTTTTAATGGAATCTTCTGAAATATATATTTTTAAAAATGCTATTGCTGTAATCTGATATTTTTAAAAATTTTTAATATCACAACGTTTTTTTTTGCTTTATGTTTTAGAATTCAGTTTTTTCTTGATCCTGATATTTTAGATATTGACAGTTTACAAAGACTTATTATTAAAAATAAAATTATATACCTACAATTATAACTCGTCAATGAAATGTGTTTGCCTATGATTCAGGAGTTCTTTATTGTGAGAACGAAACCAAAATAGTAAATAGAATTCTTTTACTTCATTTGATACCGACAAAATTATTAAATTTAATTACTAATTGTTTTTTTTTTAATACTTTTAATATTGAAATTTTAGATAAACTTTTATTGTTTATACATTCCAATGTTGAAAATGTATATTAAATTTCATTTTTATTTTCTTAATAATATATTTTCACCTGATAGTTTGAAAAGATGCACATGTTAGTGTACAATTCTGCTAACTCTACCCCCCCCCTTTCCTTTTTCCAATATTTTTTTGCAATAATCTAATAAAGGCATTCAAAAGCAATGAAATAATAAGATAAGCAGCCAGAGCATATGAATTCAAATACATTACATATCACACACACATACAGGACCAATCAGACAGGAGGGAACAGAGGGGTGGCTACCCAGGCCTCAGCTTGGCAACTCAATATGTTAAGCAAAAATATAGAAGGCAAATCGATGTCACGGCTCATAGAATAGCCTTAATTTTAAATTTCCCCAAAACATATTCAAGAAAAACTTTTCCAAGCAGGCATACCACAAGTTGAAAATGTAAGCCAGTTTAGGAATGAGGTGTCAATTTGATGATTCTGTGATAAAAGCGATTGCAGTGCTTGGCAACTGGGATAACTAATAATCTCAGCCCCTGTCAGTCAGTTCTGTGCCAACAGTGTTTCACAATACTAACAATGCTAGAGTGAATCTACCCTATTCAAGTGCTATCTGGATCTAATCTGCTTGCTTGTTTCTGCAACTCATAACTAACTGCTCCTGGAGTCCTGTTTTCAGCCCTGTAAATAAAAACTCGTTTCTTGTCTCTCCCCATGTTCTTATTTTAAATTTTGAAGGGCCTCTAAAATATTAGTTGCCCTGGACCTCACATTTTTTCTGAAAGGCCCTGCACATACAAATAATTTTAATTAATTGATGCCTGTGCTTTTCCCCATCATTATTCAATAATTTGTATTTAGACTGACTTCTCAAATAAATACTCTACTCGATATTAAGTTTTATTCAAATATACAAAAAATATCAATAATTGATATATTTTTCATTTAATATTTAGAATGTGTATGAAGTATTATTATTATTTTTAATCATATAATGCTATTTAAAAAAGTATTGTAACTATATTTTTTTACCATTTTCACTTCCAAAATCTCATTGAATCTATTGAATAAGTTTGTTTTAATTAAATAAAATCATTCATCAACAAAACTCTAAGTATTAATACAATAATAATAATAATAATAATAATAATAATAATAATAATAATAATAATAATAATAATATAATAATAATAATAATAATAATAATATTATTATTATTATTATTATTATTATTGTTGTTGTTGTTACTACTACTACTACTACTACTATTACTACTACTACTACTACTACTACTACTACTACTACTACTACTACTACTACTACTGCTACTGCTACTGCTACTACATAGAGGGAAAAGTCTTTATACAGTAGCCACTCAGTGCAAGCCAGAGTAATCAATGGATGCAGGAAGCATAATTTTACCTCTGTGTTAACAGATTGTGTAGGCATAAAGAATGGTGATTGTGTGATGTTTATTATTATTATTGCCATCACCATATAATATAAAATACTATTAGTTTTTAATATTAATAGAATATCATCTTCACAACCTGCATACACTTAATTCTTTAATAAAAGGTTAGATATTATTTAAGACAAGCAGTTTGTTCTCATTTTTCTTAGTGCTATTTCTAAACTTTACTGCTTTCAGTTACTTAGACCATATATGACTGCTTTGTCATTATGTTCCCAGTTACCTCTGCATTAACTCTAATAATGGTTATTATCTATTTGAACAATCTTCTTTTAATTACATTCATAGAACTTGTGATTGCAATATTTTCTTTCTTTTTTGCATATGCAAATATGTATAATATACAAAGTACTTAGTGCTGAGAAAGGATATATTTCTGCAGATTGGAAACCTTTAGATATAATCTTACATGAGGCAGTACAATAATAATGAATCAACTTGGAATTAAACTTTAACCAGAAATTTTAATTGAAAATGACTTGAGTGGCTCTATTTACAATTTGTCTGCCCGCTTGCCCTCTATTAATGTGAAAGAATTTAGAAAAGTTGTGTCACTGTGGGTGGTAGATTGCTCCTTTAAACAGTAAAGTTAATCATAATATTTCTAAGAATAACAGTGGCAAGTGGTATTAATGTATAACTTGCTAGTGATATTAGATAATTATTTCAATTTTATGTAAATATAGATATGCAGAAAGTGTGAATCCTTCAAGATGTGAATTATTGCAGCTCAGAAATAAGACAGTAATTGTAACTTAAGAAATTGACAAGAATTAAAATTGATACAGCTTTTTTAATGCAACCAATCTTGCAGATGAAGGAAGCTTAATTGAATAGACAGATGGCTGTAAATTTTAAAACAACTTTTAGTAAAATTTTGGGTTAAAGAAGATTGCATAATGCTGAATTTAAGGTGGAGTATGAGTTGGGCTGGACATATTTCTAGAAGAGATGATAATAGATGGACAATTGAAATCTTAAACTGGATTCCAAGAGAGTGTAAAAGACCCAAAAAGAGACCACAGGTGAGATGGATAGATGAAATAAGAAAGTGTGCAGGGGTGAAGCTAAAGGTTGGAAAAGATGGATTGAACTTGGAGAGAACTTCATCCTGCAGTAGATTGATAATGGTTGATGATGATGATGATGATGACTTGTTATCTTCCATTTTTGCATTACTAGTGAGGTCTGGATAAGAATCAATTGGACTGATTGTGCCCAATCAGACCCTGCACTTGTCAAAGTTTATAAAATTAAAAATTGTATTAATTATATATATGTAACTTGTTATTTTAAAAATTACAATAATTAGAAACATCTATATATATAGTGGAATATTTTTTTTTTTACATTATTATCATATCAGTAGTTTATATTATAGCATAGATTTAACTAAATATATTTCAGCTTTTTCCACTCTCTTGTTACACATTAAATGCATACAGCAAGTTGTTTTTTTTAATGTCGCGTGTTAACTTTAAAAAATTTACGTTAGCCAAATAAATTGTTACCATTTATTTCACTAAATTGTGAATTACATTATTTTATATACGAGAATTATGTTTATAGCAAGGTAACTAATTTTAATATAGTTTAATTATTTTATATGATGAATAATTCAATAAATTTTTCTATACGAAATGCATTATTTTTTTTAATCATGTAGAAGCATTGATTGTGCAAAGGCTAATTTTTTTGACTATATATAATATCACATGATCACCATTTCTTATGCTAGCACATAACTTATTCACAAGCCTTCTGGCATCCATTGATTACTCTGGTTGGCACAGGGTGGCACTACTGTATGGAGAGAGTTTTGCCTTCTTTAACTCACCAAATATTGATTCAATAAAATTGCATTGTCATATTTATAATTTATAATAAATAATAATAAGTAATTAATTATTTATAGATTATAAGTACAGATGAATGTCTTTTTTTTTCTTTTTTAGAAAATTCTCATTCAAAATAAAAATTTTAAAAGAGAATTGGTCTTAATTTATACTAATTGTAAAGTAATATATCTATATGTGCAAATAAGATAATTATTTTTAAATATCAAAGGTTTATCCCAGGGGTTTCCAACCCTATGCCCGCAGGCACCATGGTGCCCACAGACCATTTTATGTGTGTCCGCCACTATCCGAACACGATAAAAAATTATTTATCTGATACAAATAAATTTAATTTTTAAATTTTTTTTATAAATTATTGTATTATATTGTAATCAAATTGTAGGGCATACTATACTTTTACAGCGTAAAAATATAAACCTTAATTATGTGTTAAAATTTTATTTTTGAAATAAATATTTTTTTGTACATTATGTGTATTATTAACAATATCCAACTATAAATTTACATTGAAAAAATAATTGGTGCCCGCCACCTGGCTGGTATTATAGAATGTGCTCTTAAGTGCAAAAAGGTTGGGGACCTTTGGTTTATCCTGTGTAAAAGACTCCCTTTCCCCACATGCAAACAATGCTCTGGGCTCTGCATTTTCTTGGTCCAACCCTGATCATCTGCTTTTGCAAATAAATTTTAACATTTTAGGATGTCCAAAGATAATTAAGTAAAATAAAAAAAAAATTACTGCTGAAAAGCAAAAAGGGCTTTTGCAAATTTTTAAAAATTCACAGTAACATACAGAATTGAAAGTGACCAATCAAAGAGATGAAAATATTTATCTAAATAAAAATGTTTCCAGAAAAGATGTTCAGGATAGCAAGTTGGATATAGATAATAATCATGAAGAAATACATTTATAAGAAAGAAGCAGTATTATGGAAATAACTCAGTGGTATATGCCTGAGAATAAAAAAACAGTTAATAAATTACTAAATATCACATGATTCTTCTACTTGACCAGAGAGAATGAGCCAGCAAATACTTGTGGATGAATTTTTTACCGAAATAATGCAACTCATTTTTCAAAACTTCATTTTTAAAGATAACTTCCAAATGGTGAAATTATATATTCTCTCTGGATAATATATTCTCATAAAAAAAATAAAGTATTTTGTTTACTATTGGTATCTTTTCTATGAAGTTAAACCACTAAACATCAATCACATGATCACCATTCTTTATGCTTTAACCCTTCCTGCATCTATTGATTATTCTGGCTTGCACTGAGTGGCACTACTGTCTGGAGAGTTTTGCCTCTGTGTTCTATGAAGTTATAACAATTACTTTATCCACATCAGGATTCAATAATTGTCCAAATACCTATACCAGACTGGCATCATATATCCTTCCTGGATAATATATTCTCATAAAAAAAGTAAAATATTTTGTTACTGTTCTCAGTTTTTCTGCAATAATATGACAATTACTTTGTTTATATCAGGATTTAATAATTGGCCAGACTGGAAGAACATAAAAAATCAAAGCATCATTTGGTTGCAATGTTAAAATATACAGAACTTCAAAAAAAGACTTTCAACTATGAAAAGTATATATAGATAATGTACAACAGAAGGTACTAATAAAGAATAATTGTCATTACATCAAGTTTATGAAAGATTATTATCAGTGATAGAATTTCTAGCAGAGCAAAATTTGGCATTTTGAGAACCTATTGAAAACATAGAAGTTCTCATAATGGAAACTTTTTAGAAATTATTGAACTGTTTTGGAAATTTGGCCCAATAATTCAAGACAAGCATATCACCAGTAAATAAGGTCTAGAACATTATTTAAGTAAAATGATTAAAAATGAATTTATCCAGAACCAGATTATAAATCTAATAAAATCAGGAAAGAATTTAGCTGTAATTCTTGGCTATGCTCCAGATGTCAGCCATCAAGATATGTCTCTGATGTTATATTACATGGTTCAATCATTGGTGTTTATAAATAGTTTATTAAATTTATAATTGTAGACAGCAGTTCTGAAGAAAATTTATATGCTGATTATGCTAACATAAATGAAAACTATTAAAAATGAACAGAGGAGGGAAAGAGCAGCACACAGTGGTAAAAAGAGAGTATGAGAATAGATTAGTAGAATTGAGCCATAGAGATGATGAAGAGTATCTATGGTGAGAAGATGTATAATTGAACTCAAGTTATTTGTATAAATGAATATTTATACTTATTAATTTATATAGAGTTAATAAAGTATGGTTTGTTAAGTTTTATTCTCTGTGTTGAGTATTCATTTTAGTTTAAATATTGATGCATATTCAGCTGATTATAATAAGATTATCCTTGGATATAGTGAAATGATGTTGCAAAAGAAATCATTGTTACATGTAGACCATATTTTATAAATCACAAATTAAGTTTAATGTTAAGGTGGTGGCTGCTTTAAAAGTAGGTTCTATCCAGTGGCACAGTTAGAAATTTTGGGCCCATACAAAAATTTCCTAAAAATGCTCTTTTAAATATTTATAATACATCCTTAACACTTTTTTTGAATATACATATAACAAAAAGGACCCAGAGATCCATACACATTGTCTTGATTTGTTTCATATCACAAATCTATTTGGGAAGAAATTTGAAGAGCATTCTTGAAAAGCAATTGTGAGTTATTCCAAACTTTAACTACTGTAGAATTCTAAGTTTGTCAATTTGAAATTCCAAACAGATTAAGTTACTAAGGCATGAGATTCTTTTAATTAAAAAGTATATTATGGATATCAATATGTCTTTTCTTGTGGTTCATTAGAAAGAAAACCACGACTAGTTTTCTGACAAAGATTATATTATTAGTGACTTGATTAATAGAAAAACAAAATTATCCACTTTTATGATTAAAAAAATGATTGTCAAATTTTTAAAGTAATGTAGAGATTCAAAAATAAAAAATCAGTAAATGATAAAAAGAAAACTGTAGAGGTGATGCAGTAATGCATTGTATTGGTCCCTGTTGCTGCAGTATGAAGTATTACATATAAAAAATGTAGAGCTCAACTAGTTTTATGATGGCTTCTTTACTCAATAGATCTGTGAGTCCAAATACTTTTTGAGAGAAAATATCTTTGATTCTGCCAAAGTTTAATTTTCTACATATATTCAAGTGATCAGGCAATATAGATTAATAATGCTTATCACAGTGAGATACTCAAAAAAGCATTAATAATATTAACATTAAAGTGAGAAATGTGAAATGTGTCAGCAATATTGAAAATATAAGTTTTATTTTTTGTACAATATTAAGATTCAATTACTTCTGAGGTTATCCAAATTTGTTTTAGACTAGAAAAAAGACATAGCCATAATTATTTTATCTTTTACTCAATAATTTCTTCAAATATTATAAGCTTACTTGCAAAATAATGTTTAATATGATTATTATTTCATTAATCTGCAGCATCTGTGGCCATTCATAAATGAATTGGCCATTCCAACTCCAATAAAAAAAAAGACAATATACACTAGAAATGGTTGTTATGAGTATACAAACCAATCTGTGAACCATAAGTAATAAGAATGTCCACATATATAATATGCTGGTCCATTATTTAGTTTATTTGATATTTTAAAATGCTGGCTTTTAATTTTGTCTGCAGCAAACACTTCTTTCTGAAATGCTCCCAACATCATGTCTAATTGCCATTCTCCATTGTATTTTATCCTCGGCCATATTTTTCCACTGAAAACAATCAACATTGTTCTTCTTTAGAGTGTCATCGAAATAATTCTTATAATAAAAATGGAGTCTGCTTTTTCATGATTACTATGTGTTTAAGTTCACTATAAAATAAATTTTTAGGAAGTTTTATATAAGTCATTTGTTTAATGTAATAAAAATGCAATTTTACAATAGTAAATTTTATAACATCACATCAAGCAAATTGAAGATCGTATTATAATTTTGGAATCTTATTTTTAGAATTTTTATAGAATATCTTTAATTGAAAATTTTTAATGTCCTTATGTTAGATCATTGAGTGATTAAGTCTTCACATGTAATAATACACTCATTTCGGTGTGTAGATACTGTATAATGTGAATAAACTCTGGTGGGCGATCAACTAATATTATGGATGTCAGTAATCTGGTTGATTTAATAGGTCAAATGGCTTGGCCAAATCAATAAAAGCAATGTATAAATCAGTCTTTTGCTCCAGACATTTTGCCTGGCAACAAAAATCATGTCTATAATGTTTTTTGATTCTCTAAAATCAGATTGTTTCTGATAATCTTTTATCTATATCTGGAAGCAACCTATTTGACAAAATCCTTGTAAGTATCTTCACTATTGTAGATAATAATGACATTCCACAATAATTATTGCAACGTTGTCTATATTCTTTATTTTTAAAAATTGGAGCAGTAGAGCCATCCTTAAAATCAGGAAAAACAACTTCATGAGTATATATTTCTAAAAAATTCCAACATTTCTGAGTATTGTCATTATAATTTAAAACTTTTTCAGTTTATCTCATTTTTAAAATTACAAGTAGCTATTTAAAGTTCACTGAAATAGATCTTCTGCAAATATCCTCTTTAAGTTCACTAAAATGGTTATCTTTCTCTAAATCTAAAGAATCAGATAAAATGGTTATATCATTAAAAGTCATCTGAATTCTTGTATCATTATTCATGTGATAATCAAAATATTCCTTCCAGATGTTTGAAATATCATTGTTATCATATAAGAGAGTATTTTTGATGAATTTAATAGGATTATGACACCATTTTTCAGGTGTATATAGTGTCTCCAAGGCATCAAAAAAGATCTAAACTAACTATACTCAGAGAATTCTTTTAGTCCACCAATTTTTTTTTTTAAGTCTTCATCTCAGTCATTGGTCTTTTGGATTTCAATCCCTATAATGGTTGTAATGCTCCACATTCAGTTTATTAAACTCTCAAAACAGATAATGACATATGTTTCCTTTAAATCAGGCCACTAATAAGGTAATATCATTGTTAGAAAGTCAATCATGATTCTTCTTTTTATGAACTCAAGAGTAGATTTATTTGTATGTATAACACATTCATTAAGAAAATTTAATTGTCTCAGTAATGTAATAATCCAAAAAATCTAAGTTAAAAATTTTAATGTTTGATACTTGTTAAAATTTAGCTTGAACAGTAAATGCTACTTTTTTAAAAACAAACAAAAATTTTCTTGTGAATCTGTCCAACAGTTTTTTGACTCTCAACTACAATTGGGACATATTAAGCAACCTTATTTTGAATGTGAATGCACCCATAATCCTTTATGCTGATTTTAGGCAAGGTATCTGTGATAATCTGTCTATGAGTAGTATCAAAATTCAAAAACAGCAGACTGTTGGATTTTATTTCACTAATATTATTTCCAAAACATTTTGCCAAAAATCTATTATTTGTACCATCATATGCATTAAAAATCTTCAAGCGTGTAGTAATGTTATCCAACAAGAAATAAAATCTTTTTCTGAATTCTGTGACTCTAATTATAGAGCAAAGACCCTAATAAAAACAGCACCATTAGGCAAATTTCAATACCATTAGCCTTTTATTAGTACAGCAAAGAATTCCAAAAATGGAACATAAAATAATGTGGAAGTACTGACCCCCCTCCCCCCCGCAGTGAGCTATATGTAAAAATGGAAGATAATGAAATAGACTTTACATAACATTCTCCATCATTCAATTATCTTTCACCAGTTGATCTGCCCTTTCAATTAAACTTAAAACCATCTATTAATCTTTCTTCCTCTGAAATATGAGCTTCACTATTAGCAGCTATATCAATATTAAATTTTGACAGCTTTTTAACCACCAGTGTGTTGTTCTCCATTTAGAATTTGAAGAATTTGTTATTAAATAAAATTTTCACATTCTATATATCTATATTTTTTTTTATAAAAATATTTTTATATTTACTTTTAGTGCTATTACTATTTTTATTACTGATAATATGATTATATTACTCTAATGTATAATTTTTCAGATATGACAACCTTCTCAGACTGAGGGGGATTGGTCATTTTAGAAGACCATATTTTCTAGGCCTTCCACTTTCATGGTGATCAAGGGGAGTTCTTTAAATAGGGCTATTAAACATAAATCTGTGCAAAGATGAAACTCCTGCTCCAAATTCTGTTTCAACCTCACTTATTAGTAATTATACAATCTCAAGCAAAGGACTCAACCAACAAGTGTCAATTAATTAAGCCTGTCATTACTTTCTTAATTCTTGAAGACTTAGGTAAAAAAAAATGAAAAAAGAAATTAGGATAAGAACTGCTATGTATGTGATAAAAGGATGGAATTGGCATTGCATAAACATGTGTCACAATTACATGACTGATGGCATGAGAGGTTCATAATGACTAGTCACTATGCTAACTTAAGTGACTGAAAACATTATGGGAAAGAAGGAAACAGAAAAGAATGTTTATATTGGAATGAGTACCTAATCTTTGATAAATCACTATTTTGTCTATAAAACAGTAGGAGGTACTACATTCTTAGTCGGACACTGTTTATTTATTTATAGTTAATCTCATCCATACGAACCCCCTATGAGAGCGCATTCTTAGCCTGAAAGCACTTTAATGTTCTAAAATATCAGAGATGGAAATAAAGAAAATTCATTATGCTGTTTATATTTATGATTATATAGAAATACTTTTTGACACATAATTTTATGCTTTTTTTTTATGTTATCAGCTAAAACTGATGTTTAACTTTGAAAAAATCACAAAATTATGTGCTGAAAAGGGTTTTTATGCATAATTTTGAATATATTTTTAGTAATCATTATTATATTCTGATATTTGTATCACTTTATTATAAATTTTAAAATATGTATGTAAACCAAATGTGTTAAAACTAAATTGGCAAGTGTTAAAACAAATTACACAACCTTGATTTAAATTGACCACTTTTTGTTGCTGCCCATAGTTTAATAAAGGCCAATTAAAGTAGAAATGCTGGAACTTCTTGGATTATCTAATTGTCTAATCTGTAATTAATCTAAAAACTTAGCATACAAAAATAAGTTGATTTTTGTTTGTATATAAATAGATCTTACTATTAGATGATTTTACAAATTTATTGTTTTAGTAATTTAGGCATAGATTGTTGTGTAATTTCCATTTACTTTGTTTGTTTTATATTTGTGGTGCAGTTTGCGGCAGACTCTGGAGGTCAAGATTTAAGAATTGTGGATCAATCCTGAGTTCAAACTTTTATAAAATCCAAATTGATTAATTATATTAATCATACAATATATTTAACATTTGTTTTAGAATATATTAAATAAAGATTCCAATTGGATCAAAATATGGAAAAAAAAGTTTTTAAATATACCCATTCCTGTTATTCTGCATCTTTCTTCACCCCATTTTTATTTTTATTTTTATAGGAATCATCAATGATTTTAATCCAATTGAAAGTTTATAGCATGATTGTATATCATTATTTATTTATATATTATATATTTTTTGCCATTGTTTAATGAGTTTAGTGGGATATTCTTATTGCTCATACATTTATGGCATTCATTTTATATCTTCAAAGATAATTTGGATTCCAAAATATCTCATTCATAGGTTTAAATTTAATTAACCATTCAATTAGTTTTTTAGTTCTATATAGTTTAATGTAGCAATAGAGTAACTAACTCAAAAGTTAATTTCTGGTGCTAGAACATCATTATGATCTTCTATGCAAGCTTTTGTTTTTAGCCACTTTCACATAGTGGTTTTGTTCTTGTCACTGTCTCTCAATTATTTCATTTTCTGTTTATAAAAGTATGCTCTTACTATATGCTATTGCACATGTTTCATTATATATCACATCATAATAATTTTTTTATTCACTCATCTGACACTTACATTGTATTTATTAATAATTCATTCTATAGAGATATGTAATATTAGCATGATGGTACAGTGAAACTTCCTAGAACTAAATTAAAACTCAAATCCTTCATTCTTGATATTCAAATATTATATAACTTTCTAAATAACAGACCATTTAATTATTATTTATCTTGTTTTTTTGTTTGTTTGTTTGTTTTTTTTTTTTTTTGGGGGGGGGGGGATTGGATTTAACTATTTTATTTATTTTTTAGCTATTTTTCATTTTAAAAATAATAAACTTTTGTCAAGCGTTGGTGGCCTAGAAGTTAGCATAGTTGCCTTCCAAGCAGCTGGCCTGGTTCGCTTCCCGGTCAATGCTTTGACATATAAAAATAATAAACTTGTTCAATTGAGAAAATTTACAAAAATAATTATTTTAGAAAGATTAATTAAGATACAGTTTGTGTTTTGACTTAATAATTTGTTCTATTTCAATACATTCTTAATCCACAGCTATTTCTCTATAAAAAATATTGTAATACCTCCTATGTGACTTTTTTTCCATGTGTCATAGCATCGGCCGGGAAGCGAACCTGCTAACCCGGGATAACTGCTTAAGGCTGCTGTGCTGACCTCTCCACCACCAACGCTTGACACCTCCAATGTGACTTGATTAGAAGAAAGTTTACATTTACATAAATATATAACAATATTTTTGAAAATAATTGTATTTACATTTTATAATATTTGGTTTTCCTTTTTATATTACAGAAGAAATGCTTACCAATGAGAAAATATTTACAGAAAGGTATGCTAATTTAGAAAATGAGGACATTATGAAAGATGGGTATTTAAAGATGGAGAAATCTCATCCAAATACAGAAGTTTATCCTTATTCTTGTACCGAAGAATGTAGAAGTATAATGCCCATAAGAAGAGGTAAATTATTATTTTTACAATCATTATATATATATTTTACATGTGTGTGGTCATATGTATCGGTTGTATGAGGTAGAATGGATAGCTGAAAGGAGCTTGAAAGTCTGTGTTCAAATTCTCTATATTACATTATAAATATATAAACTGCAAAAATAATTATTTTCTTTACTGTTTTGACAAGAGTGATTTTATTTTATTCAGTAGAAACTGCTTCTGCTTGCTGATATGTATGTGTATGCTTGACTGCACATACATATATAGGTAATAAATTACTAATGAAAATAATTAATGAGTTTAAATAAATTAAAGAATTTTAAGAGACTGATTCTTTTAAAATAGGAAATAAAAATTATTTATAATTCTTAAGATTAGAAAAAAGATTAGCTTATAAAAGCAAAAACGGTTTAATTAATGAGATATAAAACAATTAAAGGAATTCAAGTTTAGATTTCCTTCATTAGATAAACTGTAAGCTAAAAAATAACTTATTAATTAAAGATAGAGAGGTAATGATTTAAATTCTTGTGTCAAGCATGGAGTAGTGAAAGAAAAAACCACCTGAGCAGATGGATGGGAATACAAGCCAATCAACTTCAGGGATTGAAACAATGAATGAACTCAGTGCATACTGGATCAAGAAAAGGACACTTGATTCTTGGAGCTTCATCTGTGCACACAGACTTATAAGTGGGTGCAGAATGTCACCCATATGCACAGGGACTTCAAGTGTGGAGAGCTGGCCTTCAGATGTGTTAGCAGCCAGCTAGGACTCTTACAGGTTGTATTGATCTATAATATGATTTATGTACATCTACAGACTTAGGTATATCTATAATGTATGTAGATCTCTATATAATTTATAACATAGTTAGATATTACTAAGAATATTATTAAATTGCATTTAATCTAAACTTAAAAGAGTTGTGTCATTACTCGGAAATTATTATCATTAAATAAGTCTGGAACAGTTAAATTCATAGGCAAGGTGTCTAACAGTATAGAAGACTGAACATAGCACTTGCCATAATGAATTTTTCAAGAATTGTCTTTTTAAAAATAAATTGTTTTCAAGGAAAATCTCCTATTAGCGATATTAGTTTTTGGTTATATTGCATCATAACTTTTAATTTGTAAACAAATTACTGAAAATTAAAATTATTCTTTAGAAATCTAAATTATTCAGTTATTTGATCATGAGCTAAAACACTCAGCCAATCAGAAATTCTCCTTGCTATTGACTTCTAGGTCACTTCACTCATGGCATTATCATGCTAATAGGGTACTGTCAATTATGCAAAAATTCATATAATGCTGACATCTTCAGAGTTTTTTTCAACTATTATGTTAAAATTATAATTGTAAAAAAATGAAATTGCACATAGTACTGTAAAGTTATAGATAGGTTTAAACAGTGTAGCAAAGATATAGTAATTATAGCACCACTGTAACACTCTAAACCTTAAACTCTGCACTAGATTATTGTTGCCTTGGCATATCTGGTTACAGTCTACCATGATAATATTGAAATATTATTTGGGCTGACCAGAAGCATTTTGTATATCTATATAAAAATTTTCTATTTCTTCATTATAATAAATCAAAAAATAACAAATATGGTTTTCTATTTTAAAAATAGCTCATTAATTTCAATATATATACAGCAAATCACACACAAACTTCTTTATAAATCTTGATTTATTACAGTATAAACTATTATCATGTATATTAATATACTCCAACATTTTGACTATATTATTCTATAGTCTTTATCAATGAACAACTAAAAAATATATAAAAACAATAAATACAAATATTGCATAATGCATATAACAAATACAAATACCTCTTACCTTAAAACTCTTCTAACAAACAATCTTAACTTTTCATTACATTCATTTCTTAAATACCTTTCTGTTATACAGGTTCATTTCACTAAGATAAATTTCTTTTATAATTCTTTCATAATACAATCTAATAATTTTAAAGATTCTATTTTAAAATCTTTATGTTTAAATTTACTTACATGACCATAAACTGTAAAATTTTTATTATTTAAATGCTATTTTAGTCTTGTTATCAATTTATTCTTTGTAGTTCCAACATATTTCTTTATTATCTTTAAATCAAACTTAACATTTTATAATATAAACCAAATTGACAACTTCTAAATTACTATAATCATTATCATTTTTAATTAACAAATGTAAACATTTTTTATTTTTATAAATAGAACAAATAATATTAATTTTTTATTAATCATATATTCAAATCCCTTATATATTACATTATACATGTGCAGGTGTGTGTAAGCCAGTACAGTGTATTAATTTAATCATATTAAATAATTTCCTAATTTTAACAAACAAACCTTTTGAAACATTGAAAGCAACATAAATTATCTTACTTTTACTACTATTCTTATTTAATCTTATCCTATTATTCATTTTTTCAATATTTTTATTACAAAACAAAAAATTAATAACCTTCCTATGATAACCATTTATAAAACATTCATATTTTATATTAATTTCACTTTTTAATAAATCTTCATTTGAGCATAATTTAATTGCCCTTTGAATCCTATTATTAATAACATGTATTTTATTATGATTATCAATATATGAAAAACACTTATTTAACACACCAAAAATGTTTTTTTTTCTATAAACAGAAGTTTTTATTAATATCTTATTATTATTATTTATTTATTTATTTGATTCTAACAGCCTCTTCTTTACTAATAATATATTTTAAAAAATTATCTGCTTTGCTCTTATTTCTATTAAACGCTAAAAAATAATCATCTACATACCATATATAAGAAATTTTTAAATATGGAAGTAGTTTTTATAGATGAAAAGAGAGATTAAGTATGGGAAATAGTTTAAGTGGATTTTTAGTAGAGATGTATAAGTATAATTTTGAAAAATAATATTTTGTTTATAATAATAATAGTCAATTTTTTATGTATGGTATGTAGATGATGTTTAATGGAAATAAGAGAAAAGCAGATAATTTTTTGAAATACATTAATAGTAAAGAGGATAAAATTAAATTTACAATGGAAAAAGAAAATGTTAATATGATTGAGTATATGAATGTTAAAATTTAAAATATAAGTCATAATAATAGGATGTTAATAGAAACTTCTGTTTGTAGAAAAAAAAACATTTAACATTTAAATAGATGCTTAACATTTGAAAAAGGCATAAACCTTATGCCAAAAAAGGTTTTTTATGTGTAATTATTTTTGATATATATATAGTTGTGTATATATATTATTTATTACAATTTATATGAAAGAACAGCATAATGGATTTTATTAATTTCAATTTTTGAAGAGTTATATTCAATAGAATTCGTTCATATTTGGTACATTTGATGTAAATCACTGGCAATACAATATGACACTACAATATTTTAAATAGGTTACTTAGTTTCTTAAATACAGAGCAATGAGAAGATGAAATTTCAAATATTTTCATGTTAAATTTTAAAGATGTTGATATTTTTTCAATAACTTTTCAGTAATGTGTATGAAAGAGTTGTAAAATTGAAATAAACAAATCTTGATTATAAAAGTCTTTTTTAAAAAAGTATATATATATATATATCTTTATTTTGACTGTAAAATGCTTAACAAAATTTTATTGTCAATTACCTTGATTTAATACTTATGATTTTATGTTCAACTTTAAATCAAAATAAAAGCAAATATTTGGCTACAATTCTAATACTATAAAGTGATATTAATAGATACAAATATATGGTCCTTATTTATTTTATGTTTGACCAAACTTGTCAGTCATTTTTTAAAATTATACAATTTCATGGGCCTACAAGTATTAGTTTATTTTTATTTTATTAAAACAGGATTTCTTCAAAATCCTTGCTTGTATCTTAACTATATGTATATTCTCTTTATTTTTCTTTTATATATATATATATATACTTTAATATAATTCCATTTATTTATAATTGTATAAATATTTTTTTCCAATTTTATTTTACTAAATATATGTTAGTTTTTTAAAAAATAATAAACCAATTATAAATTCCATTCACAAGATTTATTTAGATTTTGCAAGCCATTAGGGATTTGAATAATCCTCACTCTTCTTTAAAAATAAGACATATAAAGCTCTTTCTCATATTTTTATATTAATAAGTTGCATTATCATAGGTTGTGTAATTTATTATATTTTTATATTAAATAAGTTGATTTAATATTAATCACAATAATAAATAAAATGGAAGTTTATATATATTTTAAATAACAATAATAAAAAAAACCTAAATATTAAATCTGACCGCTTCTTTTCAGTCAGTTTGTTTTAAATATTTATTGTCAGTTGTGTATAACTTAAAACAAAATGGCTGACAAGCTTGGTCAGATGGAAAATATATAAGTACCAAAAATATTTTATAATAAATGCTTTTAAGTCAAATAATTTTACTTTTGGGAAATATATGTATTCAAGCACGAGTGCGTGTGCGGTGCAACTGCTCCCAAAAGCTATTAATACAAAATAGCTAACTAAAAATATTAAACTAGCTGAGTGCTTTCAAAGGATCTTGCATTCATAATCATAGCTTACTAATACATTTAATGTTATGCAAATATGCTAATTCCATTTTTTTGATAAAGCAAAGCACGTGTCCTTCCTGTTTATGGCATCGTTGTCTCGTGAAATGAATAAAGCCTCTTTGATTTTTCTTTTGAGGTGATGTCTCTCTCTACACACGATTGTGGAATTGTCCAGAATGCACTTGTGGTGACTTGTGCTCTGGTGCTGATAGAAAACTGAATACGTAGAAGGATCGTTGTGAGCTCTATTATGGGGAAAGCAGAGCATCTTTGGCCACACGATTAGCACAACATAAATATTCATACAATAGAGCTCGCAACGATCCTTCTACCTATTCAGTTTTCTATCAGCACCAGAGCACAAGTCACCATGAGTGCATTCTGGACAATCCCACAATCGTTTGTAGAGAGAGACATGACCTCAAAAGAAAAATCAAAGAGGCTTTATTCATCTCACGAGACAACGATGCCATAAACAGGAAGGACACGTGCTTTGCTTTATCAAAAAAATGGAATTAGCATATTTGCTTAACATTAAATGTATTAGCAAGCTATGATTATGAAGGCAAGATCCTTTGAAAGTGCTCAGCTAGTTTAATATTTTTAGTTAGCTATTTTGTATTAATAGCTTTTGGGAGCAGTTGCTCCGCACAGGCACTCGTGCTTGAATAAATGCTTTTATTTATTTACTTTGTATTAAAAACATGAAATAATTGTTTCTTCAAACACAATTGGAATTTTTATATTTAAACTGAAATAAAAGCAAGAGTTAGGGATTCAGAAATTAATTTACTTTTTATTTTAATAACAAAGAATTAACTTAAATAATTTCTGGATCTCGCCTTCCCTCTGCACTTTTATTTCAAATATGTAAACCTCAATTATGTTTGAAAAAAAAAATTACATTGGGTGTTTTTAATAGAAAATAAATACGATTTGAAATACAGGCATTCTTATACCTGGAACTTAATTGTAAATATAAATATAGGGGATTTGAATTCAGACTTTCAAGCAACCATCAACTATCGACACTATCTCATACTACCGATACACGTGACTACACACATGTAAAAAAGATAAACAATCACCAATACATGTATTTTGTGCTGAACCAGCACTCATCAGCTGGTCCAGATTATTATCTCCCACACACACATATATATAAAATCAGTTGCTCAGTTTATGTTAAGATAGAAACTTTTTACACTTTAATGGACAGGCTTCAATCTACTCCAATCTTCAACTCTTCAGCCATCCATACCATTGAAAATCTGAAGATAGAATGCCCAAGTCCCATGCTGATGCCAATCTTTACATTTTAATGGGCAGGCCTCAATCTACTTCAACCTCCAACTCTTCAGCCATCCATACCATTGAAAATTTGATGATAGAATATTGGCATCAGCATGAAATTTGGGCATTCTATCATCAGATTTTTAATGGTATGGATGGCTGAAGAGTTGGAGGTTGGAGTAGATTGAGGCCTGTCCATTAAAGTGTAAAGATTTTCTATTTTAATAGAAACTGAGCAACTGATTATATATGTGTGTGTGTGGGAAATGATAATATACTTTATTACAAAAGTACAAATAAAAGTGGAGAAGAATGCCTTATAAATAAAAAGTGGCAAAACTACATTATGGAGCTTGATGGTATATTAGACAGAATAGAAGATTAAACATTCGATCCTGAAGAAATCAAAATACTGGGGCCTAGAGCCCAGAATCCTGGATTTAATAATTAAATTTAATTTTGTTGTGCTCCCAATGCAGCATTTCTTAGTGATCAGGAGAGGGTGTGCTAAAATTAACATCCTATGTGACTTTTGTAATAGAGATGATGAAGCAATGGACCACATGTTTTATTTTAATGCCAATTTTTTTTCTCAACTAAGGATGAAATTGAGGGAAAGGGTTTCAATGGAAAAAAGCATTGTGTTGTCCATAGAAAATGCACTGAGGAATGGTCACTTTGTAGTAATTAGGATGGTACTTTTTAATCACTTTGCACTCTGACTAAGATTTAATACTGATGCTCATGAGTCGTGGCAGGTCTTCAAACTGTTTATGAACAAACTTAAGAACAGGGATTCTCTCCTGGCTACAGAATGGCTGTATACAAAAATGTGGAAGCATTGGGCACCAGCAGATGATACTTCATCTCCAAATCGAACGTTGCATTTGAGTTGATCTTTTAGGGTATCCATTCATTAGTACTCTAAAAATTATTCTTTGTAAGATAACATGTATAAGAAATGTAGAATAAGACTGTTAAATAATTAACCTTATAGGGTGATAGTTAGTTATCTGCATACCGGATGCTTTTATGAGAATTCTGGACTTAATGATCTAGTTTTGTTAAAACTCAATATTGGATTTAGTTAACTCCAATAAAGCCTGGAAAAGAGCACTGCTGTACTAACAGTGAGGAACCCCCTCAAAACCAGGAGCACATTTGTCATCCCACATGGATAGACTAAATTTTTTAATGAAGCATTATTTTATTGATGTTATAATCATTTGACATAAACTATTTGCTTGTATAAATGTTTTCTATATTTACTTTGTATACAATGATGTCTGTGTAAATTTTAGATGTAATTAGTGGCACTTGTTTTTTCCTGAATAAAAAACAACAACTTAATTGAAGATGTCAAATGCAGATTATTCAGGTTTAGACCCAGCAAATTGTTATTGTGAAGAAAAAGTAGAAGAATCTTATATGGACATACAAAATGCTTTTAATCAGATCAAGCAACATTTTAAAATCATCATGGAAGATTTTAATGCTAGAATTGATAAACAATTGAAAGTTATAAGTTGGTTGTAGTGATAGAAATGAGAGAAGACATGGACTGGTGGATTTTGCAGAAAAAGAAAAACTGTAAATTACAAATTCTTAGTTTCAGAAAAATGCTAAATGGAAATGAATATATATAAGCATCCAAATGAGGATACACCAGAATTGTATTATATTTTGTTTGACAGTAAATATGTATTTTAAGATTATAATGTTTTTAATTGATTCAACAATGGAAGCAACAATTAGAGAGATCCTTTAGACAAAATATTAATAAAAGTAGTATTCATAGTTGATATTCCTAATCTTCAGAAACATTATACTGAATTTAAATTAGCAAGTCATTTTAAAATAAAATTGAACAAAGTTTTGTAAAATGGTGCAAAAAGAGCTAATAATGATATAAGAAAATATAATGGTGAATTAACAAAAAAAAAAAGGTATAGGAGAGAATACTTAAAAATGTAAGATAATGACTTGGTATTGTTAAGGAATTTATTGCAGCAAGTAGAAAGAAAGATCGAATTGTGACTAAAAAGTGAGACGATATTATGAAATCATAGAAGAGTTCTGTAAAAAACAAAAGTATCCATTGAAATTACTACATTTTCTCAATTGCCCAGCAAATTAAATGAAGAAATGAGGGATGTAATTAAATTTATGAAAAAGTTGCAAAAAATTGAAATTTCAATTGACTTTTTCCAATGAAAAGAGGTACACATAATAGTTACAAGTTATAAGCCAATGCTTAAATGATAAGATGTACAAATGATTGGAAGAATGCAATTAGTAATATTGATATTTAAGAAAGGTGATAAATAAAATATTAGAGATTTTTAGACCTATCAGTCTTTAATCAGTTGTTTACAAAATTTTAACCCAAGTAATTGCAACTGGTTTTAATGCAATGTATCATATCCAAATATTGAGAGAAATTATAGAAAGGACCAATGAATATGAGTTGTCATTATGCTTTTGAATTGATGAATTATGAAGAGGCATTTGATTATGTAAGCATTTCTCCAGTGATTAAAGTTTTGCTTATTGAGATAAAGGCAACATATTGTCATATTCTGAAGAATATTTATAGAAATGCAATAGCAGTGGTTAAATTACATAATGAAACTAAGAAGATTAACAAGAGAACCAAACTCTCCATACAGAAGTGTCACCAAGTGCAATCCTTTGTAATCAATAGATGCAAAATGGTTAGTGCATAAAATCCTTATCTAGTGCTACTCATCCAACATCCCCAGACTAGTTTCTAGCTTGTAGCTTTCATCAGTGATGAGCCTTGGATTGAGAGCACTGCACCTAAATCTTATGATCTAATGCAATCCTCTAGTCGCTACCTTTTACCTATTTGGTTAACTATAAATCAAAACACCATGTTGTTTCCAACCCAGGTTCATTTGCTTGTACAGTCATATATAATCTGAAGTCAGTACAGCATCTATTCATTTTGGTGTCTTTGGTTTTTCAAAAACCACAGTCATTATCTTAAGGGCAGGATAGGCATAAAATAATTGAAACTTCACATGATCACTATTTCATATGCTTACACATTCTATTAATAAGAGTACCAAACTCTTCATACAATAGTGCCACCAAGTGAAAGCCTTCATAATCAATAAATGCAGGAAGATTTGTGTATAAAATCTCTATCTAGTGCCTATTCATCCAACATCCCAAGACTAGTTTCTAACTTGTGGCTTTCATCAGTGAGAAACTTTGGATTGAGAACACAGTACCTCCATCTTACGATCTAATGAAAACTTCCAGCAGCTGCTTTTTACCTATTTGATTAACTATAAAGTTAGGAGTGCAAGTTGAAAACACCATAATGTTTCCAACCCAAGATCATTCACTTGTTCAATCATATAGATCTGAACTCAGTTCAGCATCTATACATGTTGGTGTCTTTGGTTTTTCAAAAACCACATCCTATGGGTAGGATAGGTATAAAACCATCAAAACTTCACATGATCATTTCATATGCTTACACATACTGTTTACTGTATGGAGAATTTGATACTCTCCTTAACAGCATAAGTAAGCATATAAAATGGTGATTATGTGAAGTTTTGATGGTTCTATGCCTATCCTGCCAAAAGGATAATGGCGACTGTAGTTTTGAAAAATCAAAGACACCAAAATGTATAGATGCTGAGCTGAGTTCAGATCTATATGACTCTACAACAAATGAGTTTGGGTTGGAATCATTATAATGTTTTCATTTTGTCATCTTAGATTTATAGCTAACCAAGGGTGGCTGCTGGATGGTAGCCTTAGATCCTAATATCTAGGTGCAATGCTCTCAATTCAAGGTTCCTCACTGATGAAAGCCATAAGCTAGAAACTTGTCTGGGAATGTTGGATGAGTAGGCACTAAATAGGTATTTTATGCACAAACCTTTCTGCATATATTGATTACAAAGGCTTCCACTAGGTGGCGCTACTGTATGTAAAATTAAGTGGCTAACAGATATTCTTGACTTCATTTAAGGAGAAGCCACAGTACATCATATCACATCATTTCCTCTTATTAACAGCATGTGTAAGCTTAAGAAATGGTGATCATGTGTAAGGTGATTAACATTGATTAAGTGATTTCATATTTCCAAAACTTTTTACAGCATTTTTACAATAAGTATTTTGTGGATTAAAATAAGAAGCTAAGAGAGTAAAACTAAATGGAGATTATTTAGGTCAACTAGATTTTGCAGGTGACTGATTGCTTTTTGCAAATAATGCTTCAAGGCTTTAAGAAATGTTGCAAGAGTTATCAGATAAAAGTAAGACTAAAATAATATTCAATGGATTTTCTCAAAGGAAGAAAATAAAAATTGATACATGATGAATTAAAAGAAGTTAACAACCGCAAATACCTTAGTCAGATTGTTAGTAAAGATGAAAACATAATAGATTAAAAAAAATCATAGAATTAAACTTGTATGGAATGCTAGCAGTAGTAGAAATAACAATTTAAAGGAAATTTGTCTATGTGTTTGAAAAAGATATTTAATAAAATATGTTTTTTCAGTTTTTTAGTAGCTATGGGATCTGAGATCTGGATGTTTAACAGATGAGAAATACACAGAATTCAAAGCATTCATACATGTTAAGAAAAAGAGATCAAAAATGAAATGCAATGGATGAGTGAGTAAATAGGTTTCACTGAAAGAATTAAGAGACTGAAATGAAGTCAGGTTGGACATATTGCTAGAAGAGATTATAGATGAACAATTGATGTCTTCAACCAGATCCTAAGAGCTTATAAAAGACCTAGAAAGAGGCTGCATGAGATGGATGGATGAAATAAAGAAGTTTGCTGGTGTGATGTGACGAAGAAAGGCTAGAAATCAAAGAAATTTAGATTAACTTTGGAGAGACCTTCATTTCTGTAGTGGAGTGATAATATTTTATAATGATGATGATTCAAAAATACAATGGTATTACTTTTAGGTTCTTTGTTAGATTTTTTTATATTAAAATAATTAATTTTTGCCTTTTTTAAAAAGGTGTATAACATTAAGCAAATAGCAAGCGATGTATTTTATTTAACAAACAAATATCGAGGAAGGTAATGCACTGTAAACATTGATTTTTGTTCTTTTTCTTGTTTAGTTGTCTGCCGATCTCTATTTAATGGCTTTTTAAATCATCTCAATTAGTATGCATTTATTATTCGAATAATATCAAATGGGTCTATTAATCAACTTTTTGTATATATAAATACTCCCGATTTAAATTTTATCTTTCCATTTTGCACTTTAACCTATAGAAAGAATTCTTTTGTTGCTGAATAGAATTAGAAATCATGACTAAAATGGTATTGAATTAGGAAACATTTTGCTATAATAGTGTATACAATGTATATGTAAATTTAAAAAAATGTTGGAAAATAATGTAAATAAACGAACATACCAAACTAATTACCGAACTTTGAATTAATGTAAAGGTATGCTAATAGGTTAGAGGGCCCTATAGAACAACAGAAAAGCGTTTTAAGCATATTTTTTAAATTTAATTAGTAAAGTATAATTAGCGCTGACAAATGTTTCCACAGCCTTGTCAGATGCACTCTAGAAAATGCGATAATAATACATTCTAAGCATATATAAAGCTCACGTGAAAGTTTGACATAAGTTATAAATACTATTTTATAAATAGATGTTTCATTATGCCTCCGTCTACATATAAACTACTTAGTTGCTATTAGTGAGTTTCTTTTTATGATTACTGACTAAAAAAAAGAATCAAAAATTAGCAAACACTCTTATAATTAATTTATTTAATTTTGAACCATGGATTAGAGCAATTTATTTGTTCAATATGGCATATTTTCCTTAATAAATTGATAAGAAAAGATTTATATTTATTTAAAAATAAATATATAGAAGGTAATCGTCCGTCATAAACAAACTAAATACTGCGATTGTGAAATTTATCGAGTATTAAATAAAAAATACGCATAAATTGAAGTTTTAATGTAAGATTCGATTGTTACATTTTCATTTAACATTGTCAAATTCCCCCCACTCACAACTTTGACGCCATCCATTCGAAACTAGAGATTATCTCTAGCACAGATATAAACTTTAAACCTCAGTTAAAGATTAAATCTGATTTTTTAATTTTACACACACATCTCTGTCCCGGAAGTATGAAGGTGTTTATTATATCTATAAGTAAGATTCCTTCATATTTTGGATAGTTTGGCTGTTGGGATTACTAAATAAAGGTTAGTAATTCTTTTTGTTGTTTTCTATTATCTTTTTATTATTTAAAAATGGAAATAGATTGATGGATCGTAAATCATTGTTTAATCTAATAATTATATCCATATTAATTTAATGAAAACAAAGCTCAGCTACTTATCAATGCAACCGTTTTTAATATTTCAACCCAGAAATAGCTTTCTTTAAAACTTAAATGTTAAAAGTTTTGAAGGAAGTCATTTGGCTATAATTTCTGATGAAAAACGGTCTTCTAGCTGAAATATTAAAAGCGGTTATGTAGACAAGTAATTGTGTTTTGTTTTTATTTATTCGTATATTTCCCTTAATAATAAATAGATTTAAAAAGCATTATGTAAAAGTTATTTATGTGATGATAATAATAATAGTAACACTAATTATTTTTATATTATATAGGCAAAAAAACATATGGGTAACAATATTTATGATAGTAATGGTAAAAGTTTTTTTTTTAAAGTGTCATAGCATCGGCCGGGACGCGAATTCGCACCCCGGGCAACTGCCTGCAAGTGCAAGGCAATCGCGCTGACCTCTCGACCACCAATGCAAGACATGGTAAAAGTTTTTATGTTCTTTTTGTTTTATTTTATAAGCAGAGCTGGCCTGAGAAAAGATTGGATTCACTGCATGGAGGGCTTTTAATATATTAAAAAACATTTAAATATTTAAAAAATTTTAACATTTTATTATGTTAAATTATTACCGATCCATGTCAGGATCAGATCTCTCCAACTTTAATCCGATTTGTTTCATATCTAGCCTCTTTTCTTCACATCACTTCAGTTCACTTTATTTCATCAATCCATCTCACATGTGGTTTCTTTCTAGGTCTTTTAAAATATTTTTGATTCCTGTTTAAAATTTCTACTGTCCATCTATTATCATTTCTTTAGTAATATGTTCAGTCCAGGCCCATTTCAGTCTCCTAATTCTTTCGATGATGTCAGTAATATGTTCTTGTTCTTTCATCTATATATTTAGGTTTCAAGCTCTTCTTGATACTCTTAACATATACATATTATTATTTTTTGAGTGATATGAAATCTCTATATTGTTCTTCTGTTAAGTGTCTAAGTCTCAGATTCATAAATAAGAACTAGTAAAACATATTTGTTAAAAACTTTCCTTTTCCAACACATAGACATATTTTCTTTTAACGTTGTTATTTTTGCTAAAAGCAATCCAACAAAGTTTAATTCTATACAATAAACATCACATGATCACCATTCTATGGTTAATTTTATTCAATATTTGTTCACTACAATATTAATCTGGCAAAGGTATTTGTAGTTTTTAACTTTTCAAACTCATCATTATCAATCTTCATTTCTTCTTTTGAGAAAATCCATTGAACATTACTTTAGTCTTTTTAATATTTACTTTTAGTGCTGTTTTCTTGCTTTCATCTGATAACTCTTGCAACATTTTCTGATGTTCTGAAGTATTATTTGTAAAAATAATATCATCTGGAAAATCTAGATGATTTTAAAAAATCTCCATTTACTTTCCCTTAGTTTTCCATTTTAATCCATAAAATACTTTTTGCAAAACTGCTGTAAAAAGTTTTGGAGATATGGATTCACCCTATCATACACCATTTTCAATGTTAATCTTCCTAGTATTATTAAGTAATCTAATCATTATAAATATTCTTTAGAATATACAATATTCTGGATCTATATTTTGATGGTCCAATGCTTTAACCACTGAAGAAATGCTTATAGAATCAAATGATTTTTCATAATCTGCAAATCCAAAGCATAATGACATCTAATCTTTATTTGTTCTTTCTGTATCTTCTCCCAATACTTGGATATGATCCATTGTAATAAACCATCTTTAAATCCTTCTTGTTCTTTTTCTTGATTAAAATCCGATGATTGCTGTAGACAAATTGGAATTATCTTGGTAAAAAGTATATGTAGAACTGACAAAAGACTGATAAGTCTGTAATTTTTAATATCTTTTTTATCATTTAAAACTTTGACAACATTTTTTAAAATTCTTCATCTACATTTTTAAAGATATCAATTCTAATTTCATCATTATCTGGAGTAATTCAGAGGATATAGTAGTTGTCAATATAAATCAAGACAAAAACATTTCTCTTCATTTTAACAGGAACTGACTTTTTAATGGTATAGATCAGTGGTCTTCAACTTTTTCACACCCGCAGACCGGCAAAACTAAGGATAAATTTTTCACAGACCGGCAAAAGTCTACAGATAAATTTTCTTAAAGATGTAAACTGCTTAGCCTTAGATGAGCATAATTGTTATAACTGACCAAAACAACACACTAGTTACTGTGTATTGTAATGGTGTTGCTTACCTTCACATGATTAACACTCTTTCTCGTGTTGCACAGTCATATTGCTACAGAAAACAGTACAATAACAATCATTCTCAACATGCACAAATAAAATGCTATTCACCTGAATGTTGGGAAATATCACAGCTAGTGTAATTTTGTGATAATGATTATGATAAATATATCTGTATTTAATGTTAAATATTCAAGATGAAGTTTTATATATATATGGAGTTTGTATAATAGCACGAATAAAATGCTATTCACCTGAATTTTGGGAAATATCACAGCTAGTGTAATTTCATGACAATGATTATGATAAATATATCTGTATTTAATGTTAAATATTCAAGATGAAGTTTTATATATATATGGAGTTTGTATAATAAAAGACTTTTTTTTTTAATTTTTAATTTTTTTTAGAAAAATAAAAATATAATTCTACCCCCCCCCCCCCCCCCATAAATATCAGTGATAAATAGAAAAACAAATTAATTTATGTATGATTGATTAGATTTTGTTTTCTGTTTCTTTTTTTTTAATCGGGTAAAAATGGGATGAAAAAATAAATAAAAATTGTTTATATTAATTAAAAGTTTAAAATCTTATTATTTTGTTATTACAAATTTTCCTGAGCCCATTCAATAGACTGATAGAGGGATTCCCAGCCCATTATTTAAATTTGCACACTGGAAGAGTAGATGTATCCTGCCATTCACAGCATCCACTTATTTCGAAGGCTGAGGATCCAGTAGGGAAAGTCCTGGGTCCATCCAATTTACTGGTAGAGAAAATTCCAGCAAATTTATAATAATTAATCTAGTTTTTTTTAGTGCAAGCTAAATGTGTCCTGTCATTCACAATATTCCCTCTGTTTTACAACCATAAGGATATATGCTTGTCCCTGGTGAACCTCACAATAGATATAATCATTGTATTCAACATAAAATACAGTGGGGGAGGTAGGTAAATATAAGAACTGCTTCTCTCTGCAGCTTGTCTATTTCCAGCAATACTGAAAATAATTTAAAAAATAAAATAAAATAAAAATAATAATATCAAATATTAGATCTAAAATGGATCAAATTAATGCATTTTACCTCTCAAATGGTGTGTGTGTGTGTGTGTGTGTGATGTAATGCTCGCAACATATATGTTGTGAAAACATATATATATCTGTGTCACATATGTTTAATAATTAAAAATAAATTATGAAGAAAAGAGAAAACAAAAATAGTTTAAAAATAGATTTTTGAAAATGAAATTAATAAAAAGAAAAGATTGCATCATTTATTTAAAAGAATAAATTGTTTTTATTAAGAATAAAGGTGGGGAAAGAGAATCATAACATAAAGATTTAAAACCTCTCTTCTTTTTATAGTGGGAAAAAAGTAAATCTTAAAAAAATAAATAAATGTAAAAGATTTTAAAATAAAATTTTCAATAGAATCAATTAGTGAAAGAATATCTGTAAATTATCTCATTGGCAGGAATGCACTTAAATTTTAAAAGATTCCTGGACACTAAGATTAAATAAATAAAATATAAAATGTAATTAAACATCAAATTAATGGTATGATTAAAATTAGACAATGGGAGAATTAAATATAAAAGTGGCAGTTTATCCACTGTTATCCAGTTCCAGAAGTTTTCTTAGTATTTGCTCAATTTTTTCCAGTTCATCAATTCCTCGATTCATTCATCATTGATGCTATTACTGAAAGCATAGTCAACAAGATCCCCAGAGAGTAAGTTATTACCTGCTGCAGAAAATCAAAATGTAGAAACCATAGAAATAGCAACATACATTGCTAAAGAGGTTTATGAGTGTTCATCTGGGCTTCATGCCCCAGGTCCTCAGCTTCATCAACTTCTCTTACCTATGATCAATGCCTCTATCATAGTATAGGTGCTGCCACATACTCTCACTGTCCATTAGAAGCATTGAAAGAAACCCATGAAGCCATCACTGGAGACAGAAAGGCCAGTTGTCTGAAAAATCAAAACTAAAGGAAGTGTGTCCACTGTAGAAAGCTGGATGTCATCTCATCGCAATGAAAATATAACTTTTCAATTGTAAAATTAAGTGTCTAGACATTCTTAAAGTAATGAACTATAATAAGGGAGTATTAGTGATATTGAGTTACTAATAATTATTATATACTTATTTTTTTTGTTTAATTGTACTATTTATTTTATTATGTATGCATATTAATAAAAAGTGTTTATTTAATTGTTGCTTGGTCTATACTGTTTTTCTTTTAACTGCTTCACCAGGAGTTTAAGATTATAAATAGGTCCATATATTAGTAGTATTGTATTGAGTCCCTTGATCTAGATGGTTGAATTAGCCTGGATATATTTCAAGTGCTGGGTTTGTGTGCTGGCATGCTGCCTATACATAACTTATATGGCCAGATGGCATGTACAACTTATTCTTAAAACAAATATGGAGAGATGCTTATGGTCAGGAAATATGATCAGGACTGTGCATTTGTAGAGCCCTAATCTGGCCATATGTATCATTGATGGTTAATATACAATGATATTCTACCCCTCTGCTTGAATGTGCACTCCAGTGCCAGAGGCATTAAATAAGTATGAAAAGAAATAATAAATCCAGTTATATAAATAAGTAATAAAATGTTAATAAATAATCGTGTATAGTAAAAATATTATCTTAAATAGCCATTTCTTAACAGACAGTCATAAAGGTCCATTTTCATACCAGATTGAGACAATATGTTATTAAAAAATTTTCAATTTATGTTGAAATCACATACCTTTTATTCTTTCTTTATTATTTTTTCTGAATTTCATGTGTGTATTTTGATAATTATTTTTAAAAGAAAATATTTAAAGATAATCATCATCATCATCAACAATTATCAATCCCTGCAGGATGAGGGTCTCTCAGCCATCTTCTCTGATCTCTAGCCACTCTTCTCCATGTCACCCCTGCACACTTTCTTAATTCATCCATCCATCTCACACGTGGTTTCTTTTTGTGTTTTGTACAATCTGTTGGAATCTACTTTAAAATAAAAATAAATCTTGTAATTCCTTTTTAAAGAGACTAATCTATTATGTTTTTTAAATCATTGAATTTTTTGCCCAGGGTCTTAATTTAAAAACAATATTATACTTAAGTTTCTTGCTTCAGTGAACACCCACTCAGTAAAATATATGTAAATGTCTTCCTCTAATTTCTTTATTAACTATTATACAATATTTTTTTAAAAAAATTATGTCTATATAAAAAGCATCTGTGTTGTATATAGAAGCATGTTGTATTTTTGCAATTCGTTAAGCAATATGTATTCTATTCTAATCGATAAAAGATGTAGTATATATATATATAGCTCATGGCTCCACTGTACTTTGATTTGTGCTTTGATTCTTTATCACGGAATCAGAGTTAACAGGAAAATTTTAAAATTATTTTTAGATTTTTTCCCAACTCCCCACTTTATTAATAGATCGAGCACTGATTATATATAGAGAGAGATAATGATCTGGACTAACGAATGAGTGCTGGTTCAGTAAGAAATATGTATATAGAACATCTTTTATCTTTTTCACATGTGTGTGGTCATGTGTATCGGTTATCTGAGATAGGGTCGATAATTGACAGGTGCTTGAAAGTCTGTGTTCAAATCCTCTACAATTATATCTATATTTCCAAATATATTAAATTATACTTTTATTCTAATATTAATAATGATTGTAAAGCAAAAGGATGCCTGAATTCAATTTTTTTGTCACTTTTATACGCACATTATTTTATTTGTTTTTACTACAGCATTAAATTTATATAGACATACCCACACTTTTTCAAATAATTAGTTGATTAAAACTAATGAGAAATAAAACATATGGACCATACTATTTATTTTTAGATAGTAAATGGCGATATAGTGAATGTTATAGTGTTGTATATGTAAAAAAAATGCCTGATGACAGCCTACGTATGTTTACAAAGAGGTCAAAATAAATATAAAATAAATGACTACCAGAAAACAATAAATTTCACTATATATATATATTCAAAAAAGTATATCTGTTGAAATAATAGCATAATATTTATAAACTGTAATAAAATTATGAAACATTGCTTGTTATCATTGTATTTCCTAGTTACTTCACATTGGTATCAGATTACATTTGCAATATCCAGCCATCCATATCATTGAAAATCTGATGATGAGGATGTTCAAAGTTCTTGTTTGCCAATTTTGTTATCATATTCATGTTGACAGCAAATCATTTTGACCCATTTTATATAGAACTTTAAGACCATTTAAATACTCAGAAGATGAATGGGCAGAGTGCAGAATGAATTTGTAATATTTAAATACAAATATGGAGTGGATGACTAAAAAGAGCTTGAAAATCTGGCTTCAAATATTCTCTAATTCCTTCTTGCTTAAAGTATATATAGTATACTTGTATATTGCAGATTCAGCTTGTATTCTGCCCATCCCTCCTCATTGTATTTAAATGGTCTTAAGGTCCTATATCTGAGGGGTCACAATGTCTTATGGTCAACATGGGTATGACAACAAAGTTGGCAAACAAAGGCTTTGAATATGCCATCTTCAAATTTGAAATATACAAAGATCTTTGATTGGGATGCAGTCACTGTAGAGGACAACGAAGATCTCCTTGAAGAAAAAGGAAGCAAACATTGATCTATTAATAGTAAAGACAATAAAAAGGTTTTTTCTGCATGCAATACTTAGAAAAAAGAGATACCTTGAGCATCTGATCAGAGGAATAAAATGCACAAAAGATCTTAGCAGAGTTTTTTACATTTAGCTCTAAAACTAATGCTCAGTTATTCAGGTAATTGGGAAGTGATAAGGTAGCAGACTGGTGTCCAAACCACATAAATCAATCCACATCTGTCATTTACCAATTCTCCAACTTTTTAGAGCACCATACAATTTTCATTCAAATGTCTGCACAATATCAACACAAGTGACTAAATCTGTAATAAAATTATATTATATAAGCTTCTTACATTCATAATAAAAAGTAAGTGAATGGTTAGTTGACTATAAAATCATATGATACATGATATTTAAAACAATGGGTTGAGCTTCAATCCGATGATCTATTTCTTGAGTCAATCATTCTACAACTACATAAACTGCAGAGATCTTATATTCATTATATCACTAATTTTGACAACTGCTCCTTGAATGCTTCCAGATGTAAAAAAAAACCAGTTTGATCATTTTTAATCCAATCTACCCAAATTTAATGGGGTTTTTTTTTTTTTTGCTATATTCTTCTATAAAAATATAATCTCATATTGAAATATTGTTTCTTTGTTGGGTATGATATACAAATGTTCCTAGGCTTTAAATTTTTTATTTAATTTATGCGAGATGCCTTTGCCATTTAATACGTACAGCATGTGCTCACTACTGCTTTATCTAATTCACCACTGTATTACTGACTTTATGATGTCTTCTGGTTAAACCATTTCATTACTGTGATATATGACTTTTCTGGAATACATTGCAAACAAAGAGAAAATTCTTTTGGAACGTGCTCATCTCTGTTTAAGTATTACTAAGTACAGAGAAATTTTTAAACTAATTAATATCTTTTGTTATTCATTGTTTAATTAGTGCTTTTATTATTGGTTCTTATAATAAACCAATAGTTTTTATTTCTTATCTTATTAAACTTAAACTGAACACCTTCAATTAAGTTTGTCTCCCCACCATCACCCTAGCAAAACAAAAAATAGAAAACAAATTACTTATTTTGATAACATTATTTAATAAATGCTTTGGTAGAGATTGGGGATTTTGTGGTGCATTAGGAACATTCTGGATTAAGTGTAGACTTCAGTAACTTGCTGTTTATTTTTGTAAGATATTCTTTTTTCTTGCACAATCTAATCAGTTTGTCCATTGCTTTCTGGAAAGAATAACACCATTTTTTTACTACACAAAGTCTCTGAATATACACAAACAAGCTGTTCTATTATTGGAAACAATGGTCTTCAGGAATTGTACATGACAAATATTTTTGCCAGTGCCCTAAAAGTAGCTGATGAATGAAAAAAAGTTATTTCTGCTACTTCTAACCTAGTTGCTTGTGTCCAAGGATTGATCTTTATTTTAGTAAGCATTCTTTGATTTAATTGACATTGTTGGCATTATCAGACCTTAAACCAGACCAGCATACATATGATTTAGATATTATTATTTTGATCATTCCTAGGTTACCATAATGCAATAAACTTAGAATTGATTTGTTATCTCTGACTGTTCTACTCTGTAATACACACATACACGTATATATATATATATACAATGGATGGCTTATATCTCCTTGCCCATATTTTGATAGCTTGATAATTAGTCATTTTGAATATACCTAATTGTTCTGAAGTTTATATCCAAGGGCATTTGCCATCCATGAACTATCATTTTATTATTTATCTACTATTTACCAAATCAGTCACGTTAACCCATAGTTTTTCTCTCCATAGTCAGCGTTATTAGAAGATTAAATGTTTTATTATAGATTTTTTATTCTATATATATATATGTTGCATTTTAAAATTGTAAGCACTAAAAAAAATTGAAACTTCTCAAGGAAGTGAGATTAAATGTGCATAGTAGCAGTTTATGGTCTGTTTGTAATACAAATAATCTACCATAAACATACTGATTAAATTTTTTAAAGCCTGCAGCCAGAAATTACTTATTTAAGAATAATTTCTTTCAGCCCTAATCAAAGTGTGAAATGCAAATGCATACCTATTTTTCCTATGGTAACAATAAACCATTCACACTTATAGATAAAGTATCACGTGAGCACCAGTTTCTATTTGGAAACAAGTGGTTTGTTTATCACTCCTATTTCTATTCAACTTTTTTCTTATTGAACAAGTGTTATAATGAATGGTATTGACAGCTTCAGTTCTTCTGAATTAAATAAACTATTTTGAGTCTCAGAAAAGCTTGGATCTCTTTTTTGTGGTTTTAATGTAACACATATTATTTTCAGTGAGTATATTCAATTTTTTTGGCCTCAATTGTACTCTTGTTAGGATTCATCTTAATTCATACTTCCTTAAACTTATTAAAAAGCCTATGATATTTTCTAAGAATTGGCTTTTTTTTTTTTTGCTTTTGGCCATTAGCAGGAAGTCATCAAAATAGGCTATAAATTGGTTGATTACTTGCTAGAATATGATTGGAGATATTAAGATTCCAAATGTTAATGTATTGACTTTATATAATATGTCCTTTGAATGTTAAAATAACTACTCTCATGGAGTTTTGTCATCAATTGGTAATTGAATGTGAGCATGCCTGAAATCAACTTTTGAAAATACTCTACTATTCCCAATGTAAAGAATATCTGTTTAAATGAAGGTGAGGCTAATTATTGAGTAATAGAACTTTAATCAATGTATACTGATAATCCCTTCAAATATGTGTTTTTCTGTTACTTTTAATAATGATTACCATAGACATAGTAGATTAAGAATAGTATCGTTCTTTAACCTCATTGCCTGTATCCTATTCAACTCTTCAGATAGATTAACTCCTAAGATAAGAGGATAAAGTTTGACAGCAATAACTGATTGGCTCTATACATTTATTTATATATAAACAGATGGATGAACCTCATTATCAGCGCATACTTGATTCAAATAATTTGGCTATATTTTTAATATTTGATATACCAGTGAAAATTTAATTTACATTGATTAAAAAGTAGTCCAGGAGCTTGAATTAGTTACCGCCCATTAAAATACCATACTCCTTATAGGATACTAGCAATAACAACTATGTATTCAGAACCTTTTTGAACTTTGCTCTGGTAAATCCTATATTAATTTAGTGGTTGGTTGGAGAGCTGCTTTTTGATTTTTATTCATATTTGCATAACAGTTTTTGGAATGATAGCGTTGTCAATCTCCATTCTTATAGGAGTGTCTTTAGTGATGATTTGCATCTTAAATAATAACACTAAGATTTTTGACACAAAATTCTCTGTTAGGCTGGCTTGGCCTTAGTCTTTTTATTATTCAAATTATTATTTATCTGTTTTACAAGCAACTTCATTATTTTCCTTTGAATTGCAAAAATAATAAATTAGTACATAGCCAAGTGAGCTTTGCTATAGTGATGGCAAGTTTTTTTTATTTGATATCTATGCTAATATTTATTTAAGGTCATTAATGAAAGATTCTCTGTTCTTTGACGATGTCAAATTAATTTTGGATTTTAAGCAAAAGTTCTGCCTGTTTAACCATATCTTTTTTATAGGGCCCTTGGGCAATTGCTGATTCAAAACATTGTACTGCAGTAATTTTACCCTCGGTCTGTGATTCTGCATACTACATGTATGATCTCATAAGTATTTTTTCCAGAAATATGTTAAAGTTACAGGCCATTCTCTGGAGATCAGCTGCATAATCAATTGCTTTTTCACTTTTCTCTTTATTGCATGAGTTACTTCATAATTATAAGCTTCAGATTGAAATATGCATTTAGTGGTTCTACTCCTTCTTTAAACCTTAGCTTGGAATGATGTTCTTGCACTTCTGGAAGTTGCAAGATCTGATAAGTAGTAGAATAACATTTTCAATAACTAACTTGAATTTAGATTATTTCCATTTTGATTCTATAAAAAAGTGCATCCTGGCATTCTGGATAACCTCAATCAAACTATGAGATCGGGTTTGAACTATGCCCACTGATTGAGTTTTAAGGATACTCAATTTTATAATAACAGCTGTCGTATTATCACATGACAAATTAATTTTATGTCAATAGAGGCTAAACTATTGCCTGATCCCTCTCTATTCTAGAATCCCATCCTCATTACTAATAATGCACTGTGTGATGTAAAGACATTGTTTTTTTTTTATTAAATTCAATAATGGTTACAATAATGTTTTCACATTTGATTTTAGATAAGCCTGAAGTGAAGACCATAGTAAATTCATTGTACAAGATTCTGAGTCCGTCGGATGAGATAGTTTTGCTATAACTTATACTTAAAATAACATGTCATTGCATACCTAGTCATTGACTTTATCACTACTATGACAAATTAATCTTCTGCAATCCATTGTTAACAAAGAACAAATTCCTTTAGGATATATTGTCTTATATTTCATGAACCACAGAGGAATATTTAGACTGATTATTACCTTTTTGTTATTGATTATTTAATTAGTACTTTTTATTATTGGCTCTCATAATAAATAATGGATCGACTTTTACTTTCCATCTATTGAATCCAGATTGCCCACTTTCATTTAGACTATGTGAATTGGACTAGACAAGTTCATTAATGTTTGGGTGAATTCATTACAATCTTAATCACTATAATACTTAAATAATAATAGATAATTTTATAATAAATAGACTGTAGCCTTGTTAAATTCTATATTCTAATTAAGACAAAATTTAAATTGTTGTAGATAGTAGAATTATTCATAAGCAATAATAAGTTGTAACCATTAATCTAAATTTTTTTATTTACAGTATACATTATTCAAACAGAAGTCAATCTCTGATAATATGTTATTTCTTAAATATTATAAATGTCCACACACTCGCCTGCTGGTAAGAGTTTAAAAAACTTATGTGAATCACTTAAGTTTAGAGTGTATATTCTATATACACCAACTCTTACAGACTATGCTTAAATCATGGTTTGAATCTATTGTGTGCCTGATGTTATAATCAAATTTTGCTATTGTACAAATCTATTTAACCCATCTCAGGAGAAAAACAGTGTTTTATTTTTAACCACCTATGATTAAACAAACATGACTTATAAATGTAAAGCTATTATAAAGTGCTGAAAACTTTTTGAAATTATTCAAATGGAAATCAATCTCCAATAATGCGCTATTTCTTAAATAATATATATCTCTGCGCACTCACTTGCCAGTAAGAATTTAAAAAACTTAAGTAAATCACTTAAGTTAAATTTCTGTTTATTTATTAATTAATGATATGAAAATATTTGAACCGAAAATGTTTCAATACTATAGTAGCAATTTTATTTCAGTAACAATTCATTTAGGAAACTGTTAACTTACCAAGCATGTCGCAATTGCAACTAGAATTTTGTATACCACATTGAATATGAAGAAGAATATTTTTATTGCAGATTTAGAACACTGGTGGTAATATAAGTTTTATTCTATCAAATGTATTTGTATTCATCTAAAAATTTGATAATACTTTTTATTTATTTTTCATTTCTACATTTCATGTTATTTTTAGGAAGTGTTTGTAGTATTTCAGGATACTGTGGAACCCTGATTGGGAATAATTGGATTGCATATTGTAATGGTATAAGTGGACTAAGGGTATATATTATGTGCAAAGAACAAAGACTGTTAAATACGAATTAAACCCAGATTTATATCATGAGAGATCTTGATAATCTGCTTTCTTAAATCCCTAATCTATACCACAACAAGTTTATATTGGATATGAAATAATAAGAATGCTAGCTTTTGTATATATGTGGTAAAATCTTATAAAACAATATTTTTGTCTTCATGTCTGAAATATGTTTAAAGGTAATGCTATCTCAATTATACACCTATGTATAATTATTTATTCATACTCTTTGACTAGTTAAAATAAATAAAGTTTGTGACTTTAGATAATAATTTATTTATATTAAATAATAATTCATAAATGCACTTGATAAAAGCAAATAGGCAAACATAATATATAATGCTTGTCTAATGAATAAAACTAATCATGATGTTAGACGAAAAACATAAGTTGAGGATCAGAGAAAAATCTGTGTTTAATTTTATTTATTAAATATACAAAGTTTATTAAGTCTTAAAACTTACTCAGATTTGACATGATAGATAATATGAGACCTAAATAAGTTATATTATTGTTTACTGGTAATTTTGACTAATCCTCATGATTTTCCTTTGATTGTATGTGCATCTAAAACATTAGTTCACAACCAAACATATGTATATTAAATATTAAATAAATAAGTAATAAAACTTAAAATGGTGTTAAAATTGATGAAATGATAAAACACACATTTCCCTTATATTAATGAACATTTTAAAATCCAATGCATAGTGAGTTTATCCTAGATTTATGAAAGACTAAAATCTAGATACTTTTTCAGAATTCCTTTCTAATAAATCATTATATAATATTATTATAAGTGTTTATTGTTTTAATCTTATCAAGCTAGTTTCCATAGCTCAGTGTTCTGTCCCTTAAGTTTCTTAGCAACAGATACATGCATAAGATATCTGGTTATCAAAGGTTTCTTCTGAGATATTTGTCCAATTTTGTCATATACTGTTCATAGGCTAGTTGTAATAATATGTTCCACCACAGCGCAATATAACCCTTGGGTATTAATGTTTGTATAAACATTACACAAATTCATTGAAAGATTTTGACAATAGTAATAAAATAATTCTATGTATATCCTCTGAATTTAGCAATAAACATTTGAGAAATTCTGTGACACGGAATATATCCAATTTTTATCACAAATGTTTTGTTTTCCTTGGTGATTTTGTCATCTTTGTATATATGGGGTTTTGTATTCTATTTCAATAAATGTGTATGCATATATATATATTAATTAAATTTAATTGCATGCATTTATATATATTAATTAAATTTAATTGCATGCATTTATAACTTCCATTAGAAGTAAATAAATCCTTTAGGGTATCGTGTTAATCACATTCCAATTATTATTGAGACTTATTTGAAGACCTTAACTTCCTTTTCAGCTATACATTTTTAGGTTTTCTTTAATGTATAAGTTTGAATAAGTATATCTTTCATTGTTCCTTATAGTAAAATTTTTTTTATCGTTATGAAGCTCTTCTTTTGAGATAGGCAATGTCTATATATGAAAAGAATACACTTTTCTAAAAGAACAAAAAAATATCTTTTTCTTTTAATGATCTGTTTGTTGTCTCCTTTGTTTCTAAGTGTCTTTGCAAAATCCACCGCTGTTATGCTTGATTCACTCAACACATTGTTTTATAAAGATTTACTAAGTAATTATTGTTGTAATGAATTCACACACATATATGTGTAATATCTATTTATTAAGTCCTATGAAATGTTTATGTATAAAACAGATTTAAATATGGTTTTGCTCTTGAAATTAAAATGTTATTTTAATTTCTATTATGGAGAAACTTAATTCTTTTAAAAATGAGCATTTTTTTTTTTTAATTAAAATATTAAATAAATAGCCTATATTCCTATAAACTGTTATAAATTATTAAAACAGGCAAAAACTCACTATACGTATTGACACACTGCAAGCCAGAGTAATTAATAGTTGCCAGAAGGCTTTGTGCATAAAATTCCTATCTAGTGCTTACTCATTCAATATCCCCAGACTAGTTTCTGGCTTGTGGCCTTCATCATTGAGGAGCCTTGGATCTGAGAGCACTGCACCCAGATCTTACGATCTAATGCAACCCTCCAGCAGCCACCTTTTATCTCTACTTAACTACAAAACTATGAGTCTTAAATTGAAAACACCTTAATATTTTCAATCCAAGCCCCATCAGCTTATATAGTCATATAGGTCTAAACTCAGTTCAGTACACATATATTTTGGTGTCTTTGGTTCTTTAACAACCACAGCCACCAATATCCTATTAGGCAGGATTGGTTTTAAGCCAATAAACATTACATGATCACTGCCTCCCATGCTTGCTTATAACTGTTATTAACTGTGTTAAAGAACCAAAGACACCAAATTGTATGGGTACTGAACTGAGTTCAGACCTATATGACTGTATAAGCTTATGGGCTTGGATTGAAATTTAAGACTCATAGTTTTGTAGTTAAGTAGAGATAAAAGGTGGCTGCTGGAGGGTTGCATTAGATCCTAAGATCTAGGTGCAGTTTACTCAGATCCAAGGCTCCTCACTGATGAAGGTCATAAGCCAGAAACTAGTCTGGGAATATTGGATCAGTAGGCACTAGATGGGGATTTTATGCACAAGCCTCCTGGTATCCATTTATTACTCTAGCTTGCAGTGTAGCAATACTTATAGTGAGCTTTTGCCTGTTCTAATAACAGCTATAAGCAAGCATGGGAGGTGATGATCGTGTGATGTTTATTGATATAAATTATACTAAATCATTACTATGTTCTACTTTTATATTTATAGCTATTAAAAATATATATTGTTATTGAATGGTAAGATGGAAATTAGGGAGACATTGACTTTGCACTGTAACAATCAGGGATTCTATACAAATAAAAAAAATTTAGTGTGTACCTACAAAGTGAAATGGTGGCCATGTCATAATGGGACAATATATAAATTACATTAATTGCCAAAAACATTTTAAACATTGGCCAAGAAAAAGTTTTATTTCATCTCTTTATTTACGAACAGTAGCCAAGTGTGCTTTTGGCTAGAGAAGCAAGATTTGTAGCCAAAAGCATGTTCAGCTACTATTGATAAACAGAGAGTCAGAGTAAACATATTTTTAGCCAAAGTTAGAAATGTTTTGAGCAATTAATTACAAACAAGATAAGAAACAACAAGTTTAAATATTACAAATGACATTAATACTGTTATACGAAAGTACTATGACCCAGATAATTTTATACAAATAATCTTTGTGATAATTAAATTGAAAACAATTTTTCTTTATTATATTATTAGTTTCTGAACCATGCATTCCAAGACATTCTACATTGAAGCCTAAATCTTGGGAAAATGGAGATGAATTGATACCCAATATAATGGGAGCAGAAAGTAAATATTTTTCTCATATAAAAATATGTTGATAATTTATTTTAACTAAACTTAGCACATCTTAATAATTATAATAACAAACTTCTTTTCATTTCAGATAATTTTTCACTCATGTATACACAAAATTATCTTTCTTCTGATGATAGTCAACAGGAGCTAATTGAACTTTTGAATTTATTTAAAAAAGAGGAATATACATTAAATGAAGTTGAATTGTTATTTCGCAGTTGGAAACAAAGAAATGCTGATGATTCAACAAAAACGTTTAAACAAAAACGAGTAAGTGAATTTTGAATAAGGTTTAAGTCAAATACATTTGTTATAAATATGTGAGTTTTAAAAAGTATAAATTTGTACTAAAAATAGATTAAAATGTATGATTATTGCTATTATAATAAGTTCAATGATTCTCATACTCTAAACAGTTTTGTTCACAGATGAAAATGGTTGACTTAAAAGCCGAAAGTTTAAGCTGAGAAAATGAAACACCTGTTTAATAATTAAAAATGAATTATTCCTGAATTACTATCCATAGTACAAATAAATACTTTGGATATAAAAACTTGTGTTTTTGCTTCCCAATAAGATTTAGTAAGAATGAGGAGTTGCTATCATTTGTTTCTGTCAGATATACGCTGTGATTTTACAAACATTAATAGTTTATATATATCTGAGAGAGTGAAAGATGTCTCCAATGCCATGTTGTATAATGCTTTCATGCTCTTTTTTATGACTAATTACATTAGTGGAAGAAAAAATAATTGATCTCATTCTTTCTAAAAATTATATGTATATATTTAAACCATTATGGATTTCATGGCATATCCGTATAAATATATATAAAGTTGAAAGGAACAGTAGAAATAAATACAGACAATTTTTTTTGTAGATATTTTCTACATTACACTGGAATAACAGAAAGAGTAAATAATTTTGAATTATTTTTTTTATATTATAAATTAAACATTTTAAAAAAGATCTAATTAATATTTTATGAATTCTGATTTTGAAATTAAAACAAGCATGTTTTTATGTTATGATAGATATCCTGGTAATTATAAAATTCCACTATCTGTTTTAGAAATCTTCTTTAAGTAATGCTTTTATAACATATTTTGATAAAATTCCACAAAGTTGTTTTCAAAGAATTAAAGTAAATTGAAAAGAGTCATTAACTTTTTTCAATCAAGATAGGAAAAACATTTTTAACTAATGTATTTTTCCCCACACTCTACCTATAGAATGATTGAAAAAAAGATTATAGAGTAGTTCTTAAGTAGTTCTGAGTTCTTGGTAGTTTTTAGAGTTGTCCAGATTAGGAAAAAAATACCATGAAGAAATAATTGAAAGCAAGGAGGGCAAGTTTATGGAGAAGTTTGAATTCATATAGAAGAAATGAATCAACTTCCAGTGTTTCATAATTCTAATGTGAACAAAAACAGCTAACTTGCTAATGTCTATTCACTCCTAGCCTAAGTGGGGATGATTGAATGGAAACAGTTACCTGAATTATATCTTTTCTAATGATGACTATAAGTCAGTCTATTGTTTTAAAAGAGACAAGTTAACCAAGAGAAATCTTCAGCTTGTGGAAGAATTTGTTTATATGTACGCTGATTTATTTATAAGCAGGGAAGCACAAATAAAGATATATATATATATGAGGCACAGCTAATGAATAGTGATATATATAGAGAGAACGATATTATTTTAAATCATTTATTAAAAAAAGACATCTATAATTTAAAAGTACAAGTAAATAATTTTTGCTTGAATTAAAAATCTAAAAGTTTAGGAAAACAAAGAAATTTTCTGGAGTATTTTTTTAAAGACATTTATAATTAATCAACAGTAACCTGTCAAGGATTGATATTTTTTTTTAAAAAAAAAAAAAGAAAAAAAAAACTTTTATATTATAGAATTAATTGTGAAAAATGTAATATATTTAATAATTTTATTATTTTGATAAATTAAAATATGATATAAACAGTGTCACATCCATTTTCATACATATATGTTAAATTTATCATTAATTATGTATTATAAAAATGAATTTCATTTATTTATGACAATTCACATATGTTCATAAATTATACTGCATGTATATGTGCATATATCAATGCATATCAGGTAGACACATAATGTAAAAATTAATCATTTTTTAATTATTATATGACAATTCACATATGTTCATAAATTATGCTGCACATCTGTGTGCATATATCAATGCATGCCAGGTAGACACATATATGTGAAAATTAGTAATTTTTTTGTTTGTTATATGACAATTCAAATGTTCAGTTTATTTTATACTGTTACATTTGAGTGCTGATATATAGGTGTTTTATGTAAACCTATTGGAGCATATGTGTAAATCACAATATGGTAGCATAAAATTTTGTATATTAATCAAAATCAGGTTTAATTTATATATATATAGCCATAATCTATAGTCCTTAATTTCATTTTTCTAAATTTTTGTTAATAAACTGATATTCATTGTTAAAATTATTCCAGTGACTTATTCAATCCCCCAAAATATAAATTATTATCTGTTGTATTATATCTTTTGTTCACAATAACAGTTATAGAACTTGTGTTCTCATAGCTAGATTCACACATGACAGTCTGTTATATAAAAGGCAATTATATTTAGTGTTTACAGGTATTGGGTGATGATGATAATCCTGAATTGGTATAAAGGGGATGTCTTTTAAATTCCATGCACTACATTTTATTTAATTTGGTATTCATTTAAAAATTAAGTTTATAGTTGGCTAGTACATTAATAGTTCTAAGTGGCCAGAGCATTGATGATAATCAACATGTTTTAATGTTTCAGCATTATTGTTTTTATTGTTATATATTCTGATGGATTAGCACTTAAATTTGTGCATCCAAATTAAGGTTTAAATAATCTGCCCCAAGCTTAGCCTGGTCTATAGTAGATCCTTTTTAAATCCAGTCACCAAATTGACTATTGATTTATTGCTAATCATTCATGATGATGAATGAGTATTACTTTTGAGTAATGCTGGTGAACTTATAATTATCATACTTATACTTAATATAGTTAGCCGATCTTCCAGAGCGATCTCTCAAGATCTCTTATGCTCATTCTTTTTGTCTTGATTCATATTCAATTCTTTTATATTTGATTGATATTTAATTTTAAAGTTTGTAGTAACTTGGGGTTGATGAGTATGAGTGTCATCATTCCAGATAAACCCCCAGAGTCTGTACCATTGCAATATATAAAAGTGTGTTTTAGTTTTAAAAAATGTAATTAATTTATCAAAAGACAAAAACATATTAATTACATTTTTTTGTAAATTAAAATACTTTATGAATTCTTTTCCTAGGAACATTTAAATAAAATGCGAGAAAGTTATGAAAGGTTAAAAACTACATTAGAAAAAGAACAGAAAGATGTATCTTTACTGGATAGATTGTTTATGTTTGTTAAGAAGAAACCAAAGAAAGAACCTAAAGTTATATCTCCACCTGTAAGTATTCTCTCAATACTATATTATTCTTTTAAATATATATAAACACATACATATATAAAAAATTTCAAAGTTATAATCATTTACGGGTCATGATTACTTATTAAAATCTTTTTTAATATAACATATGGACCTGAAGAATAATATTGTAATCCTTTTAAATCATTGGATAACATTGTTTTATATGGTAATGGAGATACAGGCTAATGGAGAAAATGTTACTGAATTAAATGCAACATCACTAAACACAAATCAGAATCTGCTTAATATAAATAAGATTGAAACCTGCTCTGGTTTGTAGTTAGCGATATTGAGACTAGGTACAGCTTATGAAGGGGGTTCTCCTGAAACTGGTTCTGTGAGCTTTGTATTGTATAATTAACAATAATATCATATTATTTAATAATCTAATAGAAAATGTTTAAATACTCCTTTTCATGAAGTTATAAGATGTAACTCTGTAAATGATCCTTCATTGAATAAATATACGAGAATTGAAATGATTGAATTCAATGATGTGCCCATCCAGTAAAAGTAATCAAAATTTATGATAAAATGATAATTAAACCACTGCACATAAGAGGTTATACAAGTATACCCCCAACACATATAAATGGGCAAATATGAATGCTTTTCTATTCAGAAATCACCATTTATGTAAATACACAGTGGATAGGAAAAACAACATAGGCTTTAAACTCAATATTATCCATCAGAGAATAAAAACATTTTATAGAAAACTCATAATAAACAGCCTAAAGAAAATATGAAATACTTAACTATTCCATATATACCTCAAAAATTACTAAAAAATTGACTAATGATTTCAAATTTAGCTTCAGAACATCTCCTAACACTAACCAAATAATAAATAATTCCAAAATAAAATAGAAAAAGATCAAGCCCATCATGTGGTCTATAAAATAGCATGCCCTCAATTAGGCTGCCAGACATCTTACTACAGTGAGACTCGGGCTCACATCAACACAAGAATTTACCAACACAGGTATTCATACAACAGGCATAAAAATAAACATGAAGGAACATCAATTTTCTGGGACCATCAAGCAGCTACAGGCCATGTATTTGAACCCAATTCTGCCCAAATAATTTGCACAGAGAAGAGTGATGCCAAAAGAAAGGTTAAAGCAGCTTTTTACATAGCAAATGATCTCAGCGCCATTAATAGAAGAGAGGCATGCTTTGTTCTCTCCAAACAATGGACTAACTAATTAAAAATTCAAACAGTCTTCATTCAGTAAAGCTATGAGTATGACATTAGAATACTAAATCTCGAAAGCGCTAAGCAGGAATATTAAACATTATAGTATAATTACAGATTTGCTAATGCATGCAAAAAAATCGCATATGTATAATTACAATTTTTTTTGGTGAAGAGAAAAACAAGTTATTCTATATAATTAAATGGATATATTAAGGTCTTATGTGTGATGGATAAAATTGACTTAAGGTCAACATGGGTATGACAATAATATTGGCATCAGCAAGGGCTTTGAGCATTCCATCTTTAGATTTTCAATGATATGGATGGCTGAAGACTTGGAGAGTGGAGAATGTTGAAGTTTGTCCATTAAAGTTTGAAGATTTGCTATCTTAAAATGAACTAAGCACTGATTGTATATATGTGTGAAAGATGGTGATATGAACCAACTGATGAGTGCTGGTTTAGCACAAAATACATATATTGGAGATCATTAAGCTTTTTCACATGTATGTGTTCACATGTATTAGTTGTATGATGGATTATATATCTGTAGGGAGTTTGAAAGTTCAAATATGTTATAATTATATTAAGTTTAGTATAGGAAATGTACATGTATTTAAATATTATATATATCATTAAATAGAATAATTTTTCTTAAATAATTGATGCTATTATAATAAATAAAACACACTTACATTTCAGTATTTGACAATACTAAGAAAACCAAAAGGAAAGTGGAACTATTTTCCCATTACTGTATTGTTGAATACTGAATACATTTACTATTTTAAAAAAATGATTATATTTAATATTGTATATATACACATTGTGATTTACTGTATTGTATATATTTGTTATCACCACAATGCTAAATTTTTCCTGCACAGTGTTTATCTTGTATCACTTTTTATTGTCACAATTTACCTGCAAACGCAAATTTATTTACATTTGGTTTTTCAATTCTTATAAGATAATGAACCTGATAATAAGAACAGCACGTGATCACCATTTCTTATGCTTGCTCATAACTGTCATTAAAACAGACAAAACTTTCCATACAGTAGTGCCATTCAATGCAAGTATGGAGAGTTTTGCCTGTTATAATAAGAACAGGTAAAACAAATGTAAATGAATTCATTTTACATTCTGCATGGCAAATTCTGACAATAGAAGGCAGTTCACTGAAATAAACAGTGTAAAGTAAGTTTCTTATTATTAAAGACACTTGTATGCATTTTACAAACGTAGGGGAACTCAGAAGCATTTTGATTGACTGTATTTATCTTTAGTTAGTCCCTTTACATATAATAGGTTAATTTAATGTTTTTTTACTATAATTATTTGTGTTTAAAATAGTTTGAGTTAACTAGCGCAAAAAGTGGAAAGTTATTTCTTTAGAATGCTTTACGTTCACAAGTATACACATGTGTTTGTATGTGTGTACATTGATTCATTTTAAAAATTAAAAAAAAAATTGTTTTTATATTAAATTATGGTACCTGTTTGCAGACCGTACTGCCCCCACAAGATGGCGCTGCCACATCATCAACAACCAGCCTGAAAATGGCAAGTGGTATCACTTGCTATTTTCAGGCCGGTTGTTGATGATGTGGCAGCGCCATCTGATGGCAGCAGTACGGTCTCAAAACTACAACCAAAATAAATAATCTAAAATGAAAAGTCAACATATAAAACTCATTATATCTATGGAGCAGTGATGACCAAGAGTTATTTCTTGGCCATAATACTCTATCAAATTATATCAATTCTGTTTTGGACGAAGTCTGGTTATTTATATATATATTTGGAAGAATTAGTATTTTTATTATCTTAACAAGAACCTAAAAATTTTATTCATATTTTTTCATTTCACCCACCCATACATCTATATATATATATATGAATGCAATCAATATTTAAACAATAACATTAACAATCTCAATCTGTTGTCATAGCAACTTCTTTAAACGATAATGAGGGCAATCCACCTTTACCTATTGTGCAATATGTTTATATAGACACTAAAGATTGCAACTTGACTACATAGTGCAAAATTATTAATTCCCTGAAGTTTAAGTAAACCTCATTAAACAGATAAATATAACCTGTTTTGAAAGCAGACTAACAAATAATCAATTATAACTTTCAAATTACACTCCAACTACATATTGGTTAGATAATTAAGCTAATAATGTTCAAAACATATCTTACAAATTAAGTACATTTATCATTTTTTGCATTTGTTTTAAGCATTTAATTTTATTTTTGGACAGAATGTGAACGACATACCGAAATGCTTCAGGGTCCTAGGAGTGAAAAGTTCTCAAGAACTGATGGATGATTCTTTTAAAAAGGTAAAAGATTTAGTAACATTGAATCAAAATAGTTATAAAAAGTTCTTGGCAATGAGTATATAATTTTTATTAAAAAATAAGATAATTGCTTTAAATTAGGTTTTATTTGTGATTATCATTTTATAAGGAGTATATAGATCAGAGGTGGGCAACTTTTTTCATCAGTGGGCCGAATAAAATTTTTGTATCATAATGTGGACTGGAATAGGTTGAATGATTTAGCAAAAAAAAAAAACAGAACCTAAAAAATGTTATATTATTTGAATTACCAAATATCAATATATTTTAAAAAACAGTAAATACAATATTTAATGACTTAAATAGGAATCGATTATAGATAGTTTATATTCTAGGAAATGTTTTGTTGAAAAATACCTTTTTAGATTATATTCTTTAAAAACGGAAATAGTTTCATTACAAATCAAACCGCTTTATCATCTATATTTACAAATGAATATCTGAATGTCCAATTATCATTGAAAATATGACATTTGGCATCAATTTTCCTTTTTTTTTAATTGGTTCATTTTGTAGGCTATAAATTATATTAAATTAAAAATTGTAATAATTAGAAAAGGTATAAAATTATTTATAAAATATCATGCACCAATATTATTTTTTCAATAAAAAGTTAAATCCAAAGGAACGTTGTTCGATTGATGCTACAATAATAATTAGGAATAATACTCTGAAACTGCGTAGAAGTATTCTTTAAAAACCGAAATTAACATTATTTGTGACATGATTCCTCCCATATTTTTATATTTTATAATAGAAAATTTGTATTTTAGAAGTTATAATTAAATTTACTTGCAAGTTATGATAAATTAAAAATTTTTATAATTAGAATTTTATATTTCTCATGGCATTAAAACGTGAGTGATAGGCCTAGAGATTGCAGTTTACAGTGAATGTAGTCAGGTATGGATTTTCTATATTTAGGCATTTACAGGATGGTCCAGATTCAACATTGTCATGGGCCAGATGTGGCCCAGGGGCTGGCAGTTGCCTACTCCTGGTATAGATAGTAAGCTAAAAGATGTAGAGCTATTGGTTTTATAGCATTATGTCATCTGTACCTAGTAATTACTCATGCTTAGAATAGATTAAAGAGAACTGCTTTTGAAAGAATATCAATAAGCATATGAGAAAGCCATTTGATGTTATTGTCGGCATTTTTCAAACTTTTTGTTTTTTGAGCTCCTAAATACTCATTTATTGTTTAAGAATATCTTTTTTGTCTTCTAATTTCTGAGCTTTATGGCTTTTTCTATAAATTGTATCATCTCAAAATATTTGAAGCTGGTCTGATTTTGGTAAGATTACCAGCTATCTAATTTAATTACTCATGCTTAGAATAGATTAAAGAGAACTGCTTTTGAAAGAATATCAATAAGCATATGAGAAAGCCATTTGATGTTATTGTCGGCATTTTTCAAACTTTTTGTTTTTTGAGCTCCTAAATACTCATTTATTGTTTATCAATATCTTTTTTGTCTTCTAATTTCTGAGCTTTATGGCTTTTTCTATAAATTGTATCATCTCAAAATATTTGAAGCTGGTCTGATTTTGGTAAGATTACCAGCTATCTAATTTCAAAGACTAATGAAAGATTTTTTTCCCCACTTTTATTTAGCACAGTCATAATAGGTGAACAAATTGAGCATTCAATATGTGAAGTTTATAAAGTCTGAAGTTTGGAAATGGATATTAACGAAACATTTCTGTTTTGTTTACAAATTTGTAAGAAAGATGAAAATTTTTTAAAGCTGAATAATATAACTAACCCACAAAAAAATGGATCCCATTACATTATGTAAATGAAATATATGACCAAGAGTCCTAAAAATCATTCACTTTTATAGAAATATTGATCTGTTATTTAATAATTTTTACTAATCATTCATTAGACTAGAGACTATCCAAAAATATTACCAAATTCATCACTTCCTTTATTTTGTTGTAATATCTTATATCAATGCAATTTATCTACTTTAAAGCTCTGAACACTTTAGCAAAAAACTTTTTATTGTACATATATGAATACACAATCTTATGTTTTGACTATCCTGCAATCTTTAGAGCTATGGTATAATGAACAAAATAAAATACATAGCTATATATATATACATTTTTTAATGGTGTTATTTATATAGTATGTATTTTATTTTGTTTATTATATCATAGATCTGACGAAGATTGCAGGACAGCCAAAATGTAAGATTGTGCATGCATATATGTACAATAAAAAGTTTTTTGCTAAAAAGTGTTCAAAGTAGAGTGGATAAATTGCATTTATAGAGACTATCCATTTAATGAATAATATTTCTGTAGTGTAATTTTCATTACACCACTCAAGATAAAAACCATTTCCTACCTTGCATGAGAGTGGTTGAAGGAAAATTACACTACAAAAATATTCATTGATCTGAAATTCTTATTGATCCTATTATTTTGTTTAACCGTGGTTAAGAGATAACCTGGTGTTAAAACAATGAACTATCAAGTTGTAGAAATTCTTGTAGTGAATTATTGCTACTGATATTTTGAGACATTGCTCGGAAATAAAGTAGTTTTAAACAAAGGATATAGTAAAGAAAATTGTTTCCCCCTCATTTTTAGTTAAAATTTCAAATATATTTATAACTTACTATTTTCATCACATATACTTTAATCACATGAATAAAAAAATATCTGAAAAAGAAAAAATTAATATATATATAAAGTGAAAAAATAAGTAGTAAGTATATTCAAGATATTTCTCATGGAAAAGTGAAATGAATTCATTATTTTATTTGTCTGTGTTTAATAATAAAAGATATATTAATCTTTAATTAAGCATAATAATGTATATCTAAGTTAAAAATGATATAATATTAATTTCTAGCCTTATGAATGATTACAAATAATGCTTAAGATATTTATGTGAAGAGAAGAAGGTTACTTGTGGGTGCAGAAAGTTTGTTATATTTAGATTAAAGTGTAATAATTTAAAAATTCAAATAAAACAGGAATAGCTTCTAGAATGATAAACTAATGAAATTTTTTGTCTTGTTTTATTGATTGTTTCTGTCCTGCTTGTTTTGATGGAGTGGTGGAATATCAGATGCTGGAGTTTGAAATCCTCAAATTGATTCCAGTTCTGGTGCTTGTATTTCTTATAAACTACCAAGCATTAAAGGCATTCAATTATTTATTTATGGTTTCTGAAATAGAATAGCCCTAGAAATAATTTGTACATTTATGTACTAAAAGGAAATATGCCTATGTGTTTGAAAAGGAAGGTTTTTAATAAATGTGATTTGCCAGTTCTTACTTATGGATCTGAAACTTGGACACTTAATAGAAGAGCAATACAGAGACTTCAGACCACTCAAAGAAGTATGGAGAAATGCATGTTGGGAGTAACAAGAAGGGATCGAAAACACAATGTATGGGTAAGAGGACAAACAGGTGTTACTGACCTCATTGAAAAAATTAAAACTGAAGTGGAGTTGGGCTGGACATATTGTTAGAAGAGATGATAACAGATAGACAATTGAAATTTTAAACTGGATTCTAAGAGATTGTAAAAGACCCAGAAAGAGACCACATGTGAGATGGATGGATGAAATAAGAAAGTGTGCAGGGGTGATGTGGAGAAGAGAAGCTAAAGATAGGAAAAGATGGATTGAACTTGGAGAGACCTTCATCCTGCAGTGGATTGATAATGGTTGATGATGATGATGATGATGATGATGAAAGCAATATTTGTGAATATTTCTGAATAAATTATAATTGATTAGCCACTATCATATAAAAATTAATATTTAATGGGTTACTATTCTTAAAGCTTTTATTAATAACAGCATTTCTGCTTTCTGAACTGTAGAACCATAATTGTAAGCTTTAATGAAATTACAATCTTAATTGCCAAATGTAGACTGGTTTCTAACTTTTTTTAGTAATATTGAATGTGACATCAAGAAATATAATTATAAATATTGGTACTTATGTATTATCATGTCTCCCAAGCTTGGCAGCCATTTTTTATTATATAATGGCTGAAAACAGAAGTGGTCATACGAGTATTTGTTTAGGTTTTTTTAATTTTATTTTACTGAATATATATTAGTTAAGTTTTAAAAAAAAGATAAATGGCTACTAAGCTTGGGAGCTACGATAATATGTAAGTACTTAAATGTTTAATTTGAATTTATGTATTAACATTTATATTATAATAAAATTATACTATAATTTATATTGAAGCATTACAAAAATTATCGTGAAAGTAAGGCATTTGAGCACTAAAAATGATGGAATTGAATTGTGATATATAAAACTTGTACACACAAAACATGTATAACTGTGATATTACAAACACTTGTTTATATTTGGAAAAGTTTTAATAAAGTTTAACATTTTCTAGACTTTCAATATTTAATGATCAAAATAGTCCAACTAATTGAGAGATTGGAAAATGGTATACCTATACATGGAAATATTTGTATGAAGTTATCTATTTATAATTATTTAATTAGAAAGTTCTTTATTTAGGATAGTAGCCAATCAAGATTAACTGCCTCAGGCTAAGAGAGAAAGTAAGACTATCAAGCTATTATTAATAATATTTTTGTAGTATAATTTTCACTACACCACTCATGCAAGGTAGGGACTGGTTTCTATTCACTTTTAACACCTTGTGGAAGAATGCATTCACAAACATATGACCAAAGATATGTGAAATAGATCTATTATTCCTAAGATGCACATTTTGTGCTGAACCAGTACTCATCAATTGGCTTAGACCACACAAAGTGTTATAAGTGGATTGAATGCAGTCCTTACTTTGCATGAGAGTGGTGTAGTGAAAATTACACTACAGAAATATTTATTATTGGGTATGTCAAGCTATTACATTCCATATCCTGATAGTTGTACTTTCACATTTAGTCTGGGGCAGTTAACCTTGATCTAAATAAAAAGCTTTCTAATTACATAAATTATAAATCAATAATTTCTCTCAAATACTCCCATTAAATATATTCTATATATATATATATATATATATATATATATATATAATATATATATATTAATAAAAGTATAGTTTAAATAGGCAGATGGAATAGAAAGTGTAGTGTCTCATGCTTAATGATTTCTTCATTATGTGGAAGATAATTATGTGTTGTCTGTGTAAGAAACTAGGTTATGTGATTCTGTGAGCAGTTTAGTAGTCGGATTCAGAAGATAAAAATTTCATGGATCATTTTTTTAACTGATTAAAAAAAATAAATCTCATTTTATGGAATTGTTGTATGCTATCAACCGGCAAGCTTCAGGATATAAATGTTACATGATCTTCATAGCAAAAAACCATGTGATTATTATTATTTTTATGATATAATAAGGTGGAAATCAATTTGCTAAAGATTTCTATTAAAAATTTTACTATAAGGAATGATTATAATTGTAATTACATCTAACTTAAAGCAAATGCAATAATTATTTTAGTAACATTTTGTTTTAGAATTTCAGTTTTGGTCCATTGATGTTGTTTTATTCATATAGGAAGCATATACATAAAGAATATATACAGTACTTTTCATAACAGTTCATTCTTTGAGTTTAAATTTGAACTACGCTTATTATTGCATTAATATTGTTATAATGTGCAATTTGTTGTGGAAAGTATGCTAAGTAAGTTCATGTTAATGCGAAATTGTATTAAAAGTATTTTATAAGAGACTAATCAAAGTCATCTTTTGAAAAATGAACTTTTATAATTTGTGGATAAACTTATTTGGCCATGTATTTTTCCATGACATGTGGGCTACAGATTTCTGATTTATGAAGGGTTTACATATTTACACCATATTTTTTTATAAAGAATTAGTTATATATTGCCCAAACTTAGAAGATAAAAAATAAGAAAGACTGATCGCAGACTTTAAACATTGTCACCAGATGGCGCAATTATGTCATCCATTTTGTTTTCATTGTATTTCAGAAAAATGGAGAGAGAGCAATAGAAAGATTATAAAAAGAGGGGTATAAATACCATTAATAGATGACAAGGTAGTATATACATTATTGGATCTTTCATTTTGCAGATGATGTCTTCTTGTGCACAGAAAGTAGAGAAGATAGGAAGTTATGCTGAAGACATGTGGGGATTAAATTTCATGAAGAAAAATCAAAAGTAATGATGATTAATACTGGGGAAAGAGAAGAGAAAAAATTTTTATTGGGGGGATATAAAGTTAAAAATATGGTTAATAGGTATAACTTTGGGAATTGTCTTAAGTAATCAGAAAAATTGATTGGATGATTGGGAGAAAAAATTGATAAATAAATCAAAAAAAAAAACGGACTAATAAATAAATTAACACTAATTTCATATAATAAATATGATGTAGCTAGAATCGTATGAAAGGGAATAGCAGTGGCAGGGTTAATATGGTAGTGATGCATTATGTGTTAATAAAAGGATGTTAGATTACTTAGAAAATGTACAAAGAAAAGTAGGAAGACATACATTAGATACAGATGTGCAAAGGAGGCAGTTCAATGAGAAATGGGATGATAAGTTTTTATATGAGAGATGAAAATGTTTGGCAGATTGCAATTTATGAATAAGAGAATAATCAAAATAGTATTTAATTGGGTTATGAGTAAAGGATAGGCAACAAGATAGGTGAGAGAGGTAGTATGGTATGCAGATGATTTGGATAAAGAATTTATACCAATATACTTTTATATAAAAGGTGGGATGATTGTGTTAGGAGAATTGTTGAGTGTTATAGTGGCAAGGATAGGGATAGAAGAATAAATGCATTAGTAGAGTTAGAAATAAAAAACTAATATAGAGAGTAAAAACAGTTTAAATATATATATATATAGAAATAAACAGTATATTGGGTGTGAGTTAATTTACGATAATAGCAAGAAAAGTAATTTACTATTTAAGGTTTGAACAGGATCTTTAGAAACAAGGGAATATACACATAAATGGAAAAATGTGTGTAATTTAGTCTGTAAGTTGTGTAAGGAAGGCATATAAAATATTAAGCATCTGTTAATTGAATGTAAATGTCTGCAAGCAGAAAAGGTATAAGTAATGAAGTTATGAAAGAATAAATATAAACAAAGTGATTATACAGAAAGTGAGTTCTTGGTTTTTATGCTGAGTTTGGGAAAAGATAAGGGGGATTTAGATATAAAACCCATGGAGTTGTCAAAGATTATGTTGTGGAAGTGTGATGAAACAGGATAGAGAAGAATATGGGAAAACTTAGGGTGGGGAATGGAAAAAGAAGGGAAGGTGGCTAATAGGTTTCTCTGTGAATAGTGGCTGAGAGATTCCTTACTCTGAAAAAGAAGCTACAGTACATTGAATCATATTGCATCATTTAAATTTGTTGAAAATATTTGCATTTTTAAACAAAAATTAATTGCAGTACTTTAAAAATAATGACAAATTGAGGAATTTTTTTTTGATTAATAATTTTTGTTTCCTTTATGTGTAAAGCTAAAGCATGGGACCTAAACAATTATTTAAATGATTGAGATAAAAAAAAATTATATTAAATGCGTTTAGTGACTGTATACTAAAAAAGAAATAAAATAATTATTTCTTTAACCACAATTAGAGTTTTTAGATTTAACTTTAAATATAAGCATGGGATGTCCAGAAATTATAGGGATTGATTTAATTTTTGGACCCCCTTCAAGCTTTTATTGCTTTTTAGTGCGCAATCAATAAAAACATTTAATATTAAAAAAAAATTATCTCTATTGTTTTTAAGATTGATACATTTATTAAAAATGTAAAACTATATCATACTTTAGATTGACTGGACTCTAGTTGATATATATATATCAATAGATATTTCTGCTAAATGTTAAACTATATTCCACTTATATATCATATTTAGTATGTGTACATAATACATATACATTAAGAATTTAAAATAGTTTAAAAAATATTAAATTAAAAGAAAAAAATTTTAAACTGCCCTCTTGAGACTATTATTTAAACCAAGTGAAAATTCTAAGTATAATTGTTGACTGCAAAATGTGAAATTATTGAATATTTTTCATATTTTTCCTGTCCTCTGCTCCATATCTATCAAACTAGTTGCTATATTGAAAAGATAAGTGTTTCAAATGAATTACAATGTTATAACTTAGATATATACAAATTTTCAAGCAATTCCAATTTAAATATTTTAAACCTCAATTTTAAAATTTCAACAAACAGATTTTCTAAAATCAATTAAAGCCTTTAAAAATAAAATGTATTTATTTTTAATTAAGATATAATCATTATTATTATTTTTTTTATGTTTTCAGAATGAAATTCATTCCATAATACATATCGTAACACCACTGGAAACTTTGTCTGTGCACAAAGTAAGAGAAAGTAAGTAAAACTTGAATTGATTAACTATGTGTAATTTTTTTTATAAATATTTATATATTTTTTTACTGTCTTATTTATTTATGATTGCTAAATATTTGATAGTACATTGTATTTAATTAACAATAAATTTAATGTTGACAGATTTAATGAATCATTGTAACAAAGTTGTAAATATAAACTCTGTGTTCTATATTAATGTCAGTTTATTGATATGGCAAAAGTAGGTCAGTGGTAGCTAAAGGTTAATAAAGAATGTAAAGTAAATATAAAAATTCTTTAGAGATTTTCAATAACTTATTTTTGAAAGTTAAATTTACTTAATTAATTAAATAAAATGTACTATTAAATATGTAGCAATTATAGATAATCGTAATGATTTTAATGAAGAATAAAATTTCACTGCTGGACTGATACGTAAGTATCCTTTACTGCATATACAGATGTTGAATGAAGCAGTTGAAACACTGTGATAGTTTTATTACTATAGAGTTAGCAATCACTAAGAAAATGAGAAAACATGTAAAGCCATGTAAATAATCTCATGGTCTATGAAAATTATTAGTGGAAGATATTTTGCTCATGCATTACTTAAAAATGGATTTTAGTGACTCAATAATATTTGAATCAGATGATTAAGAAAAGAATGGGAATATGTGTAACATCATCTTTATATTTTTGAAACCAGTATTTGATTGTGCAAACCATATGAATTGGAAAGTTATCATTGTGTTGTCTAATAGAATTTGTAATAATAGATGAATCTAGTATCCACAATATTCAATAGACTGAAGAAATGATTGAATCAATGAAAGACTAATATATTTGCCCCAATCATGACAGTTCTACCATCATATTTACTGCTGAGATAAGACATCTCATTGATAGTTTTTTTTTGATAATTGTCAGATATAAATTTTATCCATGATTGGAAAAAGTGTGAATGCAGTCACACATTATATCTTGTTGTAACACTCCCTTAACATTCTAATAGTGATATTTTAATGCACTTTTTGGGAAGCAAATCTACTAAACAAGTTATTTTGATCTCACCAGATTACTTGTACTGTGATTAATATGCTTTATTTTGACAACCCAAAAATTGATTAGACAGCCCAAAATATTTGGTATTAAAAAAACACAATAATTTCAAATTAGACAAATTTTTACATCATAGAATTTAAATGATCTAAAATGTTGATGCATTACAGATATGTTTAGATTTTAAATTAAACAATTTTTAGCATAATCCACATTTGAATCAGATAAGTATGTACAACAGAAGACAGTTTGTATTTGAATTAAAAAAAATATTGGTATATAAATCTTTTCTACTATGGAACAATGGTGATTTGATATAATTAATAAAGAAATTTATTTTTCTTTATTTTTAAAGGATATTTAAATTTAAGCAACAGAACTATTACATTAATTGCAAGTGTAAAACAATTTATAAGTATAATGGTAATTTTAATCAAAAGAGATTTATACCCCATACACACGCACTGTAATGTTGTTTTAAAATCTCAACAATGTTCGACCCCTGCACTAGAAAATAAAATAGAAAGTTAAATAAAATGGTAATATATATATGTGCTCTGTGCAAGATAGTGAAGCTATTAAACATAAGTAAAATTATCAAAAGTTACCGCCAAGCACTTTCAGGACAGTTTATAGTCCTATATTCATGGCTACTTGTGTTTAGTTAAGAACTGTAATATTAATGCAAATTCATATGAAGATGCTACATAGACCATTTGCATAAATTTGCATTAATATTACAGTTCTTAACTAAACACAAGTAGCCATGAATATGGGACTATAAACTGTCCCGAAAGCGCTTGGCGGTAACTTTTGATAATTTTACTTACGTTTAATAGCTTCATTATCTGTGCGCAGAGCACATATATATATTAATTGATTTCAAACACTAATGAAGTAAAGCCTTAACTATTTCAATAAAATGGTAACTAAAATTTGCTTTATATTAATTTATAAATTTGAATAATGTTATTGTTTTTCTGAAAATTTGTGATAACGGCATTTTACTTGGAATATTATGTTGTACTATTTCCATCATCCAATTGGTTAGATGTTTTTTATGGTAGAAAAATCGAACTTTATACTGTATATACTTATTTATTAGAAGTAACACACAGATTAGTATAAAACAAAACATTTAGGGGCATATTATTTTCCTCTCTTTCTCAGATATTGCTGGTCTAACTAGTAGCAATATTAGAATGGAAATCAAGCTGGGGATTATTAGATTTGTGAATACTGAATTTAAAATGAGGCTTTAATTCAGTAGAATATTTTGACAAAGATAGAAGTCAATAAAAATGTTATATACTTATCCATGAGACCTTTTAATTTTTCCATGTCTTTTTTAAAAAAGAAAGGTTAACGAGTGGTTTTTTAAAGTGTTATTTGCTATAGTCACATTGGTAGCTTCTTTAACTTTTTTTCTTTTTTTGTTTTTCATTTCTGCCTAATATTTTTTGTATTTTTCCATGATTCAATACTTTATAAACATTGATTTTATCCCTTCTAATAATTATTTTTTGATCATTTAATTGTATTTCAATGAGATGACATAATTCACCAATATATATCCCATATTCACATGTAAATAGTCCAACGTTAATCTTTTGTATATTTTTAATCCACATTTAACACAGAGGCAAAACTCTCCATAGTTGTTTAATTCACATTTATATATTTTATTCATCTAAAAGTAAAATGTGATCATATTTTAATGTCTCTATGCATATAGACAGAATATAAGAGCCTACATTCCAAAAACGTGTTTAAATCTAGATCACATTTGGTAGTTTTTTAAATAACTAAGAATTACCAAGAATATTTAAGATTTATGACTTGCAAGCCAAATGTGGCCTTTTGAATCCAATCTTGTGGCTTTTTTTATCATGATAAACATGAACACATTTTTTATTTCCTCATGTAATTTATAAATAAATATTTTGATGATTCTAAGAGAAGTAAAAAATGTGATTACAATGTTTTATTAATTCAGTCTTATAATAAAATAGTAATTATTGCATATTATGAATATTTCAATATTAGAAATTTGTGAATAAATAAACTGTCAAAATAATTTTTTGTTTTTGTTTATTTATTTTTAAGAGAATTTTTATTTTTGTTAGGATGTATTCAGATTCTATTCTGTTACTAAAACAAATGTTCAAATTTATCCACATCGATTGAGAAATTTCATGAACATATTTTTCACTTTTTTCTTTGTGGCTCTTTATTGGGGGGGGGGGGTAGACAAAATGACTCTTCATGTTAAAAAGTTTGCCAATTCTTATTCTAGAATAACAATTATATTATTATAGTCATCTTTGATAATCTTAGACCAGTTAGAGAATTTCTTTCTTTAAAAAAAAAATTACTAAAAAAATAGTAAATGGATGACATCAAAATTGTGAGTGGAGGGAGTTTGACAATGGTAAATGAAAATGTAACAATTTACTCTAGATAAATATTTTGCATATAATATATATATATATATGAGAGATAGTGACCTGGGCTAACTGATGAGTGCTGGTTCAGCACGAAATGCATCTCAGGGGTCATTTGTCTTTTATTATATCTTTATTTATATGAATTTAAAAAGAATGGGGAAGTATGGAGGTGTTTATTATATCTATAAAGATATTACATACGGGACAGAGAAAGGTGAATAACTCCGTGTGTGTGTAAAATTAAAAAATCAGATATATTAATCTTTAACTGAGGTTTAAAGTTTATATCTGTGCTAGAGATAATCTCTAGTTTCGATAATGATTAGTAATGCTCATTATTGTATTTATCTGAAATGGATGGCGTCGGAGTTGTGAGTGGAGGGAGTTTGACAATGGTAAATGAAAATGTAAATAAAAACAAATTATGTTAAACTACATAAGCCAAAGTAAGACATAGTCAAAAAAAATAATAATAATTTTATAAAATTATACAGAATGGAAGGAAAAAAAGATATTTTAAAGGTAATGTTTATAATAATGAATTGGGTTGTTGCTATCCTGCTCATTTTCAGTAATTTTTACATTCAGAAATTAAAAAATAAAGAAAAAAAGATATAAAAGATTTTTTATCCCTTTAAATTAAAAGTAACTGAAACTGAGAATTAGATATATTATGTAGAAATAATATTACAAAAAAGAAGAAAACACATTTAAAACTATTAAAATACTTGGAAATATAAAAATTCAAATTATTTAATAAGAAAACAATCACATTCTTGGTAAGAAATATATTTGGGTAATACTGTGAAATAAATAAAATGAGGAATTGGATTTTTTTTTAAAAAAATGAAGAGAATCCATTTGATGTGAAAAAAATGGGATACAATCACATGGAAACAGATACATACCAAGCATGATATTATTCATTTTGAGATAATTATTACTGTTTTAAACCACTAAATATCACATGATCACCATTTCTTATGCTTGCTCATAATTATATAAGCTAATGAGCTTGGATTGAAAATATTATTGTGTTTTCAATTTTATTCTCATAGTTTTAAAGTTAAGTAGAGATAAAAGGTGGCTGCTGGAGGGTTGCATTAGATCCTAAGATCTAAGTGCAGTGCTCTCAGATCCATGGCTCCTCATTGATGAAGGCCACAAGCCAGAAACTAGTCTGGGGATATTGGATAAGTAGGTACTAGATAGAGATTTCATGCGCAAGCCTTCTGGCATCCATTGATTACTCTGGTTTGCACTGAGTGGCGCTACTGTATGGAGAGTTTTGCCTATTTTATTGCTTTTTTATTTTTTATATTATACAATACGAATTTTGGATTTGTAATATTCAAAGTATCTTTTGTACATATATTCCAATAAGAAATGTAGATAAATATTTTTCAAATTTCACCAATTTTTCAGATCTAGTTCCGCATTATTAAATTAGAACACTGCAACAAACTAATTATTATTAATATAGTTTTAGTTCTTAATAATAAAAATTTTAAATCATTTTAGGAATCTAAAGTAGAATTGATTTTTATTACAAGCTTAAGAATAATGAAGTTTCTTAAGTAGATTTATACCTCTATTAAACAAGGCAAAACTCTTTATACAGTAGTGCCACTTAGTGCCAACCAGAGTAATCAATGTATGCTAGAAGGCTTATGCAAAAAATTCCTATCTAGTGCCTACTCATCCAATATCCCCAGACTTGTTTCTGTCTTTTGGCCTTCGTCAGTGAGGAGCCTTGGATCTGAGAGCACTGCATCTAGATCTTAGGATCTAATGCAACCCTCCAGCAGCCACCTTTTATCTTCACTTAATAACAATTATGTGCTAGTATAAGAGATGGTGATCATGTGATGTTTAATGGTTTATACATCTATTCTAGATATTTAAAAAATAATGTTTTGATATTATTTCATGATGTTTTAAGATTCTTTTTTCTATCTTTATATAGATTTTACACAAGAAATTAGATATATTAATCTGAATCAAAACTCTTTCAAGCTGTTATTAAATTTAATTAGTCATGCTGTTTCGTTTTATATAATGTTTATTTGATTTATTTAGGCTTTTTTTATATTTAAATAAATATATTAAAACTATTTAAAAATATATTCAATTTTTTTATATTTCAGGCACATCATCTTCCTCATCATTTGGTTCTGAGCACACTTTTGATGAACAGTTTGATGTAAGTTTTTTTTTTTTAAAATACATAATTCCTTTTTATACGTACATAAAATATGATTTGTATCTCTGAGCCTAGTGTTATTTTTTCACTATATAGATAGCTAAAAAATATGTTCAGAATTTTTTCCAAAGTGGCCCATCTAAGTAGCCACCTAAATTAATAAAACAATATCTAATTATTCTTGCTTTAAAGATATGCAACTATGATTCCAAATTTATAGATATTTGTCTTAGATTTAAAAAAAAACAAACTTCAGAGCAGAACTATTCTAGACAGGGGGAGATTATTTTAAATTATAACTCAAATAAGATTAGAAATGAAGATAGTTAAACTCTTTCCATCTGTTTATAATAACAAAGATGTTCAGATCTATATAGCAAGACAAGTAAATAACTCGTCTATAATATTTTATTTGAATATCAAGCAGGATAAAATAACTAAAAATCAACAATGAAAGTCCTTGGACCCCATACTGTTACCTAATGGTTTGATTTGATTATTGCCTTAAATAGCACATGGAGAAGATAGATGACACTTCTATGACAGTCAATGTAATTTGCACAACATTAATGTATATGAAATAGTTTAGAATTGATGAATTTCCCTCTAACTATGAAGTAACTAAACAAACCCACCATCTTTGTATAAGCAAACTGTGGAGAATAGAAAAGATTAGTCTATTCTTTGCATTTTTGATAATAATAAGCTTTGTTTGCTAACATGTTAAAATTTTGGAAGTAATATTTAAGCTACCTTATTGTGAAATCATAATTATTTAAGATTGTGGGTTACTAAATGATAATGCAATTTAATCCTATTTCCAGACCAGTTTCTGGGTTTTGTCATTATGAATAAACTTGAGATTAAAGTTTGAGACAATACAGTTATGCATTTGGTCAGCCACCTTTGACTTCTTTTTTTATTATTAAGCTTTTAGCTTACAATTAAAAAAAATATCAAGATTTTGAACCCAAGCCAACATGCTTGTATATTTATATAAATCTGATATCTATGATCTGATAGCCACTGATAACTCAAGATTTCTATAGGTAGAACTGTCCTAAGAAAGGAAGAAATGTTCTTGTTAATATAATAGGCTTTGAGAATTAAGTAATTTTAAATTTTTTATTATAATTGGATTAATTGGAACTTACTCTATCTTGTTCTTGGGACTAAGTTTCTGCAGTGTATATGTACTAAAATGAGGCATAGATAATATAGATTGGAAACAAATTGAGCATACAACAAAAGGAAAACCAATAAAATGTGCACAAATATATGACCAATAAACATAACGAAATAGAGTAACATCCAATGAGAATAGAGCCTTGGGTACCTGTCTAGTAAATCTGAATGTTTTCTATCAGGATAGTGCAGTCTACAAATACCAACAATTGAATAAGTAGGTGGTCTGAAGTCTACACTAATTGGTCCTTTAGGAACTAGTCTAGTTGCAGTACCCAACAGATTCCCCACTGAAGATGTAGAATGGGTATATAGATATATAAAGGCCAACACATCTATATTATTATTTTTGTACACCATATGGTTTTATATATCTCTTGCAACTTTTGTTTTTATTTATTCATCTACTTGCTAATTGGATTGATATTAAATGAGTTAATAATCAACGTGTTTTAGATTCATTATTATTTACTATGCAATATATACAGTTTCAGTTAATGATACGTTGTTACAGACAAAAGGTTAGTTATAACTCTACTTATAAAATTATTGCCACTTGAAAAGAAAAAAGTCTTAGCTTTACTCTACATCTGGTTTCAGGAATTCTAGGTATGGCAGACTTATTAACCACTTGTCCTATCTTCTAATTGATATCAAAAAATTTATAGAATAATAGCTAATGAAATTAGTAATATCTTAATTTTTATTATGTTTCATTCTAATTTTTTGTTTTTTAAGGCTGTAAGAAAAAGATATGACTGAGAGAGATTTATAGTTCTGTTAAATTTTTGGCTTTTACTGAAATATATGTAAAAAAGTGGTATTGCTTTGTGTTGAACAATGTTAATTAATCTTTGAGCATATCATTATATATAGCATGTAACTTTAGCAGCTTATTTTTTCTCAGTTGAAAAAAATAAATTAATGAAGACATACTTGATTTGGCATCTATTATTCTTCTGCTGCTAGGTCATAAAAAATGAGAATATGCAATTTAAACTGGAAAAGTATATTCATATTAGACCACTAAACATCACATGATCACCATTCTTACACTTGTTCATAACTGTTATTAACACAGGCAGAAACTTTCTATACAGTAGTGCCACTCAGTGCAATTCAAAGTTCTTCACTGATGAAAGCCACAAGCTAAAAACTAGTCTGGGGATATTGGAGGAGTAGGCAGTAGATAGGGATTTTATGCACAAGCCTTCTGGCATCCATTGATTACTCTGGCTTGCACTGAGTGGCGCTTCTGTATGGAGAGATTTGCCTGTTTTATATTCATAGTAGTTTGTGTTTAATGCTTTATAAGCTTCCAAATTATTAACTTGAATAAAGTAATATGATAAAATAACAACTTGGTGAATATTTCTTCTTAAATAAAAGTTCATTAAATGGCATTTGTTTAAATGAAGTTATGCGCATAAGTCGAGAGATACTCTTAACTAGTGATATGATAAAATATAGCTTTTTTATTAAAGTTGGAAGTTTTTGATCCAATAAGCCCGAAGAAATCTGTTCATTATTATATTTTCCCATTATTATTTGCCTCTAGATCTTCAAATTTATGTTTTTCCTATTTCCTTAGCATTAATTTTGTTCTTACATAAAAACTAATATTTTTTTACACTGATTGCAAAACATTCCTCACATTATTCTGTTTTTAAACATATGATTTTGTTGCCAGTGGCTATTTTTACTTTAAAACTGCAGACATGAGAAAATGTAATTGGATCCAGAATAATATAGAATCAATTCAGATAAAAGAATATTTTTAAAGATGTTATTTGATGATAGATTCTTAATGATCTCAATTAAACTTTTTTTTGTTTGTTTCAGTGTTAATGAATTCAGACGCTGATGGGAAATTCTTTGATAACCATTATTAATTGTGATGGCTAATTTTTCAGAACTGAATGCTAAAATTATCTCCTAGAACTAATTTATCTGTTTTAGGAAGAACCAATTCTTTAATAATAGTATTCTGTAAAACAGAAATTGGCTCTTACATTTCTTTTTATATAAACTGATTCAAAATCTTTATCCACTTCTTTACCCTTCCATTATCTTTCTTACTCTTCTTATCATTTGTTTTTTTTTTTAAAAAAATAACAATTAAAAACTGCAAAAAAACAAACATCTTCAGCTTTTTGCACTCATCATAGATAATCGTCTTTGTTTATCAAATTGTTTCATTTGTTGTCTCCATATCTGCATCCAAAACTTGTCTTCTTACTTCTCTTTAAATTTTCTGTAGATTATAATACTCTTTTATGAAAATACAATTTCTTATTCCACCCCCCCTTTACATCATTTATTGTACTCGCTAAACTTCAAGGAAATGTAATAAATGTTGTGAGATAGGCAACAAGTGCCATAGATTTCTAATGCAATACAAAATACAATAGTAGGTATGTTTCATTACTAAGACCATGTATAATTGGTCAATTGTCTGTGATTGGGTACTTGACTATAATATTCATATGCCTAGCCTTTTTTCTGTTCTCTAAATGTCAAGCCGATAATACTATGCAATACCTATGGGGGAGAGAGTATAATTATGTTTAGACAACATATACTGTATATATAATGTCATTAAAAATTTTAATACGAAATATAAGAATAAAAATATTAATATTGAGCTTCTGTTAATAAAAAAGGTAGTTTTCGGTTACGCGTACTGTGGCCATCTGGTGACATTGCATTTTACACACCTCCTACATTAAACAAATTTATAAATAACTCTAAAGATAAAACCTCATTTATAAATAAAAATTGCATCATTTATAAATGGATATGTAAGTGTGGCAGCATAGGGGAATCGAAATACACATTGGAAAAAAGAACTGGTTATTAAAAAGGGTTCAGAAAATTAAACAAAATAGCAAATTAAATAATAATGTTTCAGCATCTATTTTTTACAGCCCTAATAAGTCATGTATTTATGGTTTCAACTTCAGTTATAATAATGTAAAAACATTTCTAATTGAAAAAAATAACAACAAAAGGAAAATAAAGGAAGCTATGCTAATATACAAATACAAAGAAGACTTAATTAACAGAAAGGCAGCAAATGTTAAGATCATGGAATTGTGGGAAGGTTAGCTTTTCAAAGTGTTAGTTGACAAAGACTACGAGGATAGACGAAAGCACTCCTAAGTGGATACAATTTTTTAAGTTATACTTTACATATATCTAATTATCACATGATCACATCTCCTATACTAGCACATTAATTGTTGATAAACAGAGCAAAACTCTCCATACAGTATTGCCACCTGTGCTAAACAGAGTAATCAATGGATGCCAGAAGGCTTGTGCATAAAATCCCTATCTAATGCCTACTCATCCATGCACAAGCCTTCTGGCATCCATTGATTACTCTGTTTAGCACAGGTGGCAATACTGTATGGAGAGTTTTGCTCTATATATCTAATTACTGTATTTATAAATATTTAATTATAAGATTTATTGATTTGAAGAAATACAGACATCGAATTACAATATTATTATATATATACCCAAGTGTATGTAGTTGTAGATATTGTAAAATAATTATATTAATAAATATCATTGTTATTATATCACATTTTCATTTTGGTCAGAATCTTACAATTGGTGTCAAAGATAACATTTTTTTAAGAGAAAACTTTTGGAATCATTTTAGAATTTTATTAGTGGATATTAAAATCAATTGGCTTTTAAAATTAACATTGACTAAAATATTTTCCTAATTTGGACAGTATTACAAAACTGATATAGTGGCATTAAAAAATCAAAAATTAAGTTACTCCATATATTAATCAGTGTATGTGGTACTCATATTCATACAGACCAAGAAGGGAATTACCACTATTAATATTCTGAAAAAATTATGAGTTATCTCAAGCAATAGCTTTATACAGTAGAGCTTCTCCATATAACTTCGAGAGTTTTGTAAAATAAGTAGTATTAAATTCATGCTTATGATTACCATTTCATCTAGAATGCATATTCTGGCAGAATAAAAAAAAGCAAAAAAGTCAATGTCTAAGTTGACAGGTAAATCTGAGGTCTACAATTATGCATACTTAGTCGACATCTATCTCCAATTAGGAAAAAAATATTCTACACAACAAAGTTCATTCACTCCATCAAGAAAAACTGGACTACTTATACTTATCCACTACCACAAAAATAAATGACTGTAAGAGGATAAAGTTCTCAACAGATAATATACTGGAAGAGAAAAATGGCATTTTGATCATAAAATCAAGAAATCCTGATAGCTATGGATTCAGAGCTACATCAATGACTGCCACCAAACCCAGAGCTATCCTCTACAAAGCATCACAGGATTAGCAAGCAGAAGTATTTGCAGAAGGAGAGAATATCCCAAGCAGCTATAAGATTACCCAATAGCATTGAAATATTAGTAATAACATACAGGCTATATAAACAAAATGTTTCAAATGATATTATTCTCCTCTCTTCTTCTTCAGGTGTTTTTAGTGTAACCAATAGGAATATCAAAGGACATTTAGACTAATACTGAATTTAAAATAATGCTGTAATCAAGAAAAAGTTTCATATATTTATCCATGAAAGCTTCTTTATCATATTTTCTTTTTAGTACTATTTCCTTGTTATCAAATATTTTTATCTTTTCCCTATCAAACATTAGTTTGTCATCTTTCAACTGGAGTGATTGATTTCATCAGTGTATGTCCTTCCATATTTGTATGGTATTTCATAGATGTAGTTTTTCAGTATTTTATAATTAGGTTTTACAGAGCTTACAATTCCTCATAGTATGTTATAGTTTTGGAAAACTGTTGTGATGTATTAATTGTTTCTTCAGCATTTTATACTTAGATTTTACAGAGCTTATGATTCCTCATAATGTGTTATGGTTTTGGAAAACTGTTGTGATATATCAGTTATAGCTTTTCATTAATTTTGTCTGTTCACTGATATGTATAGCTATACTAGACATATAATTGGTTTTTTTTTCTCTTGATGATTCATTTTATCTAGTTATGGTTTTCTTAATGTGAGCTGACAGCCATTTTTTGTGAGAGCCTATTTTATATATTTTATTTCAAATTACTGGTTTCTGAATAAACTTCTGCTTTTATCCATAGTGATAATATATTTCTGTTATATATTTTTGTCATGATTGAATATATTTACGTTAAGTAATTTTCTGTTTGTATGAGTTTTGATTAGGTGCTTTTGTCATGATTGAATATATATCCTAAGTATTTTCCTGTATGTGTGGACTTTCTGTAAACTATAGTTTTGATTTTTGCAAAAAATCATTTAAGAATTTAATCGAAGGAAATATATCATTGGATATATCCAGAATAATGCTTTACTTTGGCCCATAGAATTAATGTACCATTTACATAGCAAATTCAGATTTTAAATGGATATGAAGTAGAATTTATGGCCATTATTTCAAGGTTTTCTATGTAAATGTTACTAATCAGGAGTTTGAAAAAAATTGTTATATTGAAAATATGTTATTATGCAGAATGTTAAGAGTTCCATTACATTCAAAATAAGATGAATTGTTTTGGTTTGTAAGTTATTATCTTCAATATTTTCCTTATAATAGCCAATTTTGCACTACAGACATATTTGTGAATAAACTTTCCATATCAAAGATTACCATTATGTTTTTCTTTTTTTATGTTCTTGATTATTTCCACAAAGTGCTTAGAATCCATGGCAAAGAAATGTATCTTGTATGCCAAAGAATTAAAAACCATAAAAGGTTTTGACAATATGAATTTCTAGAATTAACAGTAGATCTTGATGGAATATGGTCCTTAAAACAGGCAAAACTCTACATACAGTAGTGCCACTCAGTGCAAGCCAGAGTAATCAATGGATGCCAGAAGGCTTGTGCATAAAATCTTAGAATCCTAAGATCTAGATGCAATGCTCTCAGATCCAAGGCTCCTCACTGATGAAAGCCACAAATTAGAAACTGGTCTGAGCATATTGGATAAGTAGGTGATTACTCTGGCTTGCACTGAGTGGCACTACTGTATGGAGAGTTTTCCCTGTTGTAATAAGTTATGAGCATGCATAAGAAATATGAGGTTGTAATTTACTTTTTTTCTGAATCAGTGAAATATCTATGATGCTTTTTGAGTAATAATAACATTGTTTCTGTAACTATTAAGATAATTTAATTTTTTTTTTTTTAATATTGGATTGCTGAGGGAAACTGCTCTGGTATTTATCTAATTTAAAAGATTTGTAGTTTTCCTCTCACTATAGGTTGTTTGATTTGGAGTTTTGTTGTCTTTTTTTATTCTCAGTAATTCTGCTCTTCTAGAGGCAATTTTTGTGTGATTTTCTCAGTAGTTGCCATTACATCTATATTAGATAGAGGGATGGCAAAGTTTAGTCTGTTTTCTGGAACAGAAATATCAACTAGATGTTTGAATTAAAATTTTCAAAATGATATAATTTATAGATTTACAAGTTTCGTTTGGTGTTCTATTATTTCAAATAATTTAGAATATGATTTTAATTGAAAAACCCTTACAAAATCTTCAGCAGTAAGTTTATTTATTTTTATCTATCTATCTATTATCAATGAAATACAAAGCTTGATACTTGAAAAAGCTTTGAGGGGCATTTATAATCATTCTTTTAATAGAGCCTCATTTGTTTTTTGAGTATTTTTCTTATTTCTCAGGTAAATGAATTGAAGGTTTTATTTGAAGTATTTAAAGACAATTTTTTCAAGTTTACATAGAAATGTTAATTGATTCTACTTAGGTCAATTTTAGACATAATTTTTAAAGCTTGTTGTAGTATCAGGTTCATTATCTAAAATTTTTAAATATCTTTAGAAAAATTCAAACTTCATTTAAAATTTCAAATGTATTCAGTTGTTAGTAATAGGACACAAGTTAATATATAACATTTCAAATGGTGTTATTTTATTCAGGGTCTTATTGGCTCTGGATCTTTAAATTCATGAGCATTGAATTTAAGGTGGTTACTTTAACCAATTAGATTATTCTGTCAAAGACAGATTAAATGAAGACAATAGGTTAGAAACCAAAACAGCTTATTCTTTTGATAGTATAATGCAGGGGTCCCCAACCTTTTTGCACTTAAGAGCACATTCTATAATACTGGCCAGGTGGTGGACACCATTTATTTTTTCAATGTAAATTTATAGTTGGATATTGTTAATAATACACATAATGTACAAAAAAATATTTATTTCAAAAATAAAATTTTAACATGTAATTAACGTTTATATTTTTACGCTGTAAAAGTATAGTATGCCCTACAATTTTATTACAATATAATACAATAATTTATAAGAAATTTTAAAAATTAAATTTATTTGTATCAGATAAATATTTTTTTGTGTTCGGATAGCGGCGGGCACACATAAAATGGTCTGCGGGCACCATGGTGCCCGCAGGCATAGGGTTGGGGACCCCTGGTATAATGAAAGCCTTAACATTTTTCATAGCAATAACATACTTTTAATACCACACAGAATTCTTCCAACAAAATCAAAAGATGGCAGTGAGTTCATCATTGTTATTCATAATTAGCAACATTTTCATAAAATTTGAAATCATAGCCACCAATATTACTCCATCTTCATTTAAAACATGGCTTTGTTGTGTTAATACATTTGGTATATGGCCACATGACACACATCAATATTCCTTTTCAATTAAATTCACTTTAGAATTATTACAAATCAAAAATTAGAATTTTTAGATATTCTTGCGACAAGACTTACACCTATGAAAATATTTAGCATATATATTCAAATACAAATACATAAAATATGAAGGCATACAGTCACTATGGAACAGAGAAAAAGAAGTTTGCTCAGAAACTAGTGATTTGGAAAAAGAACTCTGTATAATATTCATGAAGAATGATTATCCATCAAATCTTTAAAGAGGGGGGGGGGGTATCTTAAAAATAGCAATCAAAATTTAAAAAATCTGCAGGCAATATAAAATAAGAACAGCTTCCAAAATCATAGCATATTACAAGGAATGTTAAACCTAAACATAAGATGCTGAAAAAGCAAAAATTCATTTATGAAATACTATACGAATATAAAAAGACATACATTAGTGAATCCAGTCATCCCAGTGAGAAGTGATAACCCAAATATATCTAAAATAACACACCATATCTGTATCAATGAACATATATTTGGGAAAAGACAAAAGTATTTGAGGCAAGAAAAGGTAAAAATATTTAAAAAGCTGCTCATGATGTGACCATGACAAGCCCATAAATTAATCCAATATGATATTTCATGTTTGGAAATCGCTCGTGCAGTTTGGCCTTTAATTAAAAAATAAAAGTCAGAAGTATCTTCATAACTAAAATATATCAAATTTCTACTGACTGTTGCATTTGACAGCACAGCCTAATTGGTTAGAGCATCATTTAAAATTTCAATATCCATGAATATGAAGATTCTTGGTTCGATTACTATGACAATACTACCACTGATTAGGTCAGCAACATCTGAATAAGAATGATACATTTTAAAGCATTTTATGTTGTGTTTGAAAAGTATAAATAAAGCTTTGATATATAATTACAACTAAAATATGATCACCACAAACTTTCAAATACTTAACAGCTTTATTCACTTATCAAAAAAAATGAATGAGCTGCAGTGTATTGTCAACTTTAAGCAAGTACAATATAGATCATAAACTTCAAGGGAATGCAAAAGATGCCATATGTTCTTAGGTAATACAAGATCCAAATGGGATTCAAAATACAATAATCGGTTTCCTGGCCACTAGAGCCCTTTATAATCATCAAATCTTTAAATGTAAGTTAATTTATGTATCCATAATCTCACTGTTTGCTGGATGAAGAGTGGGTAATATTGCATTAGGCTGAAAGATCCATTTATATTTAGGTATTATCTTGAAAATAAATAAATGTGTCATAAATCCTAAGCATCATTTGAGTAAATTTACATTAATGTTCCATAATTGCCATAAAAGCATGTAATGATTGCACCGTTGTTTATAGCTGTTGATTAATAAATATTGTTATAATTATATCATTGATCCTTTCATTTTAATTAAAACATTATCACATTAATTTCATTTTCAAATTACTTAAATAATATAAATACAATTTATCCACTTTATTTTGAACACTTCTTAGTAAAAATCTTTAATTGTATATATATGCGTACACAATCTTACGTTTCGACTGTTCTGCAGTCCTCTTCAGAGCCACATTAATTTTTTAAAAGTAAAAAAACCTATTTAAAATAATTTCTAAATAATGATATATCTCCCTTGTATTATTTTTCTTAAGGGAAACTTTTCTTCTATGACATTTATTAATATTTCTTCATCAAATTTAATTTATGCTTAAATGTAGTCTATGTTAGTAATCTTGATTTTATGCATTTAAAGAAAATCCATGTTATTAAATGGCAGCAGCTCATATTTTTTGTTTAAATCATTAAATAATAAAAAAATTATATCTAATTAGTTTCAGTAGTTATATAGTTATAACTCATTGTCCATTTTTGATAATTCATTACAAATATGCTTTTATATATTCATTGGTTTGATTTACCTTTTAAAAAAAAAACACATTGTAGTCTACATTAATAGTCAGATTTTTTTTTTTTTACAATTTCACCTTGAAGACTATCTTAAAGTATTAATTAGTTTAAATTATTAAATTTTGATTGATAGTATGACCTTATGAATATGTATTTTTTTTTTTCACATAGGGTTTGACTTTAAAAGAAGAAAACAGAAATTCTGGTCCTCCTCTACCGCCCAGAAATATTTTTCCCAAGATTCCAGGTAACAGGCCACCAGCGCCTCCTCCAAAACCTGAAAATTTAAGTACAAAGAAAAAAACATACTTGTCTCCAAAGCAAGACCAGATATTAAAATCAAATGAATATATCTGAATATATATTTTTAAACTAAAGAATAATAATTTTTTTTGCCAAACCACCTCTGATCTTTGCAAAGATTCAGCAGCAACAAAGAGATTGTAAAATTATTTTTATTATTTCTGCATATTGTAAATATTTTTGTAAAAATATATATGTATATTTGACAAAATCACTTATCATCATCTATTCTTAATCTAGTGAGTAACATAATTTTAACTGCATTCCACTGACTTTAATAGTTGCTAAAAATTGTACTATTATAAGATCAAAATTTATGTAATAAATTATTTTAATTGTTAATAAAAATTAATTTAAATCATTTTTGCCTCTATTTCTTTATAAAAATGTTAAAACAGCAGACTTAAATAGCACTCTAACCAGATGGTTTGAACACTGATTGAACTATAGATTTTAAAGCTCAAGATCCATATACCACAGTACAACTTTATATCGTTTAGATGCTTGAACTTAATATGAACTCCTAAACCACATACCGTTCATTTTTTTCTTAATAACAAGACAGGACAAAGGTTTTTTTTAGCAAGGTCTCATTTAAAACAAAATAATTTTACTAGCAATTTTTACCAATTTCCAGATGAACATTTTTATTATCCATATTTAATACGTATAGAGAGTTTTGGCGGTTTTAATGACAGTTATGAGCAAGCATAAGAAATGGTGATCATGTGATGTTTACTGGCTTAGAACCAAAGACACCAAAATGTATAGGTACTGAACTGAGTTCAGACCTATATGACTATAGAAGCTAATGAGCTTGGATTAAAAATATTATTTTCAATTTAACTCATAGTTTTATAGTTGAGATAAAAAATGGCTGCTGGGGGGTTGCATTAGATCCTAAGATCTAGGTGCAGCGCTCTCAGATCCAAGGCTCCTCACTGACGAAGGCTACAAGCCAGAAACTCATCTGGGAATATTGAATGAGTAGGCACTAGATAGGGATTTTATGCACAAGCCTTCTGGCTTCCATTGATTGCTCTGGCTTGCATTGAGTGGCAATACGTATAGAGAGTTTTGCCTGTTTTAATAGCTAGATATCTCATTTTTCAACAATACGTAATAATCAATTATAGGTAAATTAGTGGGGGGGGCAAGCTTAATTAGAAACTGAAAACATTTAGAAGTTTACCTAGATTCCATTTTATAAGTATGTTATGCTACTGTACTATGGTTTTGCAAGATGCATCTTCCCTTATAACTGTAATCATTACCACTTATTCATTTCTGATATTTCTACTGATCTTTCAATAAAATTTATTGAATTCTCAGCTTTTACTCATAGCATCTATTCTTTCATAAGTTTCAGCTTTTTTGCTAATAACCATTTCACATCTTGTATTTAGACTTTATTGTAAATCATTCTTCGTAATTACTATATCAGATCATTTTTTCCGTTGATTATTCTTACTTACTTAATGTTTTTATTTCTATATCTTTCTCATGTATCTTCTAATTGTATTCATCTTCAGTTTTTTTTTTTTAATTTGCAGTTATTCTACAGTAAAATACTGGAGAATAATGTTCCATATATATGATTTTTTCCCCCATTCGTATTTGTTTTTGATTGTTCATAAATATAAAACTAAATGCTGATAATGAGCAAAACTTGATAAGTCATTGATGCTGGAGATCAAGTTTATATTTCAATTTTAAAGAAAGAAAAAAATTGTCTTGACAATTTAACTAAAATGTTTTATTACTTTGCTCACCATTTAAGTGCTAGAACATCATTTGATTTTTTCAAGCTTTCTAGACTGCAATATTATAAAAAATAATATTTTTGTACAAAAGAACTCGAAAATTTACTAAACACTGTATACAATTCATGTCCCCAAAACAGTATATTATTCATTTTGCCTGAAATTTAAAAAAAAAAAAAAAAAAAATTGAATTTTTTTTTTCTGACTGCATATATTTTATAGTAAAACAAAATCTTATAATCTAATTTATTCTCTTGGAATATTTTTTGTGTATCAGATGTTTGTTAATCTTTCAAGGATCAAATACTAAATCCGAATATCAGTCACAAAAACATTGGGGAGAATTATCTGTGCTTTTGGATTATGTATTCAGTGGTTTGAATCAAGCCAATTTTCTTTTGGAATAAAATCTAGTCAATTGAAATTAATCATGAAAATATTTCTAAAAGCTCTTAACTTTTACCACTTGTATATTATTTGAATTTTATTTCAAGTAACAGATTGTTTTAGGTTCAGTATTAAAAATTAGAATCAGTTGCATGTTTGTAAAAATGTATTTTTTTTCTGTAGGTATCGTGATTAATTTAATGAATACTTATCCCAAGAAAATGTATTTGTGTGTTGTAAAGATGTTAATTGACTTAACATTCAATTTGAATGTGATATTAATTTGCACAGCAAATATTTTCTTGGTGAACTACTATTATATTTTGGCATGCAATTACATCATATGAAATTGCTTTTAAAAATGATTCAATTGGATATTTAAATATGCTTTTGTAATATTCCAGGTAAATTATACTAAGCACACTGATTTTATGTAAAAGGTACAGTAGGAACAAGCATATTATTATTTTTAGGATTGGTTAAAAGGTATTTAATCAATTCCAAGCAAAAAAATATTGTGAATAACTAATTTGTTAACTCAAATTGACTTTCTCCTTATGTATGTAGTTAGGTCCATTAAAAACTAGATTTATATAGTGAAAAGCAAATTTTCTTTTAGTAATGCCAAGACTAAAAAGGGGTTGGATTATAGATGTAATTTATGTGGAGATAGCAGGAAGAGTATTGAATATTTATTTATTGAGTAAAAGATGCTGAAAAGGAATCAGAATAAATTGTATAGAGTGGAAAAAAATTAAAGATAAAAGTAGTAGAGATTTTGATTTTTTGTTTAGGTTTTATGGACCTAACAGAACAGCTTTTATTAAAATGGAATAAAAGAAAAATGAAATTAATATAGAAGATTGACTTGATATTAATATGTAAAAACTAGATGAGCTTATTGGTATATAATGGTTTTAAAGAAAGTGTTTAAACTTTGCTAAAAGGGTTTTCTGCTACTGGCATCCTCAGTGAGGTATTAGGATATTCAAGCATTAGATTAAAAATATCAGGACAAGCCCAGCACTTTATCTAATGTATAACAATTAAGTAGAAAATACAAGCTTATTAAATTAGGCCATGTGACATCTGACTTGATTTTTTTGTAATTTTATTTTTTTGTATTAAGGCTTTGGCGATTTTATATTGCTAAAGCTATTAATATATGGTGTATCTGAACTTATTTCAGTCCCATATGGCTATTGAAGTTAGATAGCTGGATTGGAGGACATAGGGATGTCTGAAAATTTCAGATTTTCTACTTAATAATTATATATTAGATAAAGTGCTGGGCTTGTCCTGGTATTTTTAATCTAATGCTTGAATATCCTAGCACTTCACTGATGATGCCAGTAGTAGAAACCGGTCTGGGGTTGGAAATATTCTCAAAGCTTATTAAGAGCATATTTTGCAAACTCAATATACACGATATTGTAAACTTTTAAATAATATTTTAAATTTATAAATATTTTGATTTCTTAAAATATAATTTGTCTGAAAGCATTTGTTCATTTCCTCTAGTGGACTCGCAGTTAATGATTCAGGATTTGTCAAACTTCTGTATTTAAATTACGTTGAGCTCAGATGTCCTTTCTTAACCATTTTTTCTTCTATTTTATTATACTTTATTTTTTCTTAATAGTTTTTTGTAAGCAATAGTTGATTTATTATGTTAAAAATTTCAAACTAAATGGAAGAAATAAATAAATTACTTCCTGTATTTGATAGGGAAAGTTTGAATACAATATTCATTTGATAACCAGCAGTAATATCAATTTGGCATGTAATAATATAATTAAAATCATTTCTATTAAATATGTAATTTTGACACATCATATTTATTTTGCTATCCCAACAAAACAATTTTCTCAGCTTATTCGTTTCCAAGAGTGGTTTTTTTCATCCTATTCTAGAGTGATCTACATTAAACTTGAGTAATGAATGGACACTAGATAATAATGCTACATAATATTCACATTTCCAGGTTGTTGTTTTTTAATTTTTCAGTCTCTTATATAATATAAAGGAATTAAAGAGAACTGACAGATTTGATTTAATTCTAAGATTTGAATCATTAAGTCTTCAACTCATTAAGGCAAAAATTAAAAAGTTCTGAAAATGTAAATATTTAATAACTACCATTTAGTGTCTTGATTGTTCAAGTTTGCACTAGATTACTGCTCATTCTACAATAACAACAGATTCAATTTTTTTAAAAGGTAGAATATTTTTTTCACTTTAAATATGATTTTATGACTTAGGCTTTTATTTTTCTTAAAAGTTATCTCTTATTTCACTAAGATACAATTACATTTTTGTTTCAAATTTATATGCACATAGTTATAAAAAATTGAAGTTAACATGATCCCAAATAAGTTTTGAAAACAATTTTTATCCCAAATTTGAAATTGAACTAAAATTTTTGTTTATTTTCCTAAAGTATATATATGTAAAATTATTATTATTTTTTAAAATAGCTATATGTAAATGTTATTTCCACCTTTCTTTGCTAATTTGATATGTTATTGATACATCGTTTGATTCTTTTAGTATATTATGATTATCAAATCTATTGTAAGTTTGAGAAGTCAGCAGTAACAAGATGGTCACATAGTTTAATTCCTATCTCCAGAGCATTTTCTGATATTTGTCTCTACCAATGATTTGGGATTCGAATCTGAGATCAATGCAGTTATCTATTTGTCCATTATCTTTAACCCTTTTTCAGTTGCTCATAACTTAATGTTGGTAAAATGTTAATTGTAGTATCTATGTGTACATATTTTACTTAATAAGATTTTTTTTTACTATAATAATTATTTACAAAATTGTATAATAGTCTGTAAATATAATTTATTTACAATATATTTGGAATATATCGAAATATTTTAAATAAAACCTAAAAAAATAAGGTTAGAAGTTTTTATTTGGAAAGATGATGGTGTATTTAAAATTTTTGGACACTTAATGTCAAAAGGACTCTTTTTAGTATTAATATATCTAAATATTTTTTTAAAATATATATAAACCAAAAGGATCTCTAAAACCCAGAAGCTCATAGATATTACCTTGATTTGCTTCATGGTGGTTATGCCACTGTGAAATCATATTGCCAAGATAAAACTATGTTCGAAGTCTTAATGTAGATGTATTTTCTTTAAATATGTAAATCATCTTTTTGGTGTGCATGTATGTGCTTAATTTAATATATTTTTACTATATATATATATAATCTTACATAAATGTTTGCAATTAATAAATTGAATCTAAGAGGAGAGAATGAAAGACATTTCAACTTCAAAAAAAACTAAACTCATCAGCTTTCATCTGTATGAATATCAAGAAGAAACTATTTGCAATAAATATTTACGAATAACATCTATGTTTGAAATTCGTTTCTCACTTCACTCATATTCTAATAAATATCTTTTTTCAAGATTAGATTAATTATAATTTCTCTCTTAATGATATTGCAACTGACTATTTTAAAGTCCAGGGCAAAAACTGTCGAGCTCTTTGATGTCAATGACTAATTTTCTTTTCAGATGCTACCATAATATTGTAGATATCTCTTCTCTATATATATCTACTATTAGTTCAAACATCATCATTCACCCCATCTACATAAATATCTAATCTGAGCAACTCTATAAATTTAACCCAAGTTCAAAAAAGCAACTTCAAAATACTAATATATTATTAGGGATCTAGTACACTAAATGTCAATATATTTATTTTTGCTGATCTATTCATTTTTCTGCTAAAATCAATGATACATCATTTGAATAATAAATCATCATTAAATGAGAGGATTTAATTAATTATAAAAGTGAATAGTTCTTGGTGAAAAAAACAACAACTACAGTATTAATAACCAGAGTCTTTATCATTAAAATGAATGAATATTATATATATTATCACTTTATCTTGGTTATTGCATTGCCACCAATTAATACCAACAATAATATAGTTTATTAATCCAAAGCACAACTTTGAATTGAGCAATTGCAAACAAAATTACATGAAGTATATATAAATTTTCATTTATAATACATTAGTTTAACATAATGCAGATTAGCTCATTTACATTTGTTCTATCCTTATTATATTTGAATTTTGATTAATTAAATGCATACCTATTAGAATATTTTATGCACAATTATTATCTCCCCCCCCCCATATGTCAAAACATCGGCCGGGAAGCAAACCCGGGACGACTGCTTGCAAGGCAGCTGTGCTGACCACTTGGCCACCAACACTTGACAATTATTATCATTTTTTAAACCATTTATTCTCAAATATATCTTATTTTAGAATATAGCAAATATAGTGAAGCAACGAATTATGTTGTATCAACATACATGACTTCCATTATATGCTACCCAATAAAGAATGTAAACAAAAATATGAATAAAGAAATAGACAACCATTATATCCATAAATACATTTTACGATATGCGAGCAGCCATTTTTCAGTCTGAGCACTATACACAATTATATTTAATATGCCGGAAATCATTTTCCCATCTTGAAGCATCATACATTTTAGTCTTTCTTATTTATCCTTTTCCAATTTGATGTACAGTATTCTATGTAATACAATATTTTCTAAATATAATATTAAAAGTTTTGCAAAAAAGATACTTAAAAAGAAAAAGATTGCCCATTGTATTTAATTGCAATGAAAGTCTTCGCTATTCAATAAAATATATGTAAATATGATTCCTCAATTTATAATTTTTTTCAAATTTTATTTGCTACAATTTTAATTTATATATGCATACTATATATACAAAAAGCATGTTATATATAAGTGTGTGTGTTAAAAAATACTGCACACTTGCAGTTAAATTGGCAAAGAAACTTTTATAGAAAATAAAAACATACACATAAAATATAGTTGAGTTAATTTATTATAATCCACCAGATTTCTTCATAGTTTTATTTTTTGTTATTTTTGAAAATACCAAATTAATACAAGGGCTTGCTGGGTATTAAAAAAGATGAATTTGTTCTAAAAAAAAAAATGTACAGAAAAATATTGAAATTTTTTTTTTATTTAAAAAAAAACAACTATTATAATGACAGGTTTGAAATGAAGGTATAAGATATAAGTATAAATTAAAAAAGTGAAGTATAACGAAATGAAAACTGTAATATTTCATAATTTTTTTTAAAAATTACTCATATTTTACTAAAATATAGTTTAATTATTTAAAAATATATAAGTATAGAACTGTCATTTAAAAAAATTGTGCTAAACATTCAAATGACCCCATGCATTTCTCTTGTAATCATTAAGGTTTGGAATAGTCTTTTTTTAAATGAAAAGAAAAAAATTCATTACAGGTTTGAAAAACAATTTTCAAAATTCTAAAATCAACTTCAAAGTCTATTTTCCAATTAGTTTATCAAAATAATTACGAGAGGAAAATAGAAAAAAAAAAATATTACAGGTTTTCACATCTTTGTACTGTACAATAAAGTTAAAAATTTATATTCCCAGCAAAAGCATATAAACATATTCTTTTAAGAATTTTTAACTTAAAAATATATATATATAGTTCATGTTTATTTATATTACAAAGAATTTTTTTTTTTTTTTTATACATATATATTTTACATTTATTTACAAAAAGAAACAAAACAAATATTAAATTCTATTCTCTATCTACTTCTGTTGCAGTGAATGATTGTATATTTAGATGAAATAAAAAAGCATTTAACAATACTCTCACTGGATCACAAATGAGATTTATATACAAGGCACCAGGTAGAGGAAATAAAGCCTGAAAACTATATATATTTTTATATAGATTATGTAATACAAAGTGCATGAGAAGGGAAGTTAAAAGTATTTTTAAAATAGTTTTTACAAAAAAAAATTAATAAAAGGCAATAAAAGCCTTGCAAAGTGCTGTGACTACGGTAACAATACAGCGAGAATCTCTCAATCACAGAGTCAATATATGATTGGTTTTTTTTTTCTTGTATGAAAATGATGGGAGGAAGAAAAATCATCATAATGCTAATTCAAAGATTATTTTCTATTTTATAATCCTAACAAAAAAAAAATACTGCTAAATGGAACATGAGGAATTGAGGTCAGTAATTATTGAAAACAATGGTCAACGATGGCCTGCATCGCAATGAAAATTAAAACTGGATCATACGTATCTGTTTACTAGAGCATTCGTAGAACTTCAAATGAGTTAGAAACTCAAACAGAACTAGATTACGTGGTCGTAATGACTATGCTCCACTCCCTCAGTACACATGGCTCCAGAGATATAAGGAATTTAAGCAGTAAGGGGCATACTCATACTATTCAAACTGCCGATACCTGTTCATCTTCGTCTTCATCTAAAGAACAATAAGAATAAATAAACATCAGAAATAAAATATTTTTTTGACCTTAACATCTAAATATACACATGCAACAATGGCTAGATATTTGTTTCTATTAAAATGTGTTATATTTGAAAACAATTTACATGTTAAAACACTAAACATCACACGATCACTATTTCTTATGCTAGCACATAACTGTTACTAAAACAGCCAAAACTCTCTATACAGTAGTGCCAACCAGAGTAATCAATAAATGCCAGAAGACTTGTGCATAAAATCCCCATCTAGATGGGAATTTTATGCACAAGCCTTCTAGCATCCATTGATTACTCTTGTTGGCACTGAGTGGAACTACTGTATGGAGAATTTTGCCTATTTTAAATTTATATGTTACCTAAAAACGCAAATCTCCAATCTTTTCTCAAGGCAATCCTTATTTCTGGATTGCAATTGCTGCACATAAAAATGATTTCAACTATGACTTGCATACTTGAAAAAACAAATTATAGTGCACGATTCATAAGGATTACAAATATGTGTAAATATTTAAAGGCCTCATTTATGGGGCAACACACCTTGATGCTCACAGAACATCAAGAAGGAAAGAATAGAAAAAACAACAATAGAAACAAACCTACTAAATGTGAACTTAAAAAAATAAATCAGAAACATCAACTTATATGAAAGGATAAGAAACATCATAAAAAAGTGAAATGACTGCACTGAATGAAAAGAGAAAACAGGCAAAAAAAATGACATGTTAAATCAAAAAATATCCAGCTACTATTGATTAACAATGACACAAGAGAGTGAATGAAGCATTTGTGGCTAGAACCAGAACATAATCATTTTTTACAAAACACTATCCTTTAAACAATAAAAAAAAAACAACTTAATATGTATAAATGGAAGGATTTGAACTTAGGATTTTCTCATTCTATATCGTCCGCCACTCCATCTCAAACAACAGATACACATGACCACATACATGTGAAAAAGATAAGATGATCCCCAATATACGTTCTTTCATGCAGAACCAGCACCCATAATCTCCTACTCATATATACAATCAATGCTTGGCTTATATTAACATAGTAATTCCTTTGTTTGAGATAGAGTGGATGATAAATATAAACTTGGAAAATCCTAAGTTCAAATCCCTCTATTTACTTATATATAGAATATATGAGCACAGACTTTCACATGACTCTCCACTCTATCTCATAACACTGATACACTTGAACACACATATGTTGAAAAGAGAAATAATCACCAATATACGTATTTCATGCTAAACCAGCAATTATCAGTTGGTCCAGATTATCATCTCCACACATACGCTATAAGTGCTCAGATATATATTAAGATAGCCAATCCTCATACTTTAATGGACAGGCTTCAATCTACTCCAACTCTTCAACTGTCCATCCAATTGAAAATCTGTTGATGGAATGCTCTGAGGCCGAGATTCTTGTCACACCCATGGTGACTTAAGGTGAATCTGACCCCTCATGCACAGGACATAATCCATTCAATACATCTCTATTTACTTATGTATATAAAAAACACTCAGTATACTGGATGAATAGGCTAATTACAATATGTATAAAATTATTTATTTTAGTAATAAAAATAGTTCTTTAAATGTACATTTTTTTTCTAATTATCACTTCCATATTATAATTGCAATATGAAGAATTCTTCCTATATATAATAAATACATATGGTAGAAAAATCACAATGATTTTCCTCAATCAGAATTTACTAGAGCTTTGTACTTAACCCTTAATATATATCCAATGGATTCATTATAAAGCAGTAAATTTGATTGGTCTTCATTTTGAATAGAGTTCCAAAAATATCTTTAGTTCAGTATACATAGTTCTTAACACATCATCTGCCAATTTCCTAGATGATCTCTTGCAACAGAATAGCATCATCTCTGGCATTAAAAAATTGGACTCCATTAGCAGCAAACCAGATATAGATAGTGTGAATCAGAAACTTTTATTTATTTAGATAATAAGCAGTGTTCTTAACTCATTGATATTTGAGTTAGTAGTAACTAGTTCATTTTAATAAATAAAGTGATTTAATTATTTATTTTTCACTTAAGAAAAAAGCAGAGTTTAGAGGTTTATCTCATTTGTATCTCCATTTCCACAATGAATCATACACACAAGAAAAAAATGACTAGTTATTACTTCTGGGCATGCTAGACACATACATAATTATTAAATTTTCATTTGTTAGTAAATTAAAAAGGTATTAGTTTTTTAGAGACACTCAAGTGTGAGATAATTTTTGAGAAATAAGCTTTTATTAAAAATATGTGATTGAGCTTCACGTAGATGTATGTTTTAAATATGATTTTGGATAAAATAAATTGATAAACTTATATGAATATAGAGAACATACTCATATACTCTTTGGCAATCAACGTTTAAATTAAATTGTGAAATTTCAAACTATCATTAGAAATGCTATTTGAATCATAAACATCTATAATAATAATAATAAAATAAATCTTATTTTAATTAACAGTTCATTTCTTTTTGATCTTCCTGATACAACAATACATATCTAAATTTCTAAAAGATCAAAAAGATTCCAAAAGCCAGACTTTAAACTTACATACCATCCTCTGAATCTTCCTCAGTGTCATGGTAATGACCTGTTGTTCCTTCGTGACTGTGAGCACGCCCCAAGCGAGCCATCTGTCTGTTGCGAGCGAGCTGGGCTGCAATCTTATAATCGGGTGGTTTCCTCGCCCTCGGTTGAAAGAAGGTCGAGGATTCCCTCTGATGATGAGCTATCGAATGAAGTACTAAAAATTAAAGTTTAATAATGAATTTAAAAAAAAAGACGATAAACATTTATGAATAAAATAATTAGGCTGTAATTATAAAGACAATTCTCTACCAAGTTGAGAGGGTACTATTGGAGGAAGAACCGGCACTGCATGAGGGAAAGGTGGCACTCTTACTCGGGTTGTAGGTGGAGGAGAGTGGGTAACTGAAAAAATAATTTTAAAAAGTTGCTTTTATTTATTTTTAAATGTCTGAAGAAAAGAGTTTTAATATAAAATAACATCAAATAAGTGTAATAATAATAGATGTTTAAAATGTCTATAAATCATTCTCTATTTACTCTCAAACTTAATATACTGAGCATTATAATAAGGGTCTGCACATTGTTAAACATTTCTAAATTCACTTCTAATTTCTTTTAGATATGATTAAAGAAAATCTTTATGCGCGTAATGAGAAACTTCATGAATATGAGTCTCCTATTCAAAATTTGTTATACCAAATAATCTGTGCATTTATACAAGTATTTAAAGATGTGTTGTAAAGTTATGAAAATAATTAAGATGAAAAATTGATGCTTTAATTGCCAATGACACAAACGATTTAAGTATTTATGCAGATTTTTATGATAGTGAAAATAAATAAAGATTTTTCACAAGATAGAAAAAATATTATGCTCCAATTAATTTTGAAATGAAAGCAAAATTTGTTAAATGTTTTTATTTGGAGTATATAAGTTTATAAGGAACAGGAGTTTGAATGCTTAAGATAAAAATTAACTAGAAATCTTGAAATATAAAAAAGCGGAGAATGCCAAGTTCTTTTACATTTTTTGACAGAATTATTTAGAGAATAAAAGATAAATGAGAGAGAATGTATAACAGGAAAGTATAGGAAGAGAAGAAAGGTAAAAACGAGAAGGGAAAAGACACAGAAAGATCATTTAAAAAAACAAAAATACCACATTTCATAAGTATAATATACTTGCTGAGTCATTCAAATATATTAACATTTAAATGTTGAATAATGGGTATAGCTCTCTTGGTTAATATCATGAGAATTGTCTACTTCTAACTAAGAGTTTGTCTATTTCATCACACACCTATATATAATTTTAAATATAGTCTCCTTTCATTTTCAATTGAAAATTTGTGTCATTGCATCTACTCTGGCCAAATTGTGGTTCATGAGCAAAAATGCAGTTCTTTGGATGATCCAATGCAGCTTCCACAAAACTTTGAAATAAAATCATGATATAATTTATATTAGCATAATGCATTTACATTTCATTTTGAAACCTACATACTTTATTATTTTGTGGTGGCAATTTTATAACTATTGTTTATCATCAACACTGACGGTTTTATTGTTATCTTTCCCTGGAAATATAATACATTGTTGGAACTAATCAGTTCAGTTTTTTACGGACTTATTCCAGTAAATATTGTTTGTATAGTTTTAATTTAAATATCATTGAATGTGTTCTTTTATTTTGACTTTCGAACATCAACTACTTTAATCAAACAACATGATTATTTTTAATTTATATTCACATAATCACCATACTTTATGCTTACACAAGCTGTTTAAACAGAGAAAAACTCTCCATACAATAGCTACTCAGTGCTCTCAGATACAAGGCTCCTCACTGATGAAAGCCACAAGCTAGAAACTAACCTGAAGATATTGGATGACTAGGCACTAGATAGAAATTTTATGCATAAATCTTCCTGCATTCATTAATTACTTTGGCTTGCACTGAGTGACTACTGTATGGAGAATTTTGTCTCCATTTAATTTATATCCAGAAAAATAAAGATTTATTGCCATAACTATTCTCATTTAAAAGAAGCTGCTTCCTTTCAGATTAACATATTCTTGTTATTCATTATATGCAACAATTCAATTTGTAATCCAAAACACTAAGCACAACTGATGAATGAACACCTTATAAAACTATTGCATGCTTCATTAACAAATCATACTCCAAATTTCAATGTTCATGTTAATCAGATAAATCATATCTGAATAATAAATAAGTTTCTATTGATTTTGTTCTCCTGTTTTTTGTATAATTAATAAATCATATTAATAAAAAAAATTATAAATCAAATATTTGCTTCTGCTGAACACTTCAAAAATTTAATTGTTGCTCTTGGATATATTTCAATTTTAACATGTGGCTCTTACAGACATGAACTTTGACCAACCCTAGCATATATATATACACATGGATTTTACTATTTCATTTCAGAAATTAAATTTATTAAAGACTAGTATAAATACTTTCCTAAACAAGAAAATAATGAGGGGGGGGGGGGTAGAAAGTATACAAGGAAATAAAAAAACAAAAAATCGATTTACATCAGAAAAAAGCTTTTCTCAATATTTAAAGTGTATACTCCACTCTCCCTTTTTTTGAAAATTTAATTTATTTAGATCAATAAGTCAGTAATCAGAGACAAGAAAAGACATAAAAATATACTGTATATTAAAATGAGTACAGTACATTAAATACACATTCAAATCAATCGATAAATATGTATGTGGCATATGTCATATGATTGCCTTTTGAACTGATCAAAAATGCAATTTAATTTATTTGGAGGAATTTTGTTTTTAGAAAATCACATAATTTAGGAAAGAAAAACAAATTGTTTAAAGTGATCTTAACAAAATTATTTTGAATAGATAATGGTGAAAATAAAGAAAAATCTTATGAGGACACATAAGAGCAATTTCCGATGACATAAAAAAAATAACTGTAAGCAAAAAAAAAAGTTTTGCTTAATTAACATTAAACTGGATTTTATAATTCCACCTGGTGTTTATTATTAATAAGTGAGTTATTTAAACTAGGAGTTTTATGAGTTTATTTAATTATGATTATCAACATTATTATATATGGATACCTAAAAATATAATTACATGTATGACCATAAAGATATCTTTAAGAATTCAATTTGTGGTTCGAAAAGCTAACTATGAATGCTTTTATTTGACCATTATATATATAATTGCTTATATATATTAATGCATATAAAATAAATAAATTAGGTAATTAATACTTAAAGAGAAACAAGCATTATTGTGTATGCAAGTTTCAGAAACTGTAATGAGGAGACTGTTAACAACAACAGGTTTTTAAAAAGGGATTACTTCTACAAATCTCTAATGGCATAAGCAATTACATGTTTAAACAAAATTGCAATTTACATAATTCTATCAGTTCTAAATCTCTTTTATGATCTTATTTCTTATTGAAAAACCCACAAATGCTGTTTTGTTTTAAAAGCACATAAGAATCTTTGTGAAAAGTACAACACAATTCAAAATTTCTTCCTCTTTTTGGTTGTACTCTTGCAAAAAAAAAAAAAAAACAGACGAACTTTGAAATAGTTAGACTAAAGAAATTTAAGTGGAATATTTTAACACATACAAATAGGTATAGAAAATCTATTTGATTTCTTTTCAGTCATTCATCTTAGTAGAGATCCTTTCAATCATAACCCTGTCAAAATTCCAACGGCATTATTTTTTTTTTTTAACCTTTTATGCCATTAAAATTTCCTCTATATAAAATTTATCACTTTGCATACAAAACTCATGAAAACTCCAGTTCCTCAAATTATAGAACTTTATTTTTCAACAATCTTTTTTGTTTTAGAACAAAAATTTAAATATTTCATATCTTTTCATATATTCAGAAAGTCAAGCAGTATAAACAATTATTCAGAAAATATGATTTATCAAGAAAATTTGACCAAATTCCTGCTGGTCTTAGTAACATTTATTTTGAAAAATCTTCCTGAATATATCTTTTGTAACACATTCTGATCAGCAGTGACAACATACATTAAAACTTACAAGGTCCTACATGATTTACTATAATGACAGTGATTGGACTCAAGAGAAACAGGTTTCTTAATAAATTCCTAGAAGAGAAATGTAAAACTAAAATCTGTTTGGTCCACTGAATGGATTTGTTAGGTCATCCATGTTATCTGAATTGTGATTAGTTTAATATAAAACATATTTGGCAAATATACAGCATTCAAACTTCTATGATGCTTAAATTTTAAAAAACCATTGGCTTGAATAACAATATAAAAATAAAATTAACGATATAGCAATGGAAGAATGAAGAGCAAATTCAAAGTTTCTTCCGAAACACTAAATGAGTGAAAACTAGTTGCAAAAGAATGACTTTATTGCATACTGATCCTAATTTTAAAAATGATGTTATCTTAAATATAAATCAAATTTTAATTTCTAGCTAGGATTAAACAGAAAATGGAATTTTTTAAGATAATTCGTTATTACTATATTATAAGTACATTGCATTAAGCTTTTTGAGAGCAGTAATTCGCTCTCTTTATTCTACTCTTCAATGGTAAATAATATTACATACCCCCCTCCTCCAATTTGTCATTGATTTCTATTCTATTTTTTATTAGCATTTAAAAATAAAGATTTTTCACAAATCCTTTCAAGCATTCATTTTATATAAGAATAATCTCTTGGTTGTTTATCTTTCATCGAATTCAATGAAGGTTTATATAGTGATAAGGATGACAGACTAGAGTTCTAAAGATTCTTGGATCAAAACTCAAACTATCACTCGTGAAGCCCAAACCTTACATAACTACCTAATTAAGTATTTCATTATTTATAAAAATTTGATTTACAAATGTCAAACTTTCTGCATCCATAACTTTAATACCATCTAATTCAGATAAATACATTAATGATTATTATTAATCATTTATTAGACTATAGATTATCATATCATCCTTAGCCCAAGTGTAAACTTTAAAACTCAATTAAAGATCAATATATAAACATAAACACATGAAATAACTCAACTTTATTACTCTTTCTATGTATAACATTTTTTTTTAGATATAATTAAATCTCCAATCATTGTTGAAACATATGAATAAAGTCATCTGAAGAAGACAAATGATTTCCAAAGTGTATTTCATGTACATCCAGCATCCTTCAATTAATCCAGATGACAATCTTTTACATATATGTTCAGTATTTATTAATAACAATTTATTACCATTTGATTACAAGTCTCAAACTGTCTGCATTTACAATTTTGACATCCACTTCAGATAAATATATTAATAATTATTACTAATCACTTATTAGGCTACAGATTATCACATCACTCCTAGCTCAGATATAAACTTTGATTAATTTATATAAATTAAAGTTTGCTTGATATTTAATAACTGAATGAAATTCAACAAGTAAATAGTTATAGAAAAAAATGACTAAAGGGACAGGGAGTTCTAATTGAAAAGGAAGGGATTTTAACAATACTTTTTGATAGATATCACCTATAAATAAATATATTGGGAACTTCAATAAAAATAAATCAAAAATTACAAACTATTAGCATTACAAATTATTAATAGATGAGGTCAAAACAAGATTGTCAGAAAACTGAACAGACGACAGCAGACCATGTCTAAGTGGAAAAACCAGAATCAGAACAATGGCAGGAATTTCTAAAATGTAAAATTTTGAACAATTCCTCATAGAAAGTAAGTGGATAAAGAAATTTATTTTTAAAAAAAACATCCCAAATTATGTTGCTTGAAAAGAAATTGACAAAATCTTTATGAAATGATAAAATTCATATATTTTAGATGAAAACATTTAATTTTTGAAATATAATACCAAACCATGTTAAAATGCTTTTTAGAATTTATGTAAATAGTGTTTACAAAAAATTAATTATATACTAAAACTATTTCTAAAAGTAAAAAAGAGAACTGCACATGCCTAGTGGGATGACTGGCTTTACCTAATTGTTGTAATGTTCGTCTCTGAGATGGGGGAGAACTGCTGGAACCAAGTGAGCTATTGCTTCGACTGTCGAACGATGCTGACGTGTGCCCAGAATCAGTTTCATATACAGGATGAGGGAAACTACTAGCATTACTACTAAATGAATCGGTGGACGTCACTGAACCTTGCAAAAAGAACAATGCAGAGATTAGTTATACAATTTAACATGATTTATTTTTATAGCAAGTTCCAAACAAAAAAAAAAAAAAACTGTGAATGAAAAATGATTGAATGGAAAAACAAAATGAGAGTGCTCTTCAAAACCAAAAAAAAAAAAACAAAAAAACAGCGTGTTTCAATTCTTACATTTACAGGAATGATTTTTGAAGTGTCTGCAAGGATATTTGTACTTTTTGCGGAAGTCTTAAAAATAATAAGAAAAAAAAAAAACTTCACTGAATAATCAGTTCATTAAAAATTAAAAAAAAAAAAGATTTAAAAAAAAAAAAAAATTGAATGGAAAATTATTATTAGATCCACTTAATTATTTATTAATAATTATCCTTAATATTTAAAAAATTCTGCCAAAATATTTTTCCCGATTATCTTTTGTTTTGAAACTATTGAAAAGATTTTAAAAAAATCATAAAACAAAACAAAAACATAGAAAAAAATCTTATAAAATTATTTCATTTATTCATTGAAGTTTTTTTTTCTTTCTCTTTAACAATATTTATAATTAAACTAGACATAAATAATCTAATGACAATTTTCCAATTAATAAAATTATTTAAATTTTAGTATTATACTCAACAAGTGATTACTTAAAGCTAACACAATGTCAAGAATGATTAAATTAAGATTTTAACTTTAGTGCAGATTGAAAGCTTACAAATAAAAATAATTAAAATGCATAAAAATGGATGGTGAAAAATGTTATTTGTATTAGTAAAATATAATGAAGAAAAAATTAGTAAAAGTTAATTCATTGTGTTACAATAAATTGTTTAGAATAGTTTACAAAAGCCTCCATGAGTCTGGCATTCTTGTTACCTGATGTGTGAGATTTACGAAGAGGAAGGTTATTAAGACTCGTCACGCTAGAACTCTCTTCTGAGAGATCTACAGGAAGAACTGATGGTGATGTAACATCACTATGAGAACGTCCATGCCCGTGCCTACCATCTCCTCTTCGCCGTCCAACGTTGGGAGAATGAGCAGGAGATAATGAATGGGAGTGGTGATATTTAGGTGGTTGATGGGGACGCACTTTACTGGAGTCTGATAAAGCCAACATTTTACGAACTGCCTGAGGTGAGTCAGTGCCTGACAAAACAAAAATCTAAATTGCAACTGGCATCAAAGAGGAAAAAAAAATAATGACAACAACAACAAAAAAAGAACAGTTATATCTTATACTATTAGTATATTAAGTAAAAATGAAGTCATTTCAATAGAGCACTCTCAAAATTGTTTTTTGTTTATTTCATAGTTATTAATATATATATATATCCTTATCCCCTAATTTCACATATAGGTAAAATATACTCCCACTTGAAAAAAAATCAACTAAAAAAAATTCTTTTTGAAAGTCCTACATAGAAAATCTCGTTATTTACATGGTTTTGATAAATAAATTTTCGAATTAGCATGAATTAAAATTATTTATTTTTTCCAAAATTTATCCTTACTAAAAATTATTCAATTAGTTTGAAAAAACTTCTTTTCAACCTTTAATTTAATTTTCACAGAATAAAAGACAGCACAACTAATCACTGCAAATAATAAATATATTGCTAACTATGTATATAAAATACAAATATACTGAATGGTATCGTTTAGAAAAGATTTCGAAAAAATGTTTAAAGGATTCCAATATTTTACACTAAATACATTATACATGTAAAGAAGAGATTTCTTATAACATTTTCAATATATATTTGTACACATCACCTCAATGTTTAACTTTTTTTTTAATGCCTACCAAATTTTGGCCCAGAACTTGTAGTCGACTTCTTTCCTTCACTGTTGCTACTATTTGTACTAGCCGTTGATGTTGTAGACATTGTTGGAGAAGGATGCCGTTTGCGAGTCTGAGTAACTGATGCTGGACCAGCACCAGGTTCACAATCTAATGACAGCAATCTCAGTTTTTCTTCATCTTCAACTATGCTCAAATTATTTAAATATGACTTGACACGCCGAATCATTTGAGCCTATTTTTTTTTAAAAAAAAAGCAAAAAAAACAAATATCAATTACAAATGTTAAAAAAAAAAAAATACATTGGAAAATATTTTAACCCTCAAATTATTCTGTAAATATTTCAAATACTAACCTCTTCATACATTTTTTTTGGATTTGGCATAGTACCACTCCTCTTACGGCGTCTCACAGTAGCAATATATTGACCTCCGGCAGTTGCAATTGGTTGAATAGATGGGCCCATAAAGGCAGCAGAAAAAGCTTGCCCACTCATAGGATCAAACATGGAATATAAATCCTATTTTGTAAAAGAAATATATATATAAAATAACTGATAATAAATTTTTTTTTAAAAAAAAATGCTATTAATTTTTTTACAAATTACTTACATATGGTGCGGAACACATATTGCTTACTTGACGCACTTCTTTGGCTATCATCCGTAACTTCTCAAAGTTTACCTTTAAAAAAATTAAGTAATAATAAAAATCAAAACTTTATATATATATATTTACACATATTATTTTTTAGTTAAAATTTTCTCTCAAAAAATAAATAAATAAATAAGTCTATAATTGGATATAAATATGACTATATATATATATGAAAAAAGTAGATAAACAGCTTTTAAATAGTCCAAAGCAAGTTAAAGGATTCTTTACAAATTCTTTCTAAGAGATACTCATTTGCTGATCAATATCAAATGGTAAGCTATAGTGAATCAAGTAAAAGAAGAATCCTAAGTTTAAAAGAAAGATTCATCATGTTATGGGAATGATCAGAAACAAAATTTGAAAAATTACTTTCAAAACAGATTATTCAAAATTAATTTCTAATTTTAGTTTTTAAGTAAATCTTTATTATAAAAAGAAACTTAAGTGATAATATAATATTGTGTCAACTGCAATTTTTTAAATAAAAAATTAATTTAATAGAACAGCAGATAAGATATAAATCAGTGCACCTCCTAATAAAAAAAGACCAATAGCCAAAACTTAATCACAGAAGTCTGGTTGCAGTATATTTAGTCCAGTAATTTTACCCAATGCTAATAATTGGCTTCTAGATTATAGAGATATCATGCACTATTATAAAATATATTCTGTAAGGATATTACAATTAATTTATTCTCTTAAATATACTGAATTAAAAAGAAAAGGGACCAATATTTAATTGGATCAACCTTTTAAATTACTAGATGATTTAATGACTAAGAATTTCCACCCCATATCTGCTAATAATAAAATTTAAAGTAAAGTTATAGAAGTCAAATGCATTAGTTTGAAATTGTTTAGTGACAGTATAACAATGAATGAATCAATAAAATAATTTTATAATTATTTCTAGGTTATGTTAATATTTACAATAGTTAAATGTTATTTTAGAAAAATTATTATGAATCAATTCTTATTTATGACATAATTTTTTTTTTTAGTAAGCTAGAACTATTAAAATTTAATATATAATTATACCATTTCTTGATACTTATATATTATTCTTCCTACCAAGCCTGGCAGCAGTTTTTTTCCCCATTTTATTTTACCGAATATGTGTTAGTTGTTAAGTTTAAAAAAATTAATAAATCGATTACAAATTCCATTTAGAAGATTTATTCGTTTTTTGCAATTTTTTTATATTTTTATATTTATATTAAATCACCGATATATCTTTGTGGATTCAGCTACTGGCATACATACACAAAACATTGAAAGATTATGGGTCTGGTCAAATGGCAAAACAAAAGTACCAGGGGACTGCATGATAACATGTGGATTACTATTTAGGTGAATTTACTGCACAAAGAAGAAATTCATTTGTGATTTTGCAAGCCATTAGAGATTTCAAGCTACCATTTTTTAAGAAAATAATACATAGAAAAAAGTTTTTTTATTTTTTTTAAATTTTTATATTAATAAGATGATATATTAAAAGAAGCAGGTGAAGAAATAGAAAAAATTTTAGCAAAGTTATATACCAAATGTCTAAATGATAAAGATGTACCGGATGATTGGAAGAATGCAGTAATAATATTAATATTTAAAAAAGGTGATAAAGAAGATATTAGAAATTACAGACCTATCAGCCTTTTATCAGTTTTATATAAAATTTTTACCAAGATAATTACTACTCGTCTACAGAGAACATTGGATTTCCACCAACCAAGAGAACAAGCCGGATTTAAAAGTGGTTTTAGTACAGTAGATCACATCCAGGATATTGAGAGAAGTTATAGAAAGGACAAATGAATATGCTTAGGATTTGTAGATTATGAAAAGGCATTTGATTCTATAAACATTTCTTCAGTGATTAAAGCATTAGATCATCAAGGTATAGATCCAGGATATTGTCATATTTTAAAGAATATTTATAAAAATGCAACAGCAACAATTAGATTACATAATGACACTGGGAAAGTCAACATTGAGAAAGGTGTAAGACAAGGTGACTCCATATCTCCAAAACTTTTTACAGCAGTGCTGCATGAAATATTTTGTGGATTAAAATGGGAAACTAAAGGAAAGTAAATGGTGATTATTTAAGTCATTTAGATTTCGCAGATGATGTAGTTGTTTTTGCAAATAATGCTTCAGATCTGCAGGAATTATCAGATGAAAGTAGGAAAGTAGGACTAAAGATAAATGTTAAAAAGACTAAAGTAATGTTTAATCGATTTGCTCAAAATATGAAAATAAAGATTGATTATGATGAATTAGAAGAAGTTAACAGTTACAAATACCTTGGTCAGATTATTAATACAGATGGAAACATAATGGAGGAAATTAATCATAGAATTAAACTTGGTTGGAGTGCTTTTGGTAGAAATAATTTGATACTAAAAGGAAATATGCCTATGTGTTTGAAAAGGAAGGTTTTTAACAAATGTGTTATACCAGTTCTTACTTATGGATCTGAGACTTGGACACTTAATAGAAGAGCAATTCAGAGACTTCAGACCACTCAAAGAAGTATGGAGAGATGTATGTTGGGAGTAACAAGAAGAGATCGTAAACGCAATGTATGGGTAAGAGAACAAACAGGTGTTACTGACCTCATTGAAAAAATTAAAAGATTGAAGTGGAGTTGGGCTGGACATATTGTTAGAAGAGATGATAATAGATGGACAATTGAAATTTTAAACTGGATTCCAAGAGATTTTAAAAGACCCAGAAAGAGACCACATGTGAGATGGATGGATGAAATAAGAAAGTGTGCAGGAGTGATGTGGAGAAGAGAAGCTAAAGATCGGAGAAGATGGATTAAACTTGGAGAGACCTTCATCCTGCAGTGGATTGATAATGGTTGATAATGATGATGATTAATAAGATGACTTAATAAAAAATAAATTAAATAAAGAAAAATAGTATTTATTAATTTTTGCAGAATTTTTTCTTTTTTTTAAAAAAAACCAATAATAAAAAAAAAAACTACAAATATTAAATACAACTGCTTCTTGTCAGCTATTTTGTTTTAAATATTTATTTTATGCCAATGAAGTGAAGGATAATATGTAAGAACCTTATGGTTAATCTTTAACATTACTATTTTCTATTCTATTTTTATCCACTTGAAAATATAAACTAATTTATTCAAATATATATAAAGAATTTATAGGTTTAATGACTTATTTATAGCTAAGATATACTTAAATGGAATGAAAGACAAAATTATTTTCTTCCAATTTTATTTAATAATCATTTTAACAACGGAAGAATAACATATGAAATTTGCCACTAATATTAATATAAACAATACTATCCAATAATTGAGATTTGATAAATAAAATTTATATACAATATGGGATGAAAATAAATATGAGTATAACTAATGTTATGAAAAAATCAAAGATCTTTAAAATAGGTTAATGTGATAGAAAGATAAAAATTTCAATGATGAAGAAATATTTTAATTAAAGAAATAAAACTATTTATTAATGGATCTGTGAATTTGAAATTTAATAAAAGAGAATTTTAAATATTTAGTATAAAATGTTAATTTTTATCTGCTAAAATATTAAGAAGAGAGATACAAACAATAAATTTTTGAAAAATGAGGTTAGAAGAAAGATGAAAATAGCTAGTATATATTAAGAATTCAGAAACATTAATAAAAATTGTATTTAAAAAGTATTTTTTTCTTTAAAAAATACTCTTCTGTTTGTTTGGAGCATAGTAAAAAATATGTAATAAATATAACATCAATAATTTAAAACGGTAAGCAAATATGATATTTGACTTTGGAATAATTTAATACCATTAAGGCAAAATTAGAAAAATGTACACACATCATAAATTTATTTGTTAATTATTAGTGCTTCTAGATAAACAATATCAATATGAATTTATTCAAGTATTTTATTACAAAAATATTAACATTATAAGTTTTAAAGTTCGTTAATATTTTTTGTAATAAAATTCTTGAATAAATTCGTTCAAATTCATATCGATTTTAATTTAATCGGTGCGTTTTTATTTTATGAAAGAAAAATGCCTTGATAATTAAAAATTATGCAAATTTTCTTATCAAAAAGAAAAATTTGAGATTACATAAAACTGCGATGTTATATTTAAAATTAAGTAATATTAAAACATAAATCTTGTGTTAAAACTATTGAGATCCATCATATTCATAATTAAAAGCAATATTACAATTACTTACCAAGCCTTCAACTTTAGAATCATTGCCTAAATGAATAAAGGTTAAGTCTTTTTTCACCACAGGATAAAATGGAATCTAAAATATATATATTCACAAGATTAAATTTGCAGTAAGTGGTAAATAAACAAACAACTAAATCATATTAAAAAACAAAACAAAACATGTAAGTAATGAATAATTATTACAGCATTAAATTAAACTAGTTTAAAAATTGCATTAAAATTAAAAACTGCCTAATAAAAAGAGGGTTGTCATGATATTTCACATTTGTTAGGCTAAGTTAAATAAAAAAATTAACTGAAAGCCATATTTGATTATGACGGTTTTTTATTTTTACAACATATTTATATTCATTTATAATAGGTATGGGGAATGAAATTTTGTTCACCAACAGATAAATATTAGATGACTAAACCCAATTAACTTTCATTCAGTGATAAATGAAAACACTGTAAATATAACCGATACCTCTTTTAATAAAAGTATAAATAAAAGCCTGATGTAGAAAGCCAATCTTAATGTAATATTAATTTAATACCACATTATGTAAATGTATTTACATCCAATAATATCTAAAATTCAAAATTCACTATCTTCATAACAAAAAAAAATTATAATAACAATGTCATACAGTTACCAAATATTCATTACTTTAAAGACTAATAAAATTAAATTTCAAATAACATACAATATATAATAACTTTGTAACATATAATTTAGTAAATAGGATAGCTTTAAAGAAGATATGCTTTGACATATCACAAAATTTATGCAAAATCTTGTGATAAACACAATAGTTGGAACTGCTTATAATTATTTTCTGTAGCTATACAATTACTATTTAATCTTTCATTATATGCCAAAAAGATTCTCCATTTTTGCTACAGCAAGTATGTTGAAATTAACAACAGAAAAGAAGATTGTAAAATGGCAATGATTCTTGAATATAGTAACTAATGTGAATGAAAACCTTCTCAATACTGATTATTACAGTCTTGATTTCAATTTCTGATCCATATTTCTTAATGCTTATACATATGTGTATGTATGTGTAAAAAAAAACAATCATAAAGTAAACCTATATAATGTTAAAGAGATTGTTTAAATAATAAATGCTGTTATAGTAAATGCTATATACCTGCATCAATCGCTCACTAGGTGATTGGTGGACTATGTTCCATTTGCATTAACAGCATTTACTTCAAAGATCTATTTAACATTATTGTTAACATTATTATATTTAACATTATTATATGTAAATAAAGTGGAATCCTAACAGCGCGTATCTGCCTACTTTATAAATTTATCTAGGCTCAAATGCCTAGATGGCGCCCTTGGTAGTGCGGTGCGATGCGATCTCCCACTTCGTTTGGATCGTTATAATTTTATATTTTGATCGTTTATGTTTACTTTGAAATGTTTTTAACCGTGTAATCTTCTTCCGTAAGCTATTAACAATGAACTTAAAAAAATTTTAAATAATTAAGAACTTTCGTGCAAGCAATTTAAATGTTAAAATGGAATTTCTATCTGATCTTTAAGTTTAAAATCAATTGATGTTTAATTTTATATGTTTGTTATTGATAAAAAATCATTTCCATTCATTTTAATTGTATAAATTATTTATTGTTTAAATTTTAAATGCATAAAATTTAAAGTTGGGTATAGACATTGCATAGATTCGTTAGCGGTTGATGATGTTGAGATTTTCACAGTCGATTAGAATGTATAGGTCAACGATGTTAATGCAGGCACCTTATGGTGAGTGCCATGGGTTTTGTTATTCCCTTTTTGCAATTGAGTTATCGATGATTTTGTATTTTGATCGATTGTGTTTAATTTGGATGTTTTTGACCGTGGAATCTGTGAGCCGATCTATACTTAACATTTTAAAACAAATTGTATAAAAGTTATCTGTGCGAACATATCTAAATGATAAATTTAAATCGGGCGTGAACGGCTATATAGTTTTGTAAGGTTATATTAAGGGAGGGTAATCTTAGGTTATTTGTTTCTGGTTGAATTGGTCAATGGTTTCGATATATTTGTGTAGGTAGTAAATGTAGCAGGAGATCCGCCATGTGCAGGATTACATATATACGCCGCACACCCTCTGTTGCCTATGGAATTGGATAGTAAGACGCAATCCATTCCTATGGAGTTTTATGTTTATTGTTCTACTCGCCATCAGAAGTAGCATTCCTGGTGGTGGAGAGCAACAATGTCTTCTCACTATACTGTTCAGATGTGCATTCCTGACAGTATAGTCTATTTAGTGCCATTGTATTTTCATGCTACATTGAATACATAAATGTATCGGATGATTGGCGTCAGTTTGACTTTGAACTTTTAGCCTAGGGTTAAATAAGGGAAGAATATTGTCTTTTCAAATGCAGATCTATGTAGCCTATTCATACCCGACCCTCTAAATAAAATATTAAACATTATAGCAAGCTATTTTAAATGTAAACTAAAAATTAAGATAAAAATCTAAATGTTAAACTTATTCCTCGAATTTAGAATGATTTTATATGTGCGTAAATAAATATTTTTCTGTGTTAATTTCTGGCAGTGGCTTTTATTATTTTTTTTATATTTATATCTAAGGTTATATATTTTATTATCTCTGCGTCTCCACTGAGCTAGTGACAATGGGCTAACGATCTAAATATGTAAATAAAGTGGAATCCTAACAGCGCGTATCTGCCTACTTTATAAATTTATCTAGGCTCAAATGCCTAGATGGCGCCCTGTGGTAGTGCAGATTACGGTAAGTCGCATTTTCCGGATCGTTACAATGGCGCAACCAACTGGGCCGATCTTTAATAAACCACAAATACCCTGAGCAAATTTTGTCAAAATGAAATATTTTTATCTGTTTACATAAAGTCGTATACTTTAAATCTGATAAAAGCACTGCCAGAAAGAAATAGCACATATATTAAAAACCAACGGAAAGATATAAAAAATTTTAAAACTAATTTTTGTTAAAAAAAAACAAAAAGTCAAAAGGTTGCAATAAATATGTTTTTTTTTTTTTTTGTTGTTGATATATATTATGCTTTAACGTGTATAGGCGCGCACAGCCACGTAAGTTTATGATCGAAATGTGGTGACTTACGATGAGAACCTTTGGGAATTACTTAAGTGTAACCCTATTTATGCATTTCAATCAGTCATAAATAAGTTGGTGGTATTTATAATTGTTCTGCAAATATACACGTTTAAACCCATTATTTCTTAAAACATATTTATCTCAATGCAACCTTCTTTAAATAAATAATTTATAAAATAACTTGCTTGTTATGCCGTGTGTAAAAATAAAATGTATAAAATAAAATAGAACTCTTGTGGGGAGGGGTATAAACGTAAATGGTCCTTAGGTAAGCGATAGTCAACATTTTCTTTTTCTTTTTGTATATAGTCTTTTTGTAAAATTATTAACCGGATGTTTTGTAAATGTCTTCGTCAATCGTGTACCGTAATTACTAACCCTAAGTAAAATTTTTTTTTTTTTTGATCATTTTTTTTAAGTAACTTTACTGATATGTAACGAGCACAGACGTTCGTTACATTGTTTTTTTTTTTTAAATTTATTAAACATGAAAGTAAATTAAAAAGTTGCATTTAAAAATTTTCTTTAAGAATTAAAAATTGAAATTAAATATCATCTTAAACTCTTATATATTAATTAAATCGCACAGATAATGAAAAATTATTAAAATAAAACTTTATTAAAGAAAAAGTATTTTAAAACTAAATTTTAAAAAGATTTGGAGATGAAATTATATCTTTAAATTTATCTTTAAATATATTTTTGATTTGGAAAACAGGTTAATTAATCAGAAATGGAAATGATTGTTAATTAGTTAAATGTAAACCAGCCTTCGGCATTTAAATGTAAAAACACCGGTCAGATAAGAAAACAATAGAAACTGTTAGCAAATAAGAAGAAATCCCTATGGAAATGGACCGCAGCGAAAGGACCATCGCATCGGTGACGTAATGTAAATTCAATCCTTCACATTAATATAAAAGGAAAATTTGGAAATTATTAATCAGTGACTGGAAATTGATTATTACGATGTGACTATATGTAGTAGTACGGAGTTGGAGGGGTTGACAGACGCATGGTCAATTCTTTCAGCTGTTAAAGAAGGGAGAAATGAACTATCGTTTCCTACATTGAGGACCAACTAAATTAAAAAACCTCCGAATGAATAAATAAAACAACGGCTAAATGGATACCAATTTTAGGACGGCGTGGGAATTTACGTTCATGGCAAGCAACGGATAAAGTTGGACGTTTTAAAAATCGTAAGAACTTATATATTCACTTGAAACAATAAGAACTCTAAATTTTAAAACTTTTTAGTAAATAATGCAATAGAATCCTATCTGACCAAACTAAATTCTTCATTAATAATTTATTTATGTATTTTTTTCTTATTTATTTTGTAAAATCATTTCATTTATTTATTTTTGTTCTTTAAGTTTTATTATGATTGTTGTTTTCCGTTAAATTAATTATAAAAATGTTAAACTTAAGTCGGGGAAGGCTGTATAGATTTGTAAGTTATATTAGGGGAGGGTAATCTTAGGTTATTTATGTCGTTGTTAGATTGGGTCAATGGATTGGATATATTGATGTAGTTAGTAGATGTAATCGGAGATTCGCTACTGGCAGAACGTTTATATATACGCGACTCACGTTTGCCTATGGAAGGAATTATAAGACGGAGAACGCAGTTCCTTTCTATGGAGTTTTTTTTTTATTGTTCTTCTCGTTAGATAGATGTAATATTCCTATCTGATTGAGAGTCAATGTCTTTTCTTAATTCTTTTGGTGCGCGTTTTGTATTACATTGAATACATGATGTATCAGATGGATTGATGCCGTTTGACTGCGAATTTTAGCCTAAGGTTAAATAGGGGATAGAATATTTTAATTTCAATGCAAATCTATGTAGTATTCATGCTCGACCCTAAATAAAAATGCATTAAATTTAAGTTGTTTATAGACGCTTGCATGGATTGTTTATCGGTTAACTATGTTTTGGTTTTCATATTTGATCAAAATATATAGACATTCGATAAATAATGATACCTTACGGTGAGTATCTAAAATGTATTTATTCGGATGTCTTTTAAGTTATTGGTGACAATGCAAGTATCTTATGGTGAATACTATTGGGTTACATATAAATTTCCCTCCGCAATTGTCAGTAATCAATAATTTTATATTTTGATCGTTTATGTTTACTTTGAAATGTTTTTAACCGTGTAATCTATGTAACCGATCTATAGCAACATATTAAAACAAGCTTTTATAATCCCATCTGTGCGAACTTAATTAAAAATGTAAAATTAGAATATAATAGTAATTAAATGTAAATTAAAGTCAAAAATCAAAGTTAAAAATAATGTTAAATGTAAACTAATACTAAAATAATTTCAAATCTTATATATATGTGCATAAATAAATGTTTGTATGCTAATTACTGGCAGTGGCTTATTTTATTTATTTTTTAATGTTGAAATCTAAGTAGATAAGATATTATATTATTTAATCTCTGCTATTCCACTGAGCTAGTGACATGGGCTAACGACCCGAATCAAAATAGAAAAAAAAAAATATTTTTTTTTTTTTGACTTACGTATCTGCCTACTTTATAAATTTTTCTAGGTTCAAACGCCTAGATGGCGCCCCGTAGTGCAGATTACGTTAAGGCTATTCTCCGGATCGTTACATTATATATATATATTAAATATTTTCATGGATTAAGTATGATGTAAACAAAGGGAGAAATAGGGTTAATTACATGTAATAAAAAAAAATGAACTAGCACTGGTTTTACTAGATAACTATGGACAACTCTTATGCTAAATTATTGATAAATCAGAATTTATTAAAATGTCAGTTGCCCATTTTTGTAAAGAATTTTTGATACTTGTTGAATTTTCAGGAATCCCAAGATGGCAGCCCATATTTCATTAACAATTTTTTGATGTTTACAAAATTAATATTAAATTTTTTTTTTAAAAAATAAATATTCTGATAAATTTAATTAACAATCGTTGTTTTAATTTTTTTTTATTTACTTCCCAAAGATGGGTTGGTTACATATATAAAAATGAGTGGAGGGCCTACAAATTTCGAAGATGTGTTAGTTATGTTTTCAAAAATTGAGTGTAGGATTTACAACCTCCCAAGTTACGTTTACAAAAAAATGAACCAAAAATATATATATAAGTACAATAATTAAGTTTATTCATGACAGCGGCATGCAAATGAATTTTGTTGTTGTTCCAGTTAATGTCACATGGTTCCCTGGTGTTTTTCTGAAGGATAGGATTCCATATCTTTGAAAATATTCCACTGCATCCTGTTCTGACAGGAAGGTCCCAAATTTTGAACATTATCACAATTTACAACAAAAAAAAAACATGTAGCCAACAAAAAAGATGTGGAAATGAAAGTTGCAACAACGTTAAGAGCGTCTTGTCGCTTCCACATTGTAATATAATAAAAAAAAAAAAAAATTGAAATAAATATTCTTCATGAAATTTATCAGAATTTATATGAAATTTATTTTTTTTTTTCAAATTTTTTATTATTATTTTTGCAATTTAACAAGTAAAATCTTTGAGACATTGTAGATCCATGAAACATTTGTATCGATTTTGGAAGCCATTATGGATTGCACACCGACGATCATGAATGAACTGTAAATATTGTATTTATATATATTTTTTTTTTTTGGTTCGTTTTTTGTAAAAATGACTAACCCGTCTTCGGGAAGTAAATAAAAGAAAAAAATTGAAATAAAGATTGTCAATTACATTTATCGTAATTTATTACATTATTTTTTAATTTAACAAAACAAACACAGCTTTGGGATATTGTAGGCCTCCTCTCATTTTGTAAACATTTTTGGGAGAAGTAAAAAAACAAAATTAAAATAAATATTGTTAATGAAATTTATTCTTTTTTTTTAAAATGTAAGATCAATTTTGTAATTGTTTTTGGGACAAGTAAAAAAAAAAAAATTGAAATAAAGATTATTAATGAAATATGGGCTGCCATCTTGGTAAGCCTTCGAAACTGTATATTTATCAAAAATATGGACTGACATCTTGGTATTCCAGAAAACTCACAAGTACCGAATTGGTTTTATATAAGTGAATTAGCTCATTGTAAAGACTTGTAATAATCTAGCTCTTCAGTTATAATCATAAAATTTTTTCCTTACTGTTAAGAACATTTACATATTTCCTATAGCTTGTTTTAATTTCATCTTTTAATGTGAAAATCATTTTACAATATATATATATATAAACTTTAAATTAAACATAGTTCAATGTACATGTAAACAAAGAGAGTACGTCACCCTCCTCTAGGCTATGAATTAAAAACATTCTAAATGTTAAAAAGGGATCAAGAGCAGAATGAATCCACTTATTTTTTTAGAAGCTCTGATGTTTATAAGCATATCTTTGTCAACATTGTTGGTAAATCAAAATTAAATTAATTTATCAGCCACATCGATTATACAAGGCTGGAAATAGCGTCTCTCTTTTAACAACTTGATTGTAATAATTAAATAAGATTTAATATGTAAACTTTAAATTAAACATACTTCAATGTATATGTAAACAAAGGAAGTAAATCACTCCCTCCCCCAGGCTATGAATTAAAAGCACTCTAAATATTGAACAAAGGATTAAGAATAGAATGAATCCACCTATTGGTGGGAGTTCTGATGTTTATAAACATACTTTTGTTAACATTATTGGTAATTCAGAGTGAATAATCCACCTATTGGAGTTCTGATGTTTATAAGCGTACTTTTGTCAACATTATTGGTAATTCAGAGTGAAATTATATATGACACTTAATGTGTTCATTAAATTCTTGGATCAGGAATGTTTTAGAGACAATTCTAAAAAAATGTATTGTACCGTTTATTTATATACAGTACAAATATATTGGCATTTGGTAAAAGCTAAAAAATAAAAGTAGATTTAGATTTTTTTTTTGAATATAATTTATTTTGTTTAAAAAAACGTACAATGAAAATTAAATTGTTCTTTCGTATTTTTTTTTATGTAATTAGAAATAAAAGTTAAAATTGGAGAGAACAAAAGACACGCAGATTACTAATCCTGATAAAGTAAAAGAATTCTAAAAGTAAAAAGATAAGCTAAAAGAAAAATATTTTGGCTAATTAAAGATGGCCGAAAGATTTGCTAAAAAAAGATAACTTTGTAACGTAAATTTTATAAGGAATTATCAGCGTATATTTTTTTGATAAACAAAAGGATGCACAGAAGTCTGAAAACTGGGCCTCTAGTATAAAAAGGCAGAGATCGGTTTGACGAACGTCTTGTTTTTTCTGTTTGTTCCTTTGGCTGGTTTTGGATTATTAAATCCAAGACCACTTCACGATGAAATAATCCTTCATGCGGGAGTAGACCGAGGCTTTAGCTGACATCGTTAAGAAGATGGACATTAATAAAGCTTCTGCGACTAGCCTTCGGAATAGACAACAAGATCAAATTTATAACCAATGGCCGAGCTCATTCTAACTCAAAAAACTATGCATAGTTATCTACTACTTTCTCGCTGAATTTACTGGTAAGCTATGACTCTTTATTATTCCCGATTGTGACTAAATTGTCGACAAACCATCTTAAAAATATACGTATAATAGGACCCCGATATGGACTTTAATTTTAGTGATCAAGAGACTCTTATTTAATGAAGGACTTTAATTGTTTTAATTACTTTAGTTTATTAATGTATTCATATTTGGATTAGTGTGTGTTCTCTCCAGTTTATTTAATTAACAATTTAACTTAAACAGATTTTTAATCTGTTAGAATAAAAATATTTCTAATAGCAATTTTCATTTGTACGTTATTAATAATATTTATTAGTGTTTATTATTAAATTTATTATTAATTTAGTAAGATTTAAAAACGTAATTTACCTTTGCCAATGTGTTATAAGTTCCAGGAATAATAATATTTAAAAGATAATTCTAGTTTACGGTAGAATTACCGATTCTTAAAAATAAAATTAAAAAAATCTTTTCTTTTTTATTTACAACTTGCAAGGCGTGCTGGCGACAGATTTTAGCGGATTCTTATGAATCCTGGCGCCCAGAACAAATAAATTAAAAGCTGATTTCGTCAATAGCACAATTCGTAATAATTCTAGGCCGAGTTGATCAGGAAATATAGTTATGTTTTTAGAAATAGAAATACAACTTTCTTCTTTTTGACATAACTTGATCAACTCGCGCATTTTATAATGCGTATAGAGCTCTAGAAAATATGGAAAATGTTATAGTATAGATTAGAGAGTAAAGAATAGCCATACATTTTCTAGTTGTATATATATTCCTGCCAGATAATATTATGATTTATTCAATGTAATGACTTATCTTGTAAATTTTACAAGATTTTTGTTTTCATTGTCTGAATATTATAATATTTTTAAATATTGCTGGCATATCATCAATATAGAAGATTTGTAGGTATTTATAGTTATGAGATAAAGGTAATTGATGGTTCTTTATTTTCCAACCGATGACGTATTCACCCTGAAGCCATATCAGTCTGATCTTCAGATCTTTAAGATAACATCTCCAAGTGATTTGCAGACAAATGCAATCGCTAAAATTTGTCTGCAAATCATGTGGACCTGGCACATTAAAGATCGCAAGATCAGACTGATATGGCTTCAGGGTAATATGTCATTGGTTGGAAAAAATAAAAAAAATGTACATGCATGCGTCAAAATAATTTAGAAATTAAAAGTAATTAAGTGTAAGTTTGATAATTTAGAAAGTGAAAGTAACTAAGTGTAAATTTTATAATTGTACAAAATTTTTTTTTGTAAATTTAGAATAGACAAATAAAGGCCGAAGGCATGGCCAATATTATGCTCAATTATAAAATACAAAACCACCGACAACGCCAGACATTGTATTATTCTCATAGCTGTAATTTTTATAATTGCTGATGAATTTAAAAAAAAAAAATTTCTGTATAATATAATTCAGAAATTAAAAATAAAATTAATTAATTGTACTTTTTATAATTGCAGAAGAATTTACAAAATAATATGCATCAAAATGACATTATTTATTAGAAACAAAAATGAAAATTACTTACAAATAACGTCCACTGCGGTGGACTAGTAGCAAAATCACAAAAAACAGACAACAAATGACAAAATTTCCCAAAGCTCTCTCCGATTTTTAAATCTCACGGGTCAAAAAAATCCAAAAATTGGATTAATCATGTCAGTGTCTTGGTTGACATAAAAACATTGTCATGTTATCATCGACGATGTTTGCCGGAAGGAAAATCGGTAAGTATAAAACATCATCGGTTGAATAATACTAAAGTACCTAATTGATTTTTATCATTTAATCTGTATTAGTTATAACAAAGGAAAGTGAACAAAAATTATAGGCAAAAGAAATTGATATTGGAGATCATTAAGATTGGAGAAAAGAATAAACAATTATTGAAGAAAGAAGATTAAGATGGTATGGCCATGTTTGAAGGAATAATAACTGAATACTAAAGATGATGATTAATCTGGAAGTGAAGAGGAGGAAAAGTAATAATAGTAAAAAGACTTGATGAACTGCATGAGAAGGTAATAATCTGTTAGAGGTAAATGTCAGAGATATGGAATAGAAAAATATGAGAGACTTATGGTTGAGGATACCTTCAGCAATGAGGAATATTGAAGAAAATTATAATATTTTTTAGCAATTTATTTAAATATTACTTGATAAAAGATAACTCTTTAGCATATAAAAACTAATTTCAAGTTCACACATGCTGACAAAAAAAAAATCTCATTATAACAGTTAGATGTCCTTGTATGTCTACCTTTATGAGGACATTTTTAATTTACCAATATTAACTGAATCAAAGAATTTGCTGTAGTTAATAAAGCAAGTGCCAATCACTATTTTATCTGTTCAATGTATGTCATAAGCTATATATTGCTAATTACTATTTCTTTTATTTAAGAGCTGCAACATAGAGGAGATAGGAGGACTTTTCACACCCACAATAAATGCATAATGTTGCGATAAATGTCAAATTGAAAGGAAATAAACCCTGCGAGTATATATGTGGAAAGATGTTTTTATCTTTATCGAGATCTTTTTTTTTTTTTGAAATACTTCAACATTTTCAGTTATAGTTCAGATTTCATTCTGCCACACTTAACAATATAAAAGAAATGGTTTCGTCAGGATAAAAATCTAATAAAAGTCTCATAATTAATACGTAATTTTTTTTGTGTGTTTTTTGTTCTTCTTTTCTGGTTTAAACTGTTTATTAAAAAAATACATTTATTAGCATTTCTGCTGAAAATCCCAGTATACTCTGCAATTATGTGCTACATTTTTGGAGGGAAAATTTTTAGTAGATCTCCATTTTTTGTAGTAATATTAAATCTTTTGTTTCAAGGTGAAAATTCCGGTTATATATTACACGGTAAATATCATATGAGTATACTTAATGTGTTTTTATAAATATTATTTAAAAATCAAAATCATTTACTGTTTGTTTAGTAACAATTTTTTGCATAATGGCGTCATTTAATTAAGATCACAAATCACAATTTTTGTTTTGGTTGGCAATGTTGTTCTTAAAAGTTGTTAGTGTAAAAGTATGTCTTTTTATAAATATTATTTAAAAACCAAAATCATTTATGGTTTATTTAGTGCATATTTAAACTAACAATTTTTTTGTGTAATGCTGTCATTTCATTAAGATTGCAAATTACTTTTTTTTTTTTGCTTTCAAATGTTGTTCTAAAAAGTTGTTAGTGTTCAACTTGTACATACTTGAATGTCTTGTTATTTAAAAACCAAAATTATTTACTGTTTGTTTAGTGCGTATTTAAACTAACAATTTTTTTGAGTAATAACATCATTTCATTAAGATCACAAATCACAGTTTTGTTTTTTTTTGATTTCAAATATCGTTCTTAAAAGTTGTTAGTGTCCGAGTCGTACATATTTAAATGTCTTGTTCAAAATCATACATTCGTTATTTAAAATATGTTTATTATCTTTTTACTTTTAATTATTTTTAATCCTGCAACAAGGAGCATGTATTAGACCTACTGCCCCCCGATAACTTTGTAAATCTTGTTAAAATATCATGTACAAGATCTGTGTCACATATTTTTGTCAGATCCGAAGATTACAAAGTTATCAGCGGATTGATACAAATGTGAATAGGTGCAGTAGGTCTAATACATGCTCCATGTTGCAGCTCTAATACCTAAGTACCTTTAAAGCTATTCTAATTTTATTTTTGATAGAAATTTATCATAAAGTTGTTATTATAATAATGAATAAAAATGAAAAGATAATATTCATTAAATAGAGAGAAACTTTTGATGTTACTAAAAAATTATCAATTACTACTGATTAACAATTCATGACAGTAAGCAAGTTTTTGTCATAACAGCTTCTTTGTTGTGAGTCTATTATAGGTTTATCAGAAAAACTTGCTTAGCTTCAGGAATTGTTAATTAGTAGTAATTGATAATTTCTTAGTAACATCAAATGTTAAAATTTATCTGTATTTAATTAATATTATCTCCTCATTTCATTCATTGTTATATATATATATAACCATTAGAAAACAGTTACTACTAAGACAATCCCAATATAGATAACAATCAATAACCTCAAACTGTTGTCAAGGCAAGTATAAAATCGTGTAGATTCTCATATCATTGTCATTGATTCCTAAGCAATCCTTAAATAGCATTTTCCCAAAATGATGTATCATATAATATTTCTGTAATGTAATTTTCATTACACCACTCTCACACAAGATAGGGAATGTTTTCTATCCACTTTTAACACCTTGTGGAAGGATATAATCAAAATTATATGATCAAAGACATATGAAAAATATCTGAACTTTTTCACATCTTTGACATCAAATATTTATCTCTCCACAAGGTGTTAAAAGCAGATAGAAAACATTCTCTACCTTGTATGAGAGTGGTGTCATGAAAACTACACTGGATTATCTCTAGTCTGAGTGACTAATAAAAATTACTGATGGATTATATGTTTGATTTTCAGGTTACTCAAAGAAATATTCATATTGTGGTAATGGCATCTTATCCAATCCACTGATGCTCATTCTTCTCTTTTTTCAAGCATTATACACTTAGTCTATGATGAATGCTTGCCTACTGAATTTTGTTGTTTAATCTTTACATTTAGATAAAACTCTATCTTTTCAATCTGATTTTTTTAATTGTGCTTTTCAGTTTAAAGTATGATGTCATAAAAACATATAACAAAGTTATTGATGTTTATTTTATCAATCCTAAATCCACAATCTGGTATTTCTTATAACATGTTTTTTTATAAACATTGGAACAATAGGAGTGACAAATGTAATCCCTTTGACTAATATAAAACCAATTTGTATTCATTGTAGATCAAAATTATATTTAAGGACATAGGAAAACAATGGTGAACTACCACTGATAGTAATCAAAATCAAGTATCATCACTTGGATATCATTCTCTATTATAAACTAGTTATCTTAATTTATCTTTGGACAAATAACATACACTACATATCTAACATTATAAACACTTACAATTGGTGGCTGTACAAGCTCACTGTTAAGAAGATTTCTATACTTGGACATGTTCCTGGAAGGGTCCATAATGTCCTGTAAATCCTGAAATAAATGCATAAAGTGATATTATATAATCTGTAGATATAAATCACAATTTAGCTATTTCTACCTTTTAGCAGGAATTGATTAAAAAAAAAAATACCTCAAACATCTTCATGTATTTAGTTGGTAGCTTGTCCCAGGTATTTCGGAGTCGCGACACGGCCCCGTGCCCCAGACCACTAATGAGGGCAAACATAGAATTGAAATTCTTGCCATCTTTGCAGTGTCCTAAAATTAACATGTAAAATTTATTTTTATTTATAAATATAAAATAGATATATTAAAATCTAAAAATATAATATACAGTAATAAGATTTGAGATAAAAATTCAATAATTCTGCTATTACTTTTAAATTCAAGAAAAAACCTGAGTGAAACTTAAATGTATATAAAAATATCTTCTTGGGTTCATAAATTTTCAAAATGATTACTCATTATTAAAAGAAACAAGATCTTTTCAAGGATTTGAGTAACATAATGATCATCAACCTCCTATAAAAAATTGATATAAAAACAATTTTATGATCTGATTAACCAATATCAAATAAATTATGATTTCTATCTCTTATATAAAATTCTTATTTTGTCTGTTATCTGAATGACTATGGCAACACTGTTTAATTGGCTGCTTTAACAATTTTTTTTTAATTGGATGATTTAACAAAGCATTGAAAAAAAACTTAATAAATAATTATACCTAACTAAACTGTAATTTATATTATGAGCATTTTATGCGAAGGAAGTAATTTCATCCTTTATATTTAATAATCTGTAATTTTTATTACATGGCATATTTTATGTGGAGGCAGTAATTCCACTATTAATAAAAAAAACGCTCAGGAAAAAAACAGTACATGTTCTTTTAACTACAATACAGAACTAAATAGGTAGAGTATGCAAATCATGAAGAAAATGTGATTATAGTTCATAAATTCATGTCTGAAATGTGATATTTAGTTGGGGGGGGGGGGGGTAGATGTTATAGTATTTACATTTAGTTCTGTTAACATATAATTGAAGTCGTCTAGTTTGATATTGCGTAGTTCATGATAATTCCCCATTAATAATTGTTCGAAACCCTGTCAAATTCACATATCATAAAACAACAGGTACAGTTAAAAAAATTTAATTTTACTTTGGAGGCTTAATTTGATTAAGAGTATTTTATTCAAAGTAAGTAATTCTGAAAAGCAAAAAAAAAATTGTTAAAGCAACCAATTTAAAAAAACTATTATAAACACAATGGTATTTCAGGCTAACTATATTTATCACATTTATATAATATCATTGTATCTTCATAGCTTATTTTATCTATATTTTTTAGCTCCATGTAATAATTACTTAAGAATGATGAGATGTTATCACATTCATTTTGAGATACAATATTCTCGCTTAAAAAAAAGATTTTAAACAATACAATGATCTCCTTTCTGTATTTTTATATTGGACTATTTCCATCATCTAATATGTGTGTTGAATGTCTTTAGAAAAGTTTAATTTTAGTTAAATATTCCACATGTATTCAACTGTTAGTAATATCACAGCAACAGGTTAGTATATGCACAATGTTTCGAGAGGTATTTTTCTCCCCTCTTCTTCAGGTGTTGCTGGCCTGACCAGTGACAGTACTAGCATGGGATTCGAACCTGGGTCCTTAGATTCTCGATTATTGAAATTTAAGGTAACACTCTAACCAATTGAGCAGCAGGATGGCTCAGTTGGTTAGAACGTTACCTTAAATTTCAATAATCGAGAATCTAAGGACCCAGGTTCGAATCCCATGCTAGTACTGTCACTGGTCAGACCAGCAACACCTGAAGAAGAGGGGAGAAAAATACTTCTCGAAACATTGTGCATATACTAACCTGTTTGCTGTGACATTACTAACAGTTAGTGCATATACCTAACCTGTTTGCTGTGATATTACTAACAGTTGGTGCATATACTAACCTGTTTGCTGTGATATTACTAACAGTTGAATACATTTGGAATATTTAACTAAAATTAAACCCTTCTAAAGACATTCAACACACATATTAGATGATAAAAATAGTCCAATATAAAAATACAGCTAGAATACCATCATCACAAACCTTCAGAAAAACACAATGATCTCCTTTCCTTAAGTGAAGTGTTCACTATAATAGCTCAAGTTCATTTTTTTTTTTGATTTGTTGAAGATATTTTTACGATAACTTCATTTTACTTGAGTGTTCAAATAAAATATTATATTTGCCATAAAAATAACATACCATGGACTTCAATAAACCTGACTAATAATAATTATTTTAAAAGAAGAAAAAAAAATTAAAATTTGGTAACAAGTTTATCATACTTCTTATAAATTTATAATTAATTAATTTTTGGGAGCTTCCAATACATGGTTTGAACAATATAGCTGAATATCGTATTCAATATTTACTTTAAATAAAAGAAACAGAGAAGTCCAAAGGGTTGTAATTAAAAATTTTTTAAAAGTAAATTCACTATACCAGCTGGAAACTAATCTCAGTGCCATCACAAATGATATTTTGGAGACTTCTAACCATGTTCCTTTTTATGTCATTGTGTCTCTATTTGCACATAAAGTGTCACATTGTGTCCATTATCATACATTTTTCAGGCAGGCACTATCTTGTAATTTTTGAAAATATTGTATTGCATCTTATGTCATGAAAAATTCCAAATTTTAATGATATTTTCAAAAATGATAAGGCAACAAAGAAATGTTAAAAAAAAAATAACAATAATTTTAGCCATATATTATTCAACTGTCTTGTGTTAAATGTTTACCATGACTTAACATTTGGATGTTATTTTGTGAATGGAAATTATTAAAAAATGTATTCTAATTTTTTAAAATCAATTTAGAATACATTTTTAAATAAATTTCATTCACAACCTAACATCCAAATGTTAAAATGTAGAGAATACTTAACATGAGGCAAATAGATAACACATGGTTAAAATTATTGTTATTTTTTTTAGAATTCATTAACACGTGATTTTTTTTTTTTAACGTTCTTTTTTTGCCATATCATTTCTGAAAATATGATTAAAATTTGGAATCTTTCATGGACAGAACAAGACGCAATGAAATATTTTCAAAATTACAGGATAGTTCATACCTGAAAAATGTGTGATAATGGGCATGATATAACACCTTATGTTCAAACCGAGAAACAATGATGTACTTGTAAAAGACTGTGGTTAAAAGGCTCCAAAATATCATTTGTGAGTGCACTGAGATTAGTTTACAGCAGGTATAGTGTATTTACATCAAAAAAAATTTGAATTACAACCCTTTGGACTTTTGTGTTTCTTTTATTAAAAGTAAATTTTGAATATGATACTCAGCCATACTGTTTATACCATGTGTGGGAAGCTCCTGAAAATGGATTATTTAAAGTAAAACGGCTGGCAACGTAATATAGAATACATTATGATGGTAGTCAAATTAAATTTTTTATTAGCATGAATGATGTCATTCAAAACAATTTTTTTATACAAAATATAAGTCCGTAAAATAAAAAAAAATTATAATGTTTAAAAAAGTAAATGATTTTTGATGTTGATCTTACATTCTTATTTTTTAATTTTTAAATTGATTAAAGTTGGATTATTTAAGAATTTGATAAGTAATTAAGCCATCAAATATAAAGTAGACAATAAAACTTGTTCACAAATAAACAGAAAAATATGCACTTGATTATGAAACAAGATAAATTTAATATTTGATTTTAGTTACATAATAAAAGATTATTTAAGCATGATTTTAAAACAATGAAGAGATTCAAGATTCCAGCACTCAGTTGATGTATATTAAATTTACACATGCTGTTTTCATAAGCAGAACCAAAAAAAAGTTATACCTGGTAATTTAAGAGATAGTGGCTGTCAAGCCAGAAGATCCTGGTAAACCATATAAAATGAAAGTTATATTATACCACTGTAGCTTGGAATAAGCAGTTAAGATTCTCAATTGTAACCAGTTGTTGTTGATACTATTGAGATATAGTCTACCAGACTTTATAGAGAATATGCCCAGTTTTTTAACCTGCTTGCCTCTTTTATGATGTGACTGAGTAAATATAAAAGATTTAATTGGCCAAATCTCAATGTGAAAATATAATAAAATTGTAACTATCATTGGACCCCCCCCCCCAAAAGGTATTCATCTGCAAAAGAACAGCTTATCAGGAAAATATATTTTAAAAAAAATTTAAAAAGTCTAAAATATGCATATTAGGAATTCAAACTAGCTTCAAGAATCAAAAAGTCGTACTCAATTTTGTGAGGTTCTATTAGAATTCAAATTTTAAAATCTCCCTAGGTTAGAACATTTATATTTAAAAGTTTTTTATTATTTAAGTGATTGTACATTTCAATAATACTTAGCATTTATTAATATATGAAGTGCAATATTTAATTTTTCTCCTCCATGTAATATGTATTTGTAGTTAGAGAATTAGAAACTTACATTTCAATTTTAGGATACAAAAGTGGAAAAAAATTGAGTTGCACTTGGTTGCTTGTACATATACTAAAAACCTATACTTTAAAAGTTCTGTTGTAGTTTTCAGATTGACATCTATCATAATTTTAAAGTTAATATGAATAATAATATCATTATTTGATTTATAAAAAGCAAATGCTCATTTTCTGCCATGTTTATAAACTGTACTTTTATCAAATTATTTGTTTCATTAATGCTTAAAACTTTTGTTGTTTCTTTATTGTCCAATTCTATACATTATCCAAATTCTACAATGCTGTGCAATGTGTGTGATATTCAGGTATTAAGATTCAAATGGACCTATAATAATTGATTACCATCTTATAAAAGGCTATCATTATGGCCAATAGCAATTCAAATTATATGAATTATGTAATGAACATAGCCTTATAAATTGGTTTATAAGTGCTGTTTATCTGGTATCATCACTCAAAAATACAAGCTATTATCATAGCATTATTCCTAGGATGACTAATAGAGAGATGCTATAATAATTTAACTTTCCAGAGAGATATAACTGAAGGGTGAAGTATTTGTCATTTAGATATATATATATCTTGGATTACAAATATACTAACTAGTTTTATATTATTAAGAATGAAAGAGCACCCTATTATAGATTGACGAGAAAATAAGGTTTTAAACAAAATACCAAATTCTGAATTATAGCATACTAAACATATAATTCATTATCTTCTGATTAATTGTCAGTCATACTACAGGCAATATTACATCTCTAATCAATATTAATTAATATAATTTTAGTTTTACATGTGTATTACTAGAATGTATATACACAAAATACAAACTAACCTCTTCTAATATGTAACTTAATAATTAGTTTTGACATTAGTTAACATTTCTTCATTATCTATAAGCAGAATTTCTTACATAATGCTTTCATTTATTAAGACATTCTTTTTTTTTCTGTCCTAATAATTAAAATTCATCCCACTTTTGTTTAAATACTTTCTAAAGAAAGTGGTTCCAAGGCAAACCAATTTCAATTTTTTTTTATTATAAAATGCTATTTATTTTTCTTCATAAATCCATCTATAAATAACTGTTTCTAGTTATATACTGTGGTCTGAATACTGTAAAATAAATAAATAAATAATAGATTTTAGAAAAGTGAAGTACTTACGCGCTATTTTAATAAACTGTTTGATGATTTTCATTCGCTTTACAATGTTTGGTTCACTGCAAATTTCAGTTACCACCCAAAACATTTCTTTATTCACTCTCTAAAATCAGACAAAATAATTTTTACTTTAAAAACTGCCAAAACAATATTTTATTATCTTTATTATTTTTAACGAATATTACCTCTGCAAACTCGCTGAGATGTGGAGTGCCATATTTTGATTTCAATTCGAACAAATCATCAATATATTCAGTAGGTTCAATTTGTTTAAAAATATTAAAGTCATGATGTGTAAGCTGTATAGCCACTTCTAAGCCTTTCAGTTGTAGGAAATGGAGCTGACTTTCTTTGAGTAACTCCTGGGGTAAAAAAAAAAAAATCACATTAGTATATCAAAATTTGTAGTAAACCATTTCGTAACACAAAAAATAATTAGTCTCATAATGAATAAATTTTTTAAATAGATAAAATAAAGTTCCTAAATTTTTAAGATTAGATTAAAAAAAAAAAAGCAATTATATTTCATGTTCAGAACAAAAAGATTATAAGAGATGCAAATAAGGTTAGTCATGTAATTCCTCAATTACTGCAATAAAATTTCGTTTAAACTTGTATGAAACAATTTTGGTTGAAGTATCAGAAACAACTAACTAATCATTTCACAATGGTTCATTCATGGAGTAACAATATAGATTATAAAAATGGATTGATATTTATAATTTAAACAACGAATATAAAAAATGGATTAAAAACAAAAAGGTATTAATTTATTGAAACCCCCCCCCCATTTAATCTGTTAAAATTAAAAATAGGTGGAATATTTAAATATTTTCTTTCTTTTTTTAAAAAAAAAAAAGAACAGTGCAAGGCAGTCGCGGTGACTTCACGAATTAATCCAAAACTTTATTTAATTAATAAAAAAACAGCAGTACTTATTAGTCTAGAAATACTGCAGATACCAAGTCAGAGTAGAATTTGAGTTCACGAAAATCCTTTTATATAGATAGTAAGAGTTATTAATTCATTTTTTTTCCTCTCATAAATTGTAAATTTTTTAAAGCTGAGTAAAACAAACAACAACAATTAAAAATACTAAACAGAGACTATAGAACCTAAGAATATAGAAAAAATTTTAGTGAGATTTTTAAAATCAATTACACCATTGTTAAATTTCTCTAATTTTAAATTATATTTAAAATATTTGTTCCTCTTATAAATATTAAGTAAAGTTTTTAAAGCTGAGTAAAAAAGCTTGGCTATTTGTAGTGTAAACAATTAAAATATTGAAGCAGAAAAACATTTCTGTGTCATGCATTAATTCAAAACCTTATTTAATTAATTAAGAAGAAAAATAAATATTTATCGGACTTATGGCTTACAATTCTTAACGATACTAGATAAAACTATTTAGACAAGATCACTTCAAACATCCAACTTTGTAAAGAACTATCTCTTTTAAGTAATCAAAAATAAAAAGAAAGAAAGAATTTCAAGGAGAGACTACCTTATAATCATGTGAAAAACATGTCCATTCTTTGTTTTTAAATTGTATGAGTAAAAGTTTATGAAAAGACAAACATACACCACTGATATTGTTACTAAATGTCAAAATGTGTCCAACAAGTAATTTTAAAATAAGATAATAATTTTATTATTTAAATACAAAGCAATGCCATGGGTTCAATGGTCTATCAATAACATACATTAACATATGCATGAATCCACATATATGCAATTAATTGGATTAAAGAGTTGTTTTCAACAAATGTATATATACAATATATATGAAACTGTTTTTCTTTCAACATTATGAATAAAATAAATTTACACAATAATATGTGATAAATACTGTATTCAGAAACAAATTAAAAAAAAAAAAGCTAACCTATGGTACAGAACATTTTATTTATTTTTAATTTATACATTTAGTCTATTTTTATTTGAAAAAGTAACAACATTAATTAGTACAATTGATTTGATCACAAGACAAAATTTTCAACTTTTTTTTTGTTTCATCATTTTAAAAAAAGGTAATTAAATCACTTACAAAGTTTGGTAAACTACAAAATAGTTTATATTCACCATCTGAGCTATTTACTCATACAAGAATGAACATATACATATATAAACCTTTATGTATCTCACAGAAACAAACTCCTGTTACATAGGAGAATATTTATTGGTAAATTTTTTTTTTCCTCTTTAAAGAACAAAAAGTCAGATTTCTGTGGATACTATAAGAATTGTATATAAATTTAAGCTAAGTAAAAAAAACTTAGCTATTTAAAAACTTACAACAATTAAATACATTGCACAAAGATTCCTAGTATTATATACATACATACATACATACATACACATAATGATTGACAATCAAAGAAAGCAGAATTATTCAAACTCCTGATGCTATATTTTACTAGTGATTAGATTATTAAGCCATTTTAGTAATTCTAACCATTATGATTTAAAAAGGTATTACTATACCCTGAAGCTTTTGATTTGATCAATCTTAACAGGGATGCTTATGTTTAGTTTTATAACTCAATATAGAATTGTATCTTCCATAATTTTGTAACATTTCCAAAATATAGCTCACAATCTCTTGTATAAAAAAATACAGATGAAAATGTAGTAATTTGTTATTATTAATGGCAGATACTCCAATCATTTTAATATAAAAACATAAACATTTATTCTAACAGAATATAAATTTAATATTATTACTAACATTATGTGATTTCTAGTATTGTGCAAAATTTAAAGATTCTTGGACCAAAGATCAATCTATGACTTTCAGTGCATGAGTGCTACATAATATCGTACCAGATTAGCCATTTGACAATTTTTTTATTACATATTAACAAAGAGAATTTAAATTAATTCTAATCACAAATATGCAAACACACGATGTAATATTATAGCAAAATATGAAAAAAAAATTTATTCTTTTATTTGATAAAAAATAAATGAAAATGTTATTGATTTTTTTCCAATTTTACTTTTATAATGCACTTCTATTAGAATTACTATTCATTAGAGCCCATAACTAACCCAAATAGTTTAATAATAAGCGTCCTAGGGTTCCTTATCTATTTAAAAAAGTTATTTCCACCCAACTTTTGAAATCATAAAAGTCCCAAATCTTCAGTCCTATTTAAATGCAACAAATACAATCCTAATAAAATCTTTCTAAAGTTGCAGAACAATTGCCACTGACATTCAAAATAGTATAGTGGAGCAACAATATCGACTACATTTTGTTCCAATCTTCCATTGTGTAGTTTGTGCTGAATGATCAAAGAAGAGCGGTTCATCGTTAATGATTCCCATGCGATTAACAAAAAAGACTCTTGCATTGCTTTATCCAAAAAATGGAACATATAAATTTATAAATTTGCATAATGCATGCTATATTGGTATTCTAAAATCACCACTAATTTTAGCTGATGAGTTTTACCGACTAGACTGAAAGATGCTCAGCTCAAATATTGAAAGCTTAAAACAGAATAATCTTTTCTTTACGACCAGGTAAAATGCTTATGATAAAATTACAATAAAATACATACTTTACTAAACTGCAAGTATACAGTACTTTTCAACACACACACACATATAACGGAAACACTTTTTTATATTTATAATAATCAGATATATATTAAAATTATACCATAAATAATAATAAAAAAGAATATAGTTATAAAATTGAAAGGGGGGTGGGCATTTTTTCATATATTTTACTATGTTCAATTATTCAATTCATTCAAAAAAACAAAACTAAGAAAAAAAAACTTACTGTATCGTATTTTAATTTTTAAAATAAAATGAATAGCGAAATGTCTAACTTTCATCACAATTAAATAAGCTCTGGGCAATATCTTTTTTTTCCATATTGAAATATAATAGAAATTTAGTTTTCAGCTGATTATGCCCCATCTAGTTGTTTTGATTTTTCAAGTCCTTAAGGACTGCTAGCATTTAGTAAATTTATTCAATTTATGAATTTTAATGTTTCGTTTTTCACGATGACAAAATGTCTGTTGGCATATCACTCTAGTTCATAGCTTTACCGTATAAAGAAATAATACATAAATTTAACTTTGAATCTTAGACCTTATTGGCAAAAGCAAAAGCCAGAAACCATTCTGGACATATTATAATCCCATACCATCTGGTGTTCTCTGATTATTCAAATATAATATAAATGGTCCTAGAATTAATTGAAAAGAAATAACTGCTCTTGAATTTTATATTCGTATAACTTTTTTAGACAATCTGACATGAAAAAAGTAATTACCATAATCCTTATTTAGAATTAAAAATTATATACTGTATTATTATGTATATGTAAATTCAAATAATAAATACTTGATCATGCTAGAAAATACTGTATTATGGTATGACCTTGGGCGATAATGATCAAGTAGTATTTGGTAATAATATTCTATTATATAAACAAATAGTCTGTTTTCCCAAAATATTTTTGGGATCAATAAAACCTCTTTTACTTAAAATTATTTAACATACACATGTTAAAAAGAAATTATATGTGTGTGCATAAATATTGAAAGTAATTTAAGAGACACTGTGTGTATTTTTGATTTTGAATTCAGCAATGATATAATTAAGCAAACAACCAATTAAAATGGAGAGTGGCCATGTGAACACATATCGTCCAACAACGTATTTACCTGATCCTTTATAAACCAAATAAAATACTGTTGCTAGATAATCTGTGTTCAACTTGCTACTTCTGTTTTTAATTAGGGGTGTTCTTAATTGCATCATAGTTAAATTCAAAATAACGAAGACTACATGGAATAATTTATCATGTTTATGAAAATTTAATTATATATATACCGAATAAATATTCGTAAAACAATTATATGAACACTAAAGTGCTTTCGTTTATTTTCATAATCCTTCTGTGTTTAACAGTAGCAAACTCTCCATACAGTAGTGCTACCCAGTGCAAGCCTTAGTAATCAATGGATGTGGAAAGGTTTGTGCGTAAAATCCCCATCTAGTGCCTACTCGGTCAATATTCCCAGACTAGTGAGGAGCTTTGAATCTCTAGTCTGGGGATATTGGAGTAGGTACTAGATGGGGATTTTATGCACAAACTTTCCTGCATCCATTAATTACTACGGCTTGCATTGCTGTACGAAAATTTTACTACTAATAATACCAGCTTGTGTAAGCATAGGAAATGGTGATCATATGACATCCTGTTTTTATAATTGTTATGAATATTTATTTTCAACAATAATAATAATTTGTTTTACTTAATATATACATATATTGCATGCAGCATGCACACACACACACAAATAGTGACCAAAGATCAATAACTGATTTACTTATTTTATAACATGCAACACCATCTTATTATAAATTTTATTTATTGTGTTTTTCAAAATTCCATTTTTTCCTAAATATTATTTTTACGTATATATGATTAATTAAAAACATTTCTATATATATATATACTACTTGATATAGGTAGCATAATTACTCAATAAAAGAGAACAGTTTAATTCTACAATTTATAAAAACTTAGTAATATTTATAAATGTTTCACCAAATTCATGCAAAAATTAGTATACCTCTCCTTTAGTTAGTTTATAAGCTTTAATCATTTCTTAAATTTGCTTACCCCAGCTATTTCATCAGGCACTAATGCTTCTGTTGTCATATTATTCTTCAAAAAGTACCTATGGAAGTAAAATATAGATAATTTTATGTAGACTTTACTTTCTCCTGCAATAACAGGTATTTTAAGTTAGATTACTGTACCTTCCATTCAGACTAATTCTTTCCGCCAAATTCTGAAGCTGATCGGGCAATCTTTTCTGTTTAATAACTCCTTCTGATTCAGCTGTCACTTCGCATAATGAATAATTACTAAAATAATTCCCCCCCACCAGAAAAGAGTAAATTATTGTGTGTAACAAAATTTTTCATCAATTACAAAAGTAAAAGAGTTTGACAAAATAATAGAAATATTTATCACATTAGCAAACATTTTGCAAAAAAAAAATAAAAATAATGAAAATATGCATTTACATAACTTTTTTTTCTTTTATGGTTAGAATTTAAGAGAGGGGTACAGAATAACTGGTAAGAATATAGTATCAATTTCATATTATCTGGAAAAAAAAATACAGGGCCTATATGGGTTTAAAAAATCATCAAATAATTGGTGCCCAAACTTTTTCAGTTTTATAGTGTTTTAAAACTGTCAATCTCAAGAGGTTATAATTTTATACTAAAGATGGGAAAAATAATAGGTAATAAAATCAAATACATTCAAGTAATTAATACTTAAATGAAAGGGCCAAAAAGGATTATAGCAAAAAAAAAAACCAAACATGAAAATAACCCTAGAATCAGAATAATCCTTCATGAGATGCACAAACCCAAACATATTTCAAAGTTATTATTTAATGCTATGAGCATTACAACAAGGAAGCAATGATATCAGAAATAAAAGAACTCTGGATGACTGGAAAGATTTCATGCAGTGAATAATTTTTCAAGCTTTTCATACCTACTGGAAGTATTTAAAGTCTGATGATCATCATAAAAAAACCTATTAACCAGAATGCTGTTTCCCAAATGTGGAACACAGTGGCAGCACTAGTATTAATCATTGCTCTATATTGTTGCAACAAAGCATCAAACTATTGAAATATTTAGGGGAACCAGATTCACTTCATATCTTTCAGGATAATATTCTTCCTTCACCCCAGAACATGATTATATATTGGTTTGCTGTTTACATTTTTTTATGACTTTCTTTCTAATTTTATTTTATAGATGATTTTTGAACCAGTGAAATATTGATATCCTTGAACAACAACAATTCTAACAATACTCAAGGCTTTTCTACATGAAGAATAGTGTAATATTGTTAAAGGCCCAGTCTTTCAAATATTATATAATTCTATACCACAAAAAATATTGGTAGTTCTAGACGTAAATAGTGGTCTTACATTAAATTAATAAAGATATTTATTGCAATATTCCCTTATTTTGTCCAATCTCTGTATATTATTTTAGTCAATAGATTAGTTTCCAACTCACCTACTAGGATCTGTGATTCCAAATTCCCTCAAAGTTAGCATAACAACTTCTCTGGCTGTTGTTTCCTAAAATAAAATTAAAAAAAAGTTTGAACAAATGATATAGCAATAATATTTTTTACTGATAAAAATTTGGGGTACTGACTTAAAATCAAACCCACATATGTTATATATTTACTGGGTACATAACTGGCATAATTTAGAAGAAAAAAATTAACAATTTTAAAATTTCTCAGCTTTTCATTTTATGTTATTATATTGTTATTACAATGCACTTCCAATGAGTTCAAAGAAAATACCACGATTGTATTGGAATCCTAGTATATATACCATAATGAAACTAATATCAATTCTAAAAAAAAAGTTTATTATTCTTTTTAAATTTTATTATTAGAGTTGCAGTTATCATTTTCTATCATCATTGTTCATTATAACCCCGTTCCCCATTGAATAAAGGAGCGACAAAAAAAAAAGAGGGATGAGAGGACTCAGTCTGACCAATTGAATAATACTATATTGGCATTCAATTAACTTTTAATTTGATGGTTAAATATTACTTGCTCTCCACAGCAGTTGACCATGTGATAAATATTCTTCCTTTCATCTTATATTCTTCTATGTGCATTGATAAAATTATAATTAATTAAAGAAATCCACCTTTATCACTGTAATGTTTGTTTTATTTAAATTAAACAATCTTGATAGACCAGGAGTCTTTTTCAGAACTAAAACATATATAAATACATAAAATAGTTATCGTATAAACAATCCATCAAATATATCCCATTATAAATTAAATCCTTTTTATATCCTATTACATATATATTAAATATCAAATATACTATATATACATCGTTAAAAACCAGTCAACACTTAGACAATCCCAATATCAATAACAATTTCAAACTGTTGTCAAGGCAACCTCCTTTAACATATATACTATATACACAAATACTACATTCAATATATACACCTTTACCCCTCAAAACTCATCGTTAAGCAAGAATATCATGTACAGAATACGTATTTATAATGCGGGTCTATGGGAAAAAAATTGGTCGGTTCCTAAAGCTAAAAAATTACACTAACTTAGGAATAAAATACATATTAAAAAAATTATTCATTAACACTTATTTTAAATGCAATCTATTTTTCTTGATAAACTTTTTTCTAATTCAACATTCACGTTTTAAAATGTTTTTCTTTTGATATCAAACTACTTTGGTAAAAATAACATTTTTAACGAAGTTACAAAATCAATAATTATTTTTACATAATTACCACGTTCTAAAAATAATATACAGTAGTTAAGGAACACACACACACAGTTTAATATTTGTATTTAGTGTTTTCCTGAAAGTTTGTGACGATGGTATTTTAGTTGTACTATACCGTATTTATATATTGGACTATTTCATCATTTAATATAAGTGCTGAATGTCTTTAGAAAAATTAAACTTTATTTAAATAATCCAAGTACTTTACTTTATGTTTAAATAAAGTTTAATTTTTCTAAAGACATTCAACACTTATATGTACAGTATATAGTATTATAGATTCATTAATTATATATATTTTAAATTTATACGTTCTAAATTTAAAAAAAAATTTTCCCACTCATTATAGTGAATAATCGATTGTAAATCGAAGTAGTGGATACAAATTGATGATGATCACTATTGTGAAATATTGCTAAGTAGCTAATAGCTAAGTGAGGTTCAGGTGTATACATTAAATATGTCACATGTACATTAAATATATATCTTCAAAATTTATATTACATTTGTATCATAAAATGTCAAAGGCAGTAACTAAGTCTTTACTATTTTACAAAATATTTTATTTTATATTTATTAATTTATCTTATCAAATTATGAAAAAATATAGCTAACTTAAAAAACTTATAATCTTTTATTATATACTTATTAATTTTCTATTTTTAAACTAAATATTAATGCATAAATTTTAAGTTTAATTTTTATTATAAATTGTTTTTTAAATAAAAACAAGCATTGTTACAGTGATGAAGAAAGATGGATTTGTTTAATTACATATGTAATAAATATAGTTTTACTTCTCACTATTATGTAAACAAAAAACACTTATTTATAATTGTTTAATGGAGAAAAAGATATAAATTAATATTAAAGTTTATAGGCTTAACGTTTTCGAGGATCCATGCCTCATATTCATAGCCATCATAACAGAGCTCAGAAGAACAGCAACACATCCTCTGTATTTTTGGAGCATGCTACGCAATCTGGACACAACTTCACACCTGCCAATCCCATAATATTATGCTCAGAATCAAACAATCACAAAAGAAAAATAAAGGAGGCATTTTACATTAATGGAAACATCCATGCTATCAGTACAATTCGAGATCTCGAAGAAATGGGCTACATAACACTAGCTTATTTAAATATTTGCATATATTTTACTATACATTTTATGATGGCTATGAATATGAGGCATGGATCTTCGAAAACGTTAAGCCTATAAACTTTAATATTAATTTATATCTTCTTCTCCATTAAACAATTATAAATAAGTGTTTTTTTTTGTTTAATTACATATGATAAATATGAATCAGATCAGAAAGTAAACATATCAGTTCCTTATCTATATTAGGCTGGACCTCCAATACCTACACAAAATTAATGCCATAACAAGCTATTTAAATACTAAAAAATACATATGCATTGGGAGGTGGAAGGTGCATCTTTTTCGTACTATATATTTATATTTAATTACATTATCTTATTTTTAATATAAGAAAGTTGAGTAATAAAAGATTCAAATTTCACAACATATATGCTTGAAAATCATGGTGTTCTTTACCTAAGACATTAAATCTATTTTGAATAACATTTATTTTATTAAATATATATATATTATTTAGTTATTTATGTTACCATTTTCAGAAAATATATTCATTTTAATCTTCTATAATATACTTAGAATTCTACTTTACCCACCTTATGAATCAACAAATATTTGCAAGTTTGGTCTGACTTGTAGACTTTGAGAATATGTTCGGGGTAGTCTGGCCGTGTGTTCTCGTAGCACTGTGTCACTGTGGTCAAGTCGGGGTTGCTGTGACTCAGGTAAATGGGAGCATGTTTGGGAGAACTCTTCTGAGTTCGACTTGTATACATACCATCATCAGAGTTATTGAGAGGTGTTTCACTGGAATAACAAATTATTGAATATTAATATAATACATAAATGTTGGTGTACAGTTATATATATATTTGCATAAAAGAAATGCAAATACAGATAATGTACACTATAATACAAGATTATAAAAGACAGTAAAAAATTAAATATTAAATTATAGTCAAGCAAAGCAAGCACCAAGATATAAAGCATTAAACTAAGTCTAAAATTTATGTAGTGATGAGGGAAAAAAATGAAAAATTATATGTAGGGGTAAGAAAAAAGTGAATAAAAGAATGAGAATCAGCTTCTCCCAGTTTTTATAAAATAATTATATAGATATTTACACATGTTAATGTGTACATACGCACATGCATATATATATAAGGATATAAGTGTTTTTGTAACAAAATATAATAATAAATCACAAAAGTGGAAAGAAACATTTTTCCATTATATATGCAACAATTATCCGTTCAATGACAATGCCAATACGCCTAGCCATCATCTTAAATATAACTGCATCACTAGTGTTCTCTCCTGATAATTACTTATATATGAAATAAACTGCGCTAATTTTATTTTTGTTTTACAAAAAAAATATTTACAATTATTAAGAGCTTCTTCAAGTATGGCAGGAAAGGGTGTGCGAGTTTTTTTAAAATTTAATTTGGCTTGGCAGCAAAGCAAGCAGAAATAAAGAAAATGTTTCTTTCTTACAGGCTTGTAATGGAATGATGCCTCGTCATGTACCTATTGACATTCTTTGGTATAAGATTGACTTTCATTAGAGCCTTGCGTAATTTAGTTCTGTGGCCTAGAGTCATAAACCCGCCTTTTTTACCATCTTTTTTCTCTTTAGAGGGTGATGAGATAACAGGTTGGACGGAGTCCTTAGGCAACTCCAAATCTTGTTGAGACAACCGAGCTTTAGGATCAGCTTGTAATCGAGCAATTTCAGTCTTCTTGGTTCTTGGTCGAGGAGAATTTTCTGGAGTTTGTAACATTTCCTTAAAGCCTATTGCAATAAAAAAATAAAAGCATAAATAAATATTTATTAAATAATACAAAATTAATAATGAAAATTCAAAAAAACAACAACAATATTATAAGTGAAAAACAAGAAAAGAATAAATCATTAATTATGGCTATGAAATGGGTTTATTAAACTTTATCTTGGAAACTTTTACAATGCATACATAATTCCACAATTTCATTTAATAGCTTACATCTCACACAAAATAAGTCCAGTTGAGCAATCTGCCAGGCACCAAAGCTGAGCGATAGCAAAGTTATACCTAATTATGTATATACTTAAAGCTAGAAATTATATTCAACCCTGACAATTACACTGGAATTAATGCCACAAGTATAGCCATGAAAACTTATATATATATATAATTATTGACAAAAATAAATACTAGAGTAATTTAATCACTTGGTATATACAAGTTTTCCCATATTTATAAACTTTTCAATTCCATCTACTCACTACTAAAAATAAATTTAATATTATTTAAAATTATATTTTTACACTTTAACATAATCAACATCTGTTTTTACATTTATTTATTAATGTTTATCATTTCAACATTACAATTGGCTAATAATCTCAAGGCTTTTAATAAGAGAGAATTTTGAAAACCATAATATACTGCTATCTACAGTTCTACTGAGTGCTAGATGATTGAAATATTGAAAAAATAAAAGCATTAATAATAAAAAAAAAAAACCCAAAACATTGAGTGCAATAAAGTATAAAATTATCAAAAAACAATATATTAAAAATGCAAACACATAAATTTTTTTTAAAAAAATATCAAGCTTTGTATAAAACAAAATGTGTTCAATTTACTTTCCTTCTTTAAGAAAGTTTTTTTCTCATTTACTTTAAATTACATTTTCCTATTTCTAATTTATCTCTATCAGATTTTATCTTTCAAAAATTTTTTTTAATCACTCAACTTTTAACTCAAAAAAATACGGAATTCAAACTAGTTTTTTAATTTCAATATCATTATTTTATGAAGGGTTTCCACAGAGTATTATTTATATTCTCATGTATATAGTATAAAATATAATGCAGTCCTCAGTTTTCGTATAAACATCTCTTGCTCTTGTGCTATATTGTAGTGCTCATTTTCATTTGATAAAAAATATTTCCACAATCTGCATTATAACTAATGGTTAACATACACACAAAAAATTCTAATTTGATACAACTTGAGTTTATCAATCCTCACAATTACTTGCTACATTGGCCTATTCTATGATCCCTCATTCTTAATAAATTGTCATAAACAATTTACTATTTTTAGATTTCTTGCCTAATCATTTAAAAAAAATTAAATTTTCATTCTAAATATTTTTAACAGTCAAATTACCATCTATTTCCACTTTTTTTGTAAAAAGCTGGAACATAGACATATAATTAATTTTTGATTGATTATATGAAATAAACCAAAGAGGATTCAAACATAAATACTAACCATTATCTCTCATTCTGAATTTTAATATTAAAAATTCTCATCATAAATGTAAACATACCTAGTAGATTGGATTTAACGGTAATACAAAGATGAGTGGATCCACGTAAAAACTCCAGAGCTTTGGCATGGCTGATGTGTTCAAAACTTTGCCCATTAACTTCTAAAATCTTATACATAAAAAAAAATGTATTACTCGAAATGTAAAATTATGATACTATTGCATTAATAAACTTTAAATAAGTTATATAATATTTCTTATAATAACTTCTTTCATATACACTTCAATGCAAACAAATTTTCTTAAAAAACTTCTTTATTTTCCTTACAGTTTCGACTGTCCAGCAGTCTTCATCAGGAAAATAAAGAAGTTTTTAAAAAAAATTTGTTTGCATTGAAGTGTATATGAAAGAAGTTATTATAAGAAATATATATATGAATATATACAGAGAAAGTAAAAGAGAATAATAAGAGTATATACTTCTAATAAGTTATATAATAATAAAAAAATACACACACTGTATACATATTTTACTCTCAATGATTGCAATTGTGAGCATTCTAAATTTATATATATTTTGGATTTTTTATATTTATTTCTATAGCATTGCTTTTTGTATTTATTAGGAAATAAAGTTCTACAATTTTTTCAAGAAATAATATTTAAGCATAACAGCATTATGTGAAAAGTGTTCTAAAAGAACTACTACTAATTAACCTAAATAATTATTGATAAATCTCAAACTATTCTATTTCAAGAACTGGAAATATATATATATGAGAAAACAATAATATTCTGAACACATTATTCATTAATATATTGATAATGTATAATACAGTTTAAAGGTTAGTTTTAAATACAACTCAGATATTATAATTCTATGCTTATTATTTGCAAAGTATGTGTATAAATATAAAAATAAGTTGACTACTGTGCTGATAAATATTTATAACCATTAAATCGATCAGATTTGCAATGCATTTCTCCAAAACTTGGTATAAATCATGAACTATCAGTATAAAATCTTCCAATTTCATTTATTATCCGTGCACTTCACCAAAAACCCCGTTTTATCAGAAGAATTAGATATTTGAACATCTGAATAGAAGTAATAATTAAACTTTTTTAGCTTCAATTGCAACTAATTTAATTATGGAGCTTGAATGATATAGGCATTTGATTTAATAAATCAGCAAAATGACTATGATAAATAATATTTCTTTATTTTTGTGTATTTTGCTATTAAATGTCAAGTATTATTTTATTATAATTATTAAATAAAGATACTTGTGTTATTTAGGTGTTAATAAATTTTCTACACATATAATTTTTTTTATGCAAATTTAATTCTGTTATAAAAAATTATGGTACTATACAAGTTTGCCTTGTCTAATTTGACAAAATCAACATATCCTCTATATATTTGTGTGCCATATAATGAATAAATAAATGCAAAAATGTGCACGAGAAGAAACAATAGTTAAATATATAAGATTAATTTTATATCATTTTTGAACTAATTAAATCTTTGAAATTTTCTACACAATCAATTATATAAATATATAGTAAAAATATGAAGTATAGTGATTAGAGAAAATGAAATTTTTTTAATAAGCAGTATTTTTACTTTTGTGTTTTAATTTTTTTGCTTTGGAAAAATTGCACTTCAAATTATCCCCCAAAATCTAAAACATGTTTAAAATAGCTGTAAAATGAAACTTTTTATATTAAAGCTTGCATATAAATAAATAAATAAAAAGCCACACACATCTTTTTAAACAATATACAGCAAAAAGAGAAAATATTGGGAGGTGAAACATATCTTTAAACCTTAAATCAACTTGAATATTTTTCAAGACATTTGTTTTACAATAGCGTGTTGAAACCGTCGGAGGGTGGGGTTTGTTTGTAAACAATTGATGCAATAAAATGACTGACAGAGGAATGATGGTGTCAGAATAAAAAAAGAAAAAGATGATAGATACATGAAAAATTATATATATAAAAATAACAGATAAAGGTTTTATTATATTAGTTTCTTAAATAAATATAAAACATCTATTTAAATGACTTGCTTAAATACCTTTTTAAAGAAATATGAGTTTATATCTCTTTTTAATTTTTTTAAAAATTACCTGATCTCCTCTTTTAAGACCAACTTCTTCAGCTTTTGATCCCTTTTCAACTTTAGAAATAAATATTCCAAAACCTCGTTCCCAACCCCCTAGGATGGAAAAATTGAGCATGTCATCACGGGATGACCGAGCTAGTGTTACCATACGACTTTTAGCTTTAGCACCACATGCAATATTTAATAAACGTTGTTGACCTTGCATTTTCTAAAATAAAAATAATAATTAACATAAAATAGCAATAATATAATAATATTAAACAAATTATTTTACAGATCATAAATACTAAAATAATTTAAATAAATAAATGAATTAAATAATTTAAATACACTAATCTAATAAAAATTAAGCAATCACATAATATGGAATGTGATACAATAATACATAATTTCTCTTTTTTCAAAGTTCAGAATCTACTCCCCAATCATATTTTTCTTTTTATTATTTTGTATTCTAGATAGCCTCTACTAAAACCTCAAATTTATTTATTTCTAATTGTTTTTTTAATATTATCTTTTTCTATTCAATAACTTTAGTTTTAAAATCATTCTTATCATTATTCATAACATAAAAGCCAAAAATCTATTTTTTTATAAATTCATTATTTGCATATTTGCTATAATACATTATTAATAAAAGGTTAATATTTTACACATTTTCATTACAACATAATTCTTCAGGTTATTCCATTTAAAAATAAATATACTCTTTTGTTAACAATACTCCTACTATTTAAAAGCTTTAAAAAGGAATTATTTTCCTGACTATTAAAAAAAAAAATTGGCTTGCTCTTGATAATCTCCTTGTTCCTATATACAAAAACTTATCTTCTATATTTGCTCTCCATCTTCAACATTCTTTGTAATAGCGCAACTAGTCACTTGTCTTGCCCTTACTATTATTATAATTCCCCATATCTTTTCTTTAAAATCCAATCAAAAATTATTTTAGCTATTCTATTACTATCAAGCATTTTCAATTTGCTTTTAACATCCTCATTAAAAACTGAACACTACAGCTTTATCATGAAATGTTTCATTTATTACACCCATATTCACATTCAATAAACTTTTTACTTTTGTCATAAGCCAGTTCTATAATTATAAAAGCTATATATAAAGTTAGTTCATTTATATGCTTAACAGGTTTAAATTCTCACTACATCTTCCCAATATTATTCACACACCTTCTTAATCCATTATACAAACAAATATTTTATAGACGACTGACATTATTATAATTGAATTATAATTAAATTAGATTTCAATTATCCTTAACCTTATCTTTAGACAATCTCATTCTTATATTATATACAAAATTAACAAAGCGTATGACACACTTGAATGAGAAGCTATAAAGATACACAGAAATTATTACACGCTAAGCGCTTTCGAGGCCTTTTGCCTCATATTCATAGCGGTACTGTGTATCCAAAGTATCTACAATTTCTGTCACCTACATTAAAGTAATAAAACATTACGGTAAAACTATTTTGTCCTAACTTCCAGATTTATCCAACAATTCTGTTGCTCATTCAGTCAAACCTTTAACATTCATTTTTGAATTTTTTCTTATTGTTTTAGTCACATTCATTTATTATACATTTTTCCCTCATGACAATTTCTTTCCCATATAATTTATAATTGTTTAAAATCATCTATACTTTTTTTTATGGTTAAATTCTCTTTCCTCATCATCAAATAATATAATTTCTCTATTACATTCTATTATTTAATATATTTCCAAAATTTTCAGATCCCTTTTCAATTTCATTAGTTCCCAGTAATTGACTATTTAATCTTATTCTCCAACTATAACATTCCAAGCTTTTATTTAAATAATATTCCTGCTTATTTTCACTTTCCATGTGTTGTACAGCCTATTTCTCTGCAAACTTTCTTCCTCTCCTTTACAAATTTGATAATTTTAAATGCTGGCAATGTGATATAAAATGGCTTTCCTAAAATTAAAAATTTCCATGCATAGTCCAGAAGTACTACTAATGAAGACCTTCTTACTTACTATTACTAAATCACTCTACTAATTCTGATTCATTTTTCTTTATTCCATTTTTATTAAAATTTCACTTTCACTATTTTATCTTAATCCATTCTTCTACTTTCAAATGTCCTTTTTTTGTTTAAAAGTCCTAAACCAGTTTCCCAACCTTTTTTGGCTCGCGTACCATTTGGTAGTACATCACGCTAAATTGTACCACTTCGTAAAAATGATTGTATTTCGTGAAATGTTATTGCGAGTGTGTTATTTTATTTGCATTATAAATATTATAGGGCGACTATGTATGTATTCACATCTCATAATGAGACAAATTACATTGAAACACGTCTAAACGTCATGCCAGATTATAAATTCATTGAAATTATAAACTCACTGTAACATATTTATATGTATGTGTTTGTTCAAAGTTTCATATTTTTTCCAAAATAATTTATTAAAGATTACATTAAAGGTTATTTGGTCCATATTTTGTTCAAGTGTTTTCTCATTCCTTCATTTGGTTTTCCCGAATTTGAGTCTGTTTTCTCTTTTTTGCTATTGGTTGGACCATGGAGAGGATAAATCCAGCATGTCCCAAGTCATGGTAAAAATAACCTCAGGGGTTATCAGGCTCTTGTTTTCTTTATATTGTTCAGCATGAAGTTAATAGAATTAAAATTTTGAATGATTAAATGCTAGCTTACATCTAGTAATCCACAATAGATGATCAAGAATTAATGAGAGTCTAATTTCAGGGTATGATTCTTTTCTGATACATTCTTTCAAATTAAATAATTTAGATTGATTTGCCTTGATCCGACTCATTATTTATCTACTATTTTGTCATATTTCATTTACTAATAAATGGTTTTAATAAAACACAAAATTATACAAAACCAATTAGTATATTTTCTTACCATAATCAAATATTTTTATAAAATAAATTTAACGAGATCTTTGTGCTTGTTTCGAACAACATAACTTTTTGAAATTTGGTTCAAAAGATGCGAGATATACCCTTAAGTCTACAGCTGCGTTCAATCTGTTTCGATACTTATTTTTTAAAAAAATATATGAAGAAAAAGCTCTTCCTACTAATTCCATACTAGTAAACGGTAATAATAATTTAAGAGTTTTCTCAGAAAGTTGTTCATATTTTTTAATGTTTAACCAAAAATTAATTAGATTGTGTCGTTTGAATTCTACTTGTAAAGTTCTGTCACATGATAATTCTATTAAATTTTCTTTATCCTTTATTGATAATGATGTAGCTTTTTCTAAATTTTCTGCATAGAAGGGTTTGAAATCCAATTATCATTTGTGTTTTCGGGTTTTGGAAAATATTCCACGAAAGACAATTTTAATCCTGTTAAATGTGCTATTATATTTTCTCGTATATCTTGAGACAGACTAACCTTATTTTCAAACAAAAAAAATATGTAGAGTTTCGAATACTTCCAGTTGATTGTTTTCGATACTTATATATATTACTGCTTCCAAAAATCTAATTTCTTAAATCATACTTTCAATTTTATCATTAACATTAAAGATCGTTATCGACTGTACATATTGTAACAGAATTACCTTTTCGACCGTTTGTAAATGTTTAATTTTACACTTTTACAATCGAGACGACTGTCACGTCAAGCAAAAAAGCAAATATAGACTCATTAATTAAGTCTATATTCCTGATCGAATACTGAGATTACCAATGGAATATTTCAGTATTATCTTTCCCGATCAGAAGCTTCTTCGGCTGCTGGATATTCATTCATAAGAATGTTTTATTTAAAATAATCCAGCGCTTGAAATATTTATAAAATTTGCGAGATTTAATCTTACTGCACTGTATAGACACGTGTACTTTTACCAGAATAAGTGTCTACTTATTATTTTATAACCCTACAGGTTTATCATTATAATTAGTATGGTGAAGAAGGACAGACGAGATGTAAAGAGCTATTTATAAATAAAAATTGTTTAATATAATACATTCATAAACATCAAAATATAATACTTCAACATAAAACAAGCAATCATTTAAAATAACACAAATTATATTTAATTTAATTATTCACACTAATAATGATAATTCTTTGATACTAAACATTTATATAAGTAATATTTACTGAGGCTATAACCTCGATAATATGCGTATAAAATGCGATAGTAGGGACCTCTACAGGTGTTTTAACCACAAGCTTACGCTATGGAAGAAAAGAGGGTTTCTTCCATAGCGTAAGCTTGTGGTTAAAACACCTGTAGAGGTCCCTACTATCGCATTTTATACGCATATTATCGAGGTTATAGCCTCAGTAAATATTACTTACATAATCAATGTGCGTTTAATAAATTTATAATTAAACATTTATATGTAGATATTTTATAACTTATAGTCTTTTCTTACGTATTCTTTGATACAGAAAATATTAATTATTTGGTTCATTCAGATTCACTTTTGCAATTGCATTTTTTAATTAATGTGGCCATTTATAAAAGTGTGTGCACGCGTGTTATATTAAAGTTAATTTACTTAGGTTTTCTGGACATTGACGAGGGAATTATTATCCATCCTATGGATTACTCCACTTCTTTTGTAGAGATGGAATTCTTGGGATCCGGCTGGATTCTTTCTTGCAGCTTACTTAGATCGTATTCTTGAGGCTTCCAGGACAGGGAAGGTGTACCATCAGGCAGGCGCTATCTCTACTATTACTTCATGGGGAGATGACTTTACACCCAAGGCGAGCGTGGATTAACTGGCGCCCCTTTGTGGCCCCCTAGCCCTGCATTCTCGGTGTTTCAACTTCTTGGTACATTTTTGTTCACAGCTCTCAAACTCTGTCTGTCAGCTCAGCAGACTTAAGAAGAACTCAAACATGGCTACTTCTTTTACAATTTTCTTACTTAATTGTCCCACAATCCTTTACTTATCTTCTTGATTGTTTTTGGAATGTCATTAATTACATTTCACACATTTATTTTATTTTCATTAAATACATAAAATTTTCTTCTTGTTTTTTATCCATTTATTTTTATTTTATTTTATTTACTTCCATTTCTTTTTAATAAAGTAATTTTCTTATTTACACACTCTTTTTTTTACACACCTATACATATATATTTCATGCATTCACATGTGTATTTTGAAGAGATGATCTTTATCTTTTTTTTTGTAAATCTATTTATTTTTATTTATAATTGCGACGGAAATTTTATGATTGCTAATTCTACAATCATTAACCCTTTTTATTTACTTTTCCCTTTAAGATTTAATCATCAACTTCGATGAACTTATTTTACTATTCCTTAGACTTTACTAATTTTAAATTTAAAAAAGTTAACATTGGAAAGTGAAAGATAAGGATCTTGGTTGCTTACCTTCATTCACTTTCTTTAATTACCATAATTGATTTTTTTAATTACTTGCATTCCTCACTGCCATTTTGATTTTTTAATTAAAACGAACTTAAAATAAATTTATTTTATTTTTCTAACTTTATTATCCACTTTCCATAACTTAGTTTACATAAAACTCACATTTAATATTATACTATATATTAAATGTACACATGTGTGATCGCAGTGTGTGTGATCATCACAATATTAACAACTTTACTGTATAATATTATTAATTAAAATAATTTTTATGAATTATAGGAAAAAACGTTTCTATATTTTTATGATTTAATTTTTTTTTTATGTCCGCCATTATTGATTATTTTTCGTGTAGTGTACCACCAACCAGCAACTCTCGTACCACCAGTGGTACGCGTACCACAGGTTACCACAGGTTGGGAAACACTGCCCTAAACAAATAATTCCATAAAATTCTATCATTTTTGTTACTTTTATATTTAAATTTCTCCCTAATTCTCTTTATATACTAAAAAAAAAATAACCCAATGTTAAATACTCTCCCCTATCTTTACATAAACCACATTTACAATTCAAACCCTTATTCTATTTTTGTCTTCTCTGTTATTCAAAACTCCTAACTTTACATTAAATATCACATATCTTTAATATCTTATATATATTTTTTTTCTTGTATAACTCAAAATTATATTTAACATCTTAATTATCTATTAATTTTGCCTAGTGTAATCTTTTTTGCCAAACATGTTTTCTGTCCTATGCACATAATAACAAACACTGCTTTTTAAAAAAAAAAAAAATACTGAATTTTTATTGAATAGTATTATTTCTGTTCACAATTTATTATCCAATGCATATCAATCTATTTTTAACATTGAAGCAGATACCATCATCTTTTCCCAAAGGCCAGATTTAAATAAATTCATTCTATTTTTGCTTACTTTCTCAATGTAACTAAATACTTTTACTCCTCTATTTCTTCAAGACATATCAATTTTACTTTTCCTAAGACTTTAGATATTTTTTATATGAATTTAATTTTTTCTATATCTTTCCACATTCCTTTAATAATCATCTCATAACTTTTTAAAACTTTTTGTAAAAAATTCATATCATCTGCAAAAAAAGAACATCACCTTATGTATATTCTCCTGGTTTCAATTTATATCCCAATCATTCTATCCCAACTTTTAATTCCTTAAAAATAAAATAAAGATGATAATGGAGATTCAAGTTTTAACCTGCTTTCACATTAAATATCAATCAATTCTACATACCCCAATTAACATTTTACAAAAACTGTCCTTATAAAGAATTGCAATCACTCTTAACAATCACAAATCGGTTCCATATTTTTAAAACTTCTTCACAATATATTCTTATCTACCTTACACACTTTTCTACATCTTATAGTACAATAGACAATGGTTATTTTTTCTATACGACATTTCAATCAACTGAATTATAAATTATTTTTTATGTCTTCTGAATAAAATCCATTCTGAAACTTCTTCAAGCCTTTATTCCTTTCCATTTAAAATTCTAATACTATCAGTTTATATATATACATGTGTATATTATTGAATTTATTGCTATAACAATTTAAAATCTTTCTTCTTCTAATAATCTAACTCTCAAAATCTTCTATTTATTTGGAATCTAATTGTCTACAATTTTATTACAATTATCTTTTAAACCTACCCTTGCATATATATATATATAGTTATTGTCTTTTCATTTCCTTATTACCTGTTAATCCTTTTGCATTTTCATTGTTAAATCTATTTTTCTATTAATTCTGTAATTATATCTTCTTATAAATTAAACTGTATAATAAATCTAGCATATTCACTTGCAATTATTCCTTAAAAATCATCAAATATTTTATTAAGTTCTTCTCTATTCTCACACTCTTCCCTCTTCACTAAACAATATACCAACTTTTCTTTTTTTAAAAAAAAAATTTCTTTATATATCTCCAAAATTTTCCACAACTTTCCCTTCACTCACTGTTAAACTTCTCAGTTAATTCAATCCATATTTATATCTTAATTTTATTTTTTTATGCAATCTTCTCTAGCCATTATTTCCTCCTCTCCCATTTTTTTAAATTCCAACATATCTTTTTTGTTACTTACTAAAGTATTTTTCCACCATCCTTTTCTGTTAATCTTATTAGTTCCAAACAATCATATGCAACCATCTTCAGAGTATCAAGTGCAATCCTCATAAATTTTAATTTCACAATTTTCATAATTGTTTCTAAGATATTATTAAAACCTATCAATCTTTCTAAAATTTCTCTTTACTTAATTTAAATCTAATCCACATATGTTCTTAAGAATAATGCCTATACTTCCTCCTTTCTCATCCTCATCACATCTGATTATACATATTTCTGAAGATATGGTAGTATTACATTTTCCATTAACATAAGATGCATTATTTTTCTTTCTCATCAAACATGTTAATTTTTCTTTCCTAATTCCTCTTTGTCCAGCAACAAAATTCTGCCTAGATCACATAAAACTCTTTATCATATACTTAAAATCAAATTTCTAATTTTCATTCCCCCAATCTTTCACCATCCGCATACCATTTTTTTTTAAAATGCTTGATCATATTATTCTCTCCATCAATATCATTAATATTACCATTAAGCTAATTTATAAACAGTAGTTTACAATTATTTTTGATAACTCATCTAAATCCCTACACAAATATTCACAATATACGTCTCATTCTATACCCATCTTACCAGTAGCTACATTCTCTTTAATAATATCTTTCTTATTCTCATCACATCTAATTATTTCCTTTCATTCACATTTCTGTAAAACACTGATTTCTTCATATTTCAAATGCAAATTTATAGAATACGCGGCCCTTTTGTAATAAACACAAACTATTGGTAAATGAAAAATTATGAACTTTATAAAATCAATAAATTTTCTTTCTTTTTTAACTTAGTTATAATTTCATACTTTAATATTGTTTTATGATGATATGTATATTCACTTTATCTCACAACTTTTCCTCAAATAGAAACAATGATCTTACAATAAAAATAGTTTGTTAAACTTATGACTAATAATGATTGATTTAATATTTATTTTCATATTGTTTTTTATACTAAATCCTTTTAGGTTTTAAATATTTAATAAATTAAAGTAACACATTGCAAATATAATCTTTTTTTTTTTTTCTAGAAGAATTGTTATGAAAAATAATATTTATTGCATTCCATTTGATATTGAAAATTTATAATATTAAGATGACTGATTATTTGATGATTTTATTTCCTCAATCGTACTAAAGATAAAAGTAGATAAATATCCATTTAATGATTAATTAGTAATTTTCCAGATAATTAATAATTAGTCCAACTACTGAAAAAAAAAATTTCTAAGTTAACTTAAAATAAGTTCCAAAATGCACTTGGATTTAATTACACGACTACTCTGTAAGGCTTTTTTAACTATAGTACTTCTGTTTTTAAAATATTTAATTAGATGTTATTAATATATGCATATATCAGTGGTGTTCAATCTGACAATATCAACTTTGGTTCATGACATTATTATTAGTAGTAAAAAGTTGGAAATACCTTTATTATAAAAATAATAGCTGATCTAATATGTTTAGGAAGAATTTTCATATTTCTAGAGATATTAATTTCTACGAAGAGTATATCACTACAGTTTGTTATATATACATCAATCAAAATTGAACATCACTGTCATATGTGTTCAAATGATTTTAATTTTTGATTTTTACCACACGTGGAAAAATTCCAATTCTCTTTATAAACTAGATATCATAACATTCACACTACAAAAAATGATAAATTCTTATAAATTTAACAATATTAATTTTGTTAATTAAATACATTACCTCTTTTTCTAAACCAGCTTCAAATTTTTCCAGAAAATCCATCATTTCTGGGTCCGTTTCAAAATCATTAAAATGGTTATTGACCCACAGAAGAACAACCCTGGTAACCTATAATTTTTTTTAATTTTAAAGACAGTAATGTGTTAGTCGTACAAAATAAATTCATGTCTTCTTACTGATGTAAACAGACTCATTAAAGTTTATGACTATAGACTAAATATCAAGATATTAAATAAATTATATATAGAGCTCGCAAATAAGCTCTTAACAAGCTTTGCAGAATATCCCCAAGCCAGATATTCCGCAAAGCTTGCTAAGAGCTTATTTGCGAGCTCTATATGTAACATTTGTAATACAAGCTTGTTAAATTAGGTCATGTGACACATGACTTGATTTTTTTGTCAATAAATTATATAAGGAGGTGGCAAATCCACAACTGACAATGGTAGTGCTATTTCTTGGTTGTATTACCCTATTGCTTAATAATCTTGTTTGAGGAAGAAAACTTAACGTACATGCATGCAAATAAGCAAATCAAAAATAATTTCAAAAAATATAAAATCAAAGACTGAAGGCAAAAAAAAAAAAATCAGATCAGAAGCTATTAAAAGTTATATACAATTTTCCTATTATTATTTTAAAAATATTACCCAATGGTATAAATAATCATTAAAAATAATCGGAACTGTCACTATCTTAAACAATTTAAATTGATATATTGATGTACTTGACCAAAGTAAAAAAAATATAAAGCTAATAAAAGACATACTTATAGTAGTTAAGCATATAAAATATCAGTTTCTAAACAAATTTAATGGCATTTCCATATAATAATATTTGAGGATTCTATGTGTTTACATTAATACCATTAAACATACTAAAAGATAAGTATCAATAAAATATCAGCCATTAATGATTTAGTGATGTCATTAATCGGGGGATTATACATATTTGCATTTAGTATTTTAATACTACAAATATATACTACTATAAAATATTGCATAATCAATCAGTTTTAAATTTTGGAGATATTCGAGTATATAATAATTAAAATGTCATCAACATACATTAGATAATACAACAAAAAAACATTTAACATTTACTCTGGCAGATTTTTATTTGTTTATGAACTTTAGTCAGATATAAAATTAAACAAATTTTTCCCATCATTTTAATTGTAAAAATTATTACTATATTAACCTGGTTATGTGGGTATCTTTATGACTAAATACTTTGTGTCCTTATATATAGTAATGTATTTATATATAAACATAAACATTGAATAAATTGGAATGGATCTTCATTCCAATTAAATAAAAATAAGCAAACACATCAATATATGATTGAATGTGTACACGAAAAAGAAAGTGAAATTGTTCATTCCAAATTATGTGTTTAATCATCTCTTTTTAAAAAAGGAAGGCACAATTACTTAAACCATTTTGATTTAGCATTTAAATAAATTAGAAAAATAAATAGAAAGATAAATGAAAATTATCCCATTGCTATTCTACATAAAGACTAAATTATGATGTAGTATATCAATGACTGGAATATCACATCTATAATTTTAAAAAAAATTTTTTGATGACAAAGTAAAAGAAATGTATAATAATTACATTTTTTATTACCAAGTTGCTAATAAATATAATTAAGCAATAAAGAAAATAAATTGAAAGATATAATAAGTTTTTTTTAAACTTAAATGATATAATCAAAAAAAAAAAAAATTAAACATAAAAAAATATATATGAAAAGCATATTTTAATTACAAATAGTAATCATGATAAAATTGTTGTATCAATTAAAAATGGTGAAAAATATTGTAAGAAACAAAAGAGATTATGCCAGAAATTAAAAAAAAAAACAAACAGCAGAGATATAGAGTGTCTGTTTGCTTTGTATTTTGTGCTATCAATCAGGGGAGAGCATAAACAAGTTTTCTAAATAGAAAAGAGATTACAAAAAAAAAAAAATTGCTACTTATATATTAGATCTGTTATGCTTTTTCACATCTGCCCATAAATTTCTAACCTTGCAATCTTGTCAAATAATGTGAATATCAGAACTTCTGACAAACTTAAATGATAAATTTGTACACAAATATAATAAAAACACATTATGATACTAAATAAAAACAGGTAGTTGTGAGTTTTTAATTTCATTGTGGCAATTGAGGATAGAACAGCAGCAACTCTGATGAAAGCAATCATACAAAATGTGGAAGAGGGCTTGACAATTTATTCAGATTTCTGGAAAGTGTATAGAACTGAGGAATTAAGATTTGCCGGGGAGACTGCACAAAGTTGATGCTTTCATTTGCATTATGGACAATATTAAAAAAAAAACAGTCCACTATATTGATTCCATTTTAATCAAAGACTACTAATTTTTTTTTTATAAAGTACATAAAACTGATAAACTATGATCTGTTGGCTGCACAAAGATGACATTTTTATTTGCATTCTGGACAATATTAAAAAAATCAGTCTACCATATTGATTCCATTTTAAATAAAAGGTCATTAATTTTTTTTTTTATGTTTTGATAAAAGTTTACTAATTTCTTTTTTTGTTTTTAAGAAAATAAATATAATTAACATTTCTCAATCAAGATTCTGTGCAGCCGTGATATCACATAAATATATACTTTAACTCTCCATTTTAAAAAATCTGAGCTACACACTTTTTTTTTTATCTGTTCATTTTTTACTTTTCTGCCACAGTTAATAGATAAAAGTATTTTTTATATTTGCTTTACTGTCAATTTTGTAGTTAATTTGTAAATTTATCATAATTGGTAAGTATAATGATTAAAATTTGGCAATTTTCTGTCTGCTACTGAGAGGATACACTTAAAATAAAATAGTAATGTTCAGACGCTTTCTGCAGAGAGATATACAATTGTTTCATAGTGACTATTCATGTCAGAGATACATGGTAAAAATGTTTTGATTTTAAGCGAGTGAATAGATGTAGTAATAATTTCTTTTTTTAATTTGCTTATGCAGTATTTTTTTGATTAATTTTGCTTTAGTGTCCATTTTGTAATATCCTATCAAAGTTAATGCACATAGTATTTTTTAATTTTAAATAAAATTTGAGAATTTCTGCCTGTGTTTGTGACAGCAATATGTCATACCTTGTGTGGAAGCGGAAGAATAGCTACTATGGCACAAAGTGCCATTTTATAATGTATTTTTATTATTTTTGTGTAAAAATTTGTATTTATAAAAAATATGAAATTATTAAAAATGTATTTTTTCAGATTTAGTCTGGTGTGATTGGTGTTACGAATTAAAGCTGCTCTGCCTTTTCGCATGTGTATCAGCCTTATGGTAACTTTCTACACTTTACAAAAATGTCATGACATAATGTGTACATGTAGTTAGTTTTCACAAATTTATTATTTAAATTTGTCAGAAGTTCCAGTGTGCATGTTATTTGATGAGATCGCAAGATTAGAAAGATATCAGCAAACTGATACGGATGTGAAAAGGGGTAGCAAATCTAATACGAAAGTACGAAAAAAAAATCTATGTCACATTTACTTTTGATTAGTGGGCAATGAAAAACATTAAAAAGCAAAAGAGAAGAGAAAGTTTGTAACAAGAATCAATTCCAGATTGCAATAAGGAGATAGCTTATCAGTTAAAATTCTTAAAAATACGACTGATATATATAATTATTAGCTTTCCCTTTCAGAGATCAGTAGCTAAATAATCCCTAGTGCATTTCTGTGATGTTATAAGCATATAAATCAGTTGACTTCTCTCATGTAAAAATTGATCCAAATGTCTCTGGCAACTCTTAATACTTTCTTTTCTGATATATGCTAAATCAAATGAAGAAAAAGCTAAATGGTACCTCTGAAGTACTGCCAAAAAATTACTAGTCAAAGTTTCTTTAATATGAATGCAACATGTTTAAAATATTTCTATCACTTGGAAAAAATTAAAAGTAATATTTCCCTCAATATATTACCATTATAAAAGGTCTAAACAAATAACAATTTAAGAATAACTTGTATATATTTTTTTTGAAATTATTTTGATTATTGCATTTTGATCAACTTTTTGTTTGTATTAACAAGTTTAGTGATGACTTCTACAATATTGTATTGTAAAAAAATATATATATTTTTAATACTTTAAAATTAGTTCTTTAACAATTCTTAATTTGGATTCTATTATAATGAGTAATAAGTGGAGAGAGAGAACCAGATTGCTTGGTTCAAGAGGGGATTGAAGTTATTTTTTTTGTTCCCTGACTTGAATTCTGTATTTTCCCCTCTTTTGCTTTGTTTATTTTAAAGGGGGAAATGTAACAATAAAATTTTATTGTTTTGTTAGAAATCAATGTTTTATTTATTTTTTAAAAAATATATGTTAAAATATTGATCTATATATGTAAAAAAAAGCACTTAATTTAATACAAAGATTGAGATATAATAGGAACCAAAAATTAATTAGGAAACTAATGCATTTACTTTTGTTTATATTATAATGGGAGATCCAATGTTTAAGAATTTCTTTGTCTTTGCTATAGTAATTGTGGTATGTCTATGTAACATATATGTAACATTGACTAAACAAGATATAATAATTAAAATGAACTTTTATACAAATGATTATGGAATAGTATGGATGAGATGCCACAGCATCAGCCATTAATTATCTGTGTTTGAATCCTGGGGTGGAAACTGATGTAAAATGTGATCTGAGATGCGGAAGAGTAGGATCTGCACAGATTCTACTGCACTGAAGAGAGTCAATGGATTGACTGTAAATGGCAAATTCAAGCTGCTATTTTCTATGTATCTTCATCTAATTTCTGGAGATAGAAGAGTGTGGAGGACCAGTCTGTAAGTTTAGATGAAGATTTTTAATGGTAATATATATGAAATATATTTCCAGGTTAATTCGTATGTAATTATTAGCATTAATATTGTATAGATATTTCGTTGAGCATATCTGCTATCATTCCATATCCAGATTATAGCAAGTATAATCCAGCTGAATTTTCTGTTAATTATACATACAAGCCCCCATCTCCCTTTAAAAAAACATCTTTTAAATCTATAAATATTTACTTTATTAACATTTTTATTAAATTTATTATTATTCAGTGTTATCTTTTATCTTCCATAACTTTTATAGTATAAATTTTCATGAGGCAATTTTTAAAAAAAAAAAAACTATAAATATAGTTAATCTATAATAATGAAAATTAAAAATAGTAGCATCTTTTGATGAAAGTTCAATTTCTTACTTATTGACTTTAATTTGAATGAAACACTAATAAAATACTATTCAAAAGTTACTAAAATAGTATTTAACTATAATGGAAAACTGTTAAATGTTTATTCAATTCTGATTAGTAACATTTAAAATTAAAACTTTCTTAATTGCAGATTTTGAAGAAGTATTATTAGTTAAAGATTAGAATATATTTACAATATTGTTTGTTTAAAAGAATTGCTGTAATTTTAATTTCTGTTAAATGGCAGTTGAGATTATGTGACAAATCTCACCTTATGTTCATTAGTGCAGGCTACTGGATGAATCTTGTGTTTTAATGAATTATTTTTAAAAAAACACTCGAGTTATTAAATAGTTATCAAACAAGGCAAAACTCTCCATACAGTAGTGCCACCCTGTGCCAACCAGAGTAATCAATGGATGCCAGAAGACTTGTGCATAAAATCCCTATCTAGTTCCTACTCATCCAATATCCCCAGACTAGTTTCTGGCTTGTGGCCTTCGTCAGTGAGAAGCCTGGGATCTGAGAGAACAAGCCAGAAACTAGTCTGGGGATATTGGATGAGTAGGCACTAGATAGGGATTTTATGCACAAGCCTTCTGGCATCCATTGATTACTCTGGTTGCCACAGGGTGGCACTACTGTATGGAGAGTTTTGCCTTGTTTGATAACAATTATGTGCTAGTATAAGAGATGGTGATCGTGTGTTGTTAAATAGTTATTTAAAAAGGTATTGACTGCTGCGTCTTTATTTTTCTTATCATCATCACTTACAAATTTAGTTATATTTGTCCATGATTTGAGTTGTAATTTTATTACTTTAATAAATTAAGACAATATATTGAAAAATTTCAGGTATTAAAAAATTAAATCCTTGGCTATCAGTAATTTACTTTTCTGAATAATATATAAAACAGCTAAAATATGTACTAATACAATTTAGATAATAGGCCTCAGAAATTACTTGTCATTGGTTTTTCTAAAAAACCAAAGTTAAAGAATCTCTCAAGTGTTAATGGTTTCAAGTTCACAATCAATGATTTAGCTGATTATCCAAACTTTACAATATGCTAAAAATTCTACAGTATTATTATTAATATATAAAATTTGAATTAGAGGAGTTACAATATTTTTGCAAGATTTGAAAAGATTTCTTTTATCAATATTTTTCTTTTTACTACACAATCCCCCCCCCCCCCATTATACATTAAAAGCACTTGTCCCATTTAGTATTTATTGTAACAGCAGATGGAAATATCAGTGTGAATAATAAATGCAAAGTAGAAAAAAGTCACGTAATGAATGCTATTTATATGTCTTACTCTCAACATTTTATCATTTTTTAATTGAATCTATTCATTGTAAAGCTTCTAATTATTGTTATAATTGGGGAGGGGGCTTCATGGCATTTTTCTATAAATAAGTTTTAAATTCCAATTATAAGAACTCGATGGTTGGTTTATTATGAATTCCCTCCCTCCATAAAGTCTATCTATTTCATCAAATTAAAAGAAAAAAAAAACAATAAAATACATAATAACATATTATATTTTATTACATCGACAAACAGAAAATTTGTTGATTATAAAAGTAATTTATTAATGAGAAAAAAAAAACAAAATTGACCAATTTTCTTCTGCTTTTTCTCTCTCATTTCACACACCTGCATAGTTATGTTTTTAAAGGTTTTATTTGTCAGTAGTTATATGTGTAGGTATGTATGTATGTTGAATGAGTTCATTCACACCTGTTCACTAGAAGAATCTAAGAAGACTCAGGACAAAAAAAAAATCTATAAAATATATATACAAAAAAATATAATATACCCGATCTCTTAATGCTGGATCATTGAACCATGTTAGTAATAAATTGGCTGCTTCCATAGGACTGCCAAGAAAAGTGCGATAAGTTAATAAAAAATCTTCCACAAAACTGGGATCCATGATAGAATTCTCTTCGATAAGTTGTGATATTAATCTTTCAGGTTTAGCCTTAAAAATATATATATAAATATTAGAGGTAAAAAACAATAATATTGAAATGTATATTAATTGTAATATTTTCTTTTTAACTGTTAAATCATTTCATATGAAATATATGTCTGCATACAATATAGTTGAAAAATGTAGAATTGCATATATATAAGCAGATATATGTGTATGCATATATATATAAAGTAAGAGCAGACACAAATGTAATACATAAATATACCATATATTTGTTCTGGACTCAAGGAAATTAAAAATAATTAATTAGCATCAACTTTTGATTTATGTTGGCTAGTTATGAATTTCAGGTTTGGAATGTGTTTAAAAGATTTAATACAGGAAGTGATTATTAATAAATTAATAAGTAGGATATGTTTTAATACAAAGCTAAAGAAAAAAAAAAATAGTTAAAAAGACTATATAATTATTAACTGACATCTGTAATTTCAGAAACACTCCAATAAATTTATTTTAAAACATTTAAAGGTTTTGAAGAAGGCAAAGACTGGCTTGGATGAGATCAATAAAGACACAAATATTTTACTGAAGATTAAAAATGAATAGCAAGAATAGATTACATCCCAAACAGCAATTATAGTATAGAGAAATAAAATAAAAATTCATAAAACATTACAATACTAGACAAACACAAAATTTTATTAAAATTCTTTCACAACCATGGTTTCATCTATTAATAAATAGACTTTTCAAATGAAATTTAACAAAAAACATACAATATATATACATACAAAACAAAATAATCTTCCCATCATTCACTTTAAAAACCAACTTCCTTTAACATTTTATGTCTTCATGAGATTGATGATAAAACTTTTTGCATCCGAGACCATCAATCTCATGAAGACATTCTTTGATGGTAAAGGAAATTGGTTATTGAAATGAATAAAGGGAAAGCTATTTTGTTTTGCATATATATATATATGTTGTATTTTTTTTTGTTGAATTTTACTTGAAAATATCTATTTGTTAATAAATAAAACCATGTTCATGGAAGAATTTTAGTAAAAAATTTTTTGGCTAGTATTGTAATGTTATATGAATTTCTATTCTATTTATAATTACTAGTATAGTGTTAGGCAGTACCTAATTTTTATTTAAATATACAGAAATGTATGTTAAAATTAATAATAAAAGAATGAGAATATATGATTAAAATAATGAACAAATATTATCAATATTTCTAAATGAAATTAAAAGCTACAATATTAAAAAGTATAACAACAAATGAACAATTTCAAGAAATCATATGCAACATCAATGGATAAGAGAAAGATGTTTGTCAAAATGATGTAAAAAACAACAAAAATGGAGATACACATAAATTAAAATAAAATTAATTTAATATCTAATGACAGTCAAACATTAGATCTCTATATTACACATATTTCTAATATCATATTGAGGTTTTTAGGCAAATGGAGGAGGGAAAGAGGGGAGTCAATTCAATAATAAAAAAAAAAATCTACCTTAATAATTATATGTCCTCGACGGTTACCATCTAATACTCTTTGTTCTGTAACCATAACAACTTCACCTTCTTCTTCATGTTTGCGTGTGTTTTCTTCTCCTTGATGGAGAATTCTATAGTAGTCATTTTGGGCTATGCAAACAAATTGACAGTCATCAACTTTGGTTCTCATAATTCCTTTATGATGAAGCTTTTCCATAGTAGGAGAAATTCCAAAACTAAAAACAAGTAAATAACTAATTAAAAAAAAAAAAGATGTAATGTGTTTCATATTTAAAATAAACTATATTTTAAAGATTTTTTTTTTCTTTTAAAAAATTCAAAACAAATTTTCCAGAAAAAAAAAAATCTTCATACTAATAGTTTTTTATGTAAAACTACATGAATTTACATATAGTATATTTACACAAATTTTAGCTACATTGTGATAATAAATATTGTACTATTTAAAAACTCAAAATAGTTTTTGGACAAAATCCTCTTTTGATCATTTTGTCAATTGTTATTAATCAAACATGCAAAGTTATTAATGTAACTGCATTCATGCCAAAATTACATAAATCACAACATTTTATACACTTAACCTGCCACAGATGCAGCAGTTATGTAATATAGCTATCAATTTTGAAATGCCTTAAATTCATATTATTTTTTAAATTAAACAAGTATCCCTACCTAAATATGTATCATTTTGCAGAAATCAAATTAGTTTGAATTTAACTCTTGTAGTTTTAATTTTATATCCCCTCTTTGTGTTTCAGTAGTATATCATATTGATTGTAGTTTAGATGCTGTAAATGTAAATCTTCTTTTATGAAAAACAGCTACTTTATTATACTTTTTAAAACAAATATAATTAAACTTATTGTAACTAATGTTAACAATAATAAGAAGCAAATTTATTTCATTATAATAACTGATTATACGAAAACAATCTAGTGATTATAATAAAGTTGTCAACTAAATCCAGTCAAACAAAAATAATTTTATTTCATTTTCTGGCTATATTTTTTAAATTTTTTTATGTAATACATATCTTAGAAGCAGTATGAGATACCAATTGCAGTTGGAGTATCACAAAATCGCATTGTGGCCATTATGGATTGATGTTTCATTATCTCTTATTAAACTGGCATAAAAATGGTACAATTCATGAAAGCATTCAATATTCATTTTAGTAATTATTTTTTAAATAAACTTTTCAATTATGAAAGCTATGATTTTTCTAAATTATATATATTTTTAAGATCTCTCCATTTTATTAAGATGGTTGTTGGATATCAATTGATAATCATAGATTATGCCCTACATAGTTTAGAGTAAAGACAGCAACAGACTTGAGAGCTAAAGATTCTTGGATTGAAGCTCAGTCAGTCACTTCTGATATTCGAATATCACATCACTTTCTAAGTGACTAAACCATTCTTTTGTTGTGGTTTAGTCAAAACAATGTGGCAAATATTCAATTTTTGTTTCTAGTAATATCTATATAAGTTTTTATAAAGGTTCCAATATATTATTATTATTTCAAAATTATTTTTAAAAAAATAAAATTGTTAATTTCATAATTCAACAAAATAAAAGGCTGGTTGACACTCTATGGAAATAAGGTGTGTCATATAAATTGTTATATCTTAGCAGATAAATATGTACGCACTTTGAATTATAATTTATTAATGTTATTTTTAATAAAAATTTGATAACAAACTAATGCATGGCCTAATGTTTCTTTTCTTTACTAATGAATTAAAAATGATAATCCTCACATATCATTTGTGAACAAGCATTTTATTTTTTGATTATAGGTGACACGAGCTATCGTGTGTAAGTTATTTTATAAAATGATTTTATAATGAATATATATATAATAAAACATTTTTTATTTTATCTATAGTTATGATTATAATTTCATAGCTTCATTATTTTTCATGCTATTTTAATTTTTATGGCAACATACAATACATATCAAACAAATAAAAATTACTGCAACCTGATTATATTCTGAATTAAAGCTAAAAAAGTGGATTTTAGTGACCCATTCAGTAAATATATTAAAGAATTAAAAAAAAAACATCAAGAATTTGATTACAAAAAATATAAAATTATAAATAACAGCAGTAATTAAAATAAAATGGATTATATAACATAATAAAGAAAATATTCACAATTATATGATAATATATTGAAATTACATGATGACACTGGACAAAACTGTTAATTAATAGATATAAATAAAAACAAAAGAATATATGATTTAATTAATGCTCAGTTTATCAATTTTATCAAATCGAATACATTTTTAAATAAAAATTAAGTGTATAGTAAAAGCTTCAAACATGAAATACAATTACATAATTTCATCAATTAACATATTAGCTTTTATCAACCTATGACATTCATTTAATAAAACTTGATTTTCCATAGAAATGTCAAATCCTCTGAATAACCTTTATAAAACTTTGTAATATATTCTTAATATATTGTAACATATTCTGAAAATTTCTTAATGTTTGAGGTGATTTGCTATTTAATTATTTATTTTAGATAGCGGTATGCACTGGAAATATTTTCTTAAACTTATGTAGTGTTTACATTATACATCAAACTAAACAGCTTTAAAATATATAAAATATAATAAAACCTGAAAACTATACATTTATATGTCTAAAATTAAAATTGCAAAGAAAAAGAGATAATTTATTGAATGAATTACGTAATTAAATTAATTATTGCTTAGATATTCATATGAAGTTCAAGCAGTAAGATATAAATTATTGTGTAATTCATGGATTTTGAGTTTTACCAATTTATTTTTCTATAACTGCATTAAACAATGTAGAGAATTTTTTTACTAATGATAAACATTTATTAAAAGCTGACGTATACTGAAATTTTACAAAAAAAAAAAAAAAAGTATTTTAAATTTAGTTTGTGTTGAATAAAAAATATTCCCAACACTTGAAAAAGCATTCTTATGAATCAATCCTAAGATATTTCTTTTTATAAGTCATTTTTCTTATATAGACATACAGGATCATCATCATCAACCATTATCAATCCACTGCAGGATGGTCTCTCTAAGTTCAATCCATCTTTTCCTATCTTTAGTTTCTCTTCTCCACATCACCCCTGCACACTTTCTTATTTCATCCATCCATCTCACATGTGATCTCTTTCTGGGTCTTTTACAATCTCTTGGAATCCAGTTTAAAATTTCAATTATCCAACTATTATCATCTCTTCTATCAGTATGTCCAGCTCAACTCCACTTCAGTCTGTTAATTTTTTCAACAGGATATAAAGCATTAATGTGATTCTTATTTTAAATGGAAAAGATTCTTTTAAATGTAAAGCATTCCTATTATTAATTTATTAATTACATTGGATGATATATATTAATACTTTTCACATCTTCAAATAATAATAAAAAAGCATTATTATGTCCTTTGTGTATATATTTAATACATCTATATGATAAATGGAAATAAATTAAAATTCCATCTACAAAACAATATATCGGTGTTCTATTATAAGATGATTAGATAATGAATATATGATATTTTTCACAATATCAAATAAAATATCTGTCTTATTTAAATAAAATTTCTGACTTTTATGGGATATGCCAGTTATGAAAAAGATTTCTCTAAAAATAAATATTTTAATAACAGACCCATATCTTAGAAATTGGTACTTGTGTAACATGTAAAAGAATACTGATTTTATTTCTTGGTAAGTAGAAAACACACAAGTGATTTATATGTGATAATATCTTAGACTATTTCCATCATCTATTAGTAAATGTTGAATGTATAGAAAATTTTAAATTTTATTTGAACTTTTCAAATACAAACAACTTGTTAGCAATAACACAAATAGACAACACAGGTTAAATTACACAATGTTCCAAGTACAATTATTCTTCAGGTGTTGCTGCGTTATCTATTTGTGTGTTATTACTAACAAGTTGTTTGTATTTGAAAAGTTTAAATAAAGTTTAAAACTTTCTATACATTCAACATTTACTAGTAGTTGATTGGAATAGTCCAATATATTATCACATAAAATATAGCATCATCATAAAAAAAAGCGATTTATATATTTTAATATATAGTTATTATATAATTGTATATCAAATAACGAATTGAAATTTCAAAAATCCACTTTTCTTACAGCAGAAGATAAAAACTATACATTATAAAAAAAAAAAAATATCAATGATGATATACATCAAATTACTATATGACTTCCCTTGCTTTTAATTAGCAATAATTATTCACTATACTCCAGAGCCATCTAGTGGAAATTTAAATAATCAATGGATTCTAGATGACAGTCTTTCTGAGAAACACATAGTACATATTAAAACTAAGATATTAAAACTAATCAATCATTAAGGATAATTTCTTTAAATTTACCTGTCTCCTAAATGTAATTCTTGAATTTCTCCATCAACTTCTATTTCTATTTGTCCATTGACTATGACAGACCAGGAATCCAGCTCCTCTCCATCATTCATAACTACAGTGCCTGCCTTCTCTACCACAGCAAAGACCATGACAGCGCACAGAGCTCGTCGTACAGACAGAGTCATATTTGCAAAAGCCTATCATGTAATTAAAGAATATAAGATTAAATAAACATATTCATTATTTTCATTAACAACTACAAAAAAAATAAACAAATGACATAATTTTGTAAATTTTCATAGAATCAATGTTTCGATTCATTGAGTAAAATGGAGAATAAAACTGCATAAAAACACTTATGCATAAATAAAAATAAATAATCACCATATAAAAAAAATTACGACAAAAATAAATGCTATGGTATGGAAGAAAAAAAATAATAATATATACTTATTTAACCTAAATCACTAAAACTTCAATTAAAAATCTGAAAATTAAATTACTGATTTTTACATACTGAATTTTGTAATATGAAGTATAAACAAAAGACTTCGTATGCAATTAAATAATTATTATAACTTTATCTTTCTTATTGCATTGTCAAATCCATATAATATTAATATCATCTATGTTCTGTACTATTTTTTACAATGCTTTTTTACAACCCACTGACAGTTTCGATTGCCCCAGAAATCTTCTTCAGAACTTCTTATATTTCTAAATTTTAACTGTCAGTGAGTTGTAAAAATGCATTATAAGAAGTAATAAAGAACATAGATAATATTAATATTAAATAATTATTACTTGTATACACTATTCATTTTCCTAATTGAAGCTTTAGCATTCTAAAAATAAATAAACTACATTGTGAATTAATTCTTATTTGTATAAAACTTTTCAAGAAATGACTAAAAATATAATTCCCAAAACATAGTTTAAATATATGAGTTTTTGACTGCATTTCAATTTGAAATATTTCTCCAAGATTTGAATAAATAGTAAATAACAGAACTATTTATTATATATACATATATATTAATTAATATGATAACATAAGTTAGATGATTACATGCTCTTTTTTTCCCCTTGTATACGCTAAATTCTCAGGCCTGTTTCCATTAACAGCTATTATTTTCAAATTCAGGGATTTTAATTAAACAAATGTAAATTAAAACTCATTACGTAAATATTTTTTTCTTCAGCATATAACCTATACTTGAATATAATATATTAAATTCTTACATCATTCAAACAAAATTACACAGCAGAAAATTTTCTCTCTAAAAATCAATCGGACTGTTAATCTAATATTAGTCAATTTTTTAATCGAGGTTTCTGAAGCAGAAGGTTCTATTCATGTACATTAGATCAGTTTTATCAAATTTAATACACACACCCAATATTTCATTTTACAAAATAAATTAAATACTTACAGGTAAATGTTGCATAAAATCTAATAAAACTTCGATATCATCTTCACTTCGTTCGGTATGATCTTTTTCTAAGCATTCTCGAACAGCATCTCTGACAACCAACGACTAATAAAAAAGAAATGAATAAAAATATAGTAATATGGTGATAAAAGTCAAATAATGGCAGACATTTGTTCTAGTATCATCATTTATGTAAACATAAGTAATAATTGGTACTTAAGATGATAGTTTAACCAAGACCCATTGGAATGTCCAGATTCATTCAGCAATAGCATTTATTTCTATTACGCTAACTGTTACTAAAAAAAACAATTTAAGTTTTAATCATACCAAACTTCTTTATAATAACAAACAAGTAAACCAAAAAACTCTTAAATAGTATTACTGACTTTTACTGCCACTAATGTCAAAAGTTTATGAAGATATTTTTACTTATAATTTATAAGAGAATTAAAAATTTATACAAAACGTTGTTTACTTTAGCAAGGATTCTTGAAAAGTTATTTTAAATATATATCATGTACAGAAAGAAAAACAATCCTTGAAATTAACCTGATAGATTGTGGGGCTGGTAATTCTTGAATCAGACATTTGTATTTTCCTGCTATTATACTTGGACTTACTTCATAAATCAGAAATATATATTAATTAATAATAACAAATTTAGTGTAATAAAATGATACTTATATGTTATAAATTAAATCAAAATAATCAATACTTCTTAAAATTACATAATTAAAGATCAGCAATTAATAAAAAAAGCTGCCAAACTTCTGACATTAATAACTGATAATTAGTTTTAATCAGACTGAAATTTATTAGAATTGTGTGTAAAAACAAGTAGCTACAATTTTAGAATTAGCAATTAAATTTAAAAAATAAAAAAAAATCTTTATTTTTCACTTGATCTTGTGGTACCACTTAACAAATTTATTCTTACATATATATGTATGCATTATTTACGCTGAAACCTCAACCTTATCAAAGAAAATAAACAATTGATATGAAAAAATGATAGTACTGTGAACCTATAAAATTTATAGATAAGAGCATTAAATGATTATTCATTTTTTAAATTCCATACAGGTAAAGTACATCTTACATTTTATAGTGCAAAAACATTATGTATCTATTTTTATTCTAAAATAATAAGATGCATAAACAGGTACATCAAAATGTATTGTGGTTACATAAAAATGGCATATATAATTCTTTAAATAAAATAAAAAATTAAATTATACCTCACAAAAAAAAATATATTTTTTTTTGTTAACATTGGCGCACATTTTTTGCCTTAATTCAAATTATATTTTTTTCTTCATTGTCTTTAGTGCTGCATATATAAAAAAAGACTTTCACTTGGGCTTTGTGCACAACAGCAAAATTAAGCATAATTTCACATTCATCCTTTTTTTTCTCCCTTCTCTATGCCTATGGATATTATGAGGCACACACATACAATTCTTGTATTCTTAGTATACTAGCAATTGTTACATGGAGGAAATAATCCTTGAATTTATTTTTTCTCATATGCTCAATTTTTCCTAGACTTGAGCAAAATCGTATATTATTGATAAATGTATCACTATTGCCTGAAAAATATCCCTGAGCATATAATCTGCTTTCCAAGAACAATTTGGGAATGTTTGCTGAATTACTTGTTGACTGGATGCCACAGTAAAGGGCATTGCTTCTAATATTCTTTCTTTTCATTCTAAATCATTATTATATTTCTTAAGACATATTGTATCTTTTGTATTTGCAAAACAATTGTCAAAGTGTATGTAAAAGCAATGAAAAAATGGCTGTCTAAAATTTAGTATTCACACAGAATTTAGGAGGTTTTGTTTTTTACATTTTAGATGCATCACAGTTTTGAAGATTTTTCAATTTTACAAACAGGCATTTATTTGACACCTCCATCACAACTGGTACAAAATAAAATAGTCTGTTTTAGAATTTTCCCCACTATGACACAATTCTATCTGGAGAACAAAGATTCCAGTAGGAATTACATTATAGAAGAATCTGGTGTCATATATATTATAAATATCACATAGTTTTTTTAATAAAAGGGGCATTTTCCCCCGATAAGTTTCCACAATTTCATAATTTGCAGCAGCATTTTGTCTGATTAATATATTGTACAATAGTTTATGGCAGTGCTTAAATTTTATTATAAAGACATTGGATGCAACAAAATATTCTATGTCTCATTTCATGAACAATAGTTTTAATAACTAAAATATTTGCTGCATGTATACATTGGTATTATGTGCTCTTCAAATTGGTGATTTCCTTTTCTTATAAATATCATATGTATTTTTCTTTCTGCTTTCGAATGTTATATTTCTTTGCAAATATGGAATTTGATGGATTTGGAAACGATCTAAGATGCTTGTCTATATTGGCATGTTTTCCTATATGATTCTAGTCTCTCTATTATTTTCAACCATAAAAAATGGCCCAGGGAGAATAAAACACATTATGACTGATGATTGAAACTGTAATGCAAACAAAACTGCTTGTAAATCAATTAAAAGAACAAATCTGATATGCCTGTAACTGTCTCATGATGAAGCATGGTTCTCGTGACTTTTGAAACCACTCTTATAAGTCTTCATTCACTCTAGTTAGAAAAAAAAAAAACCTAGACAATAAAAGGTACTGTGTATCATCCCAATTTTTTTTTTTTTAAAAAAAGATGTCGACAAAAATATTGTGTCATGGTGTGAATATGATAAAATATTAGTTTGAGAAATGGTGGAATTAGGAAATAAAAGATTAGAAAAATGATATATGCATAAATGATAAATAAAAAGTTCACTGTATATATAAAGAGACACACTGAAGTTCATTTAAATAATAAAAAAAAGCAAAACTATGGAACTTAATAATCATGCCATATACTTTTTTTTTTTAAAACTATTTAAACTGCAATGACTGAACTGTTTGTTTTTATTCCTTTTATTAAGTAAAATTTAACTTGATAGAATTTGATAACTTTACTACAGCTAACATTCTGATGAGGAAAAATGAGACATTTGTCTGAACTTTGTCTGCCAAAATCTATTAAATGCAGTTTCCCATGATTTTATCACTAACTACAAATATTTCAGAATAATGTTTAAAACACACACACACACAAATAATAATAAAAACTTCAAATAATCATTCCTATAAATACATATGCAGGAAAACAAGAAACGTGAATTGTTATCTCTATTGTCTTGAATCTTTAGAAATTCAAAAATTATAAGTGACAAAATTTTAAATACTAACTAACTTTTTAATTTCATAAAAACCAAAAACAATAATGTACATTAAAAATTAATTAAAAACTAATTATTACACAAATTTATTGTCCAATGTGATGAACCATTTAATATATTGCCATTTAAATTATACACCAATTAGCATTTACCATAAACATAGAGAAAAAGGTAAATCAATAAATTTTAATAATTTCCTCCAAAATGAATTGTTTGATTTAATTAAAGAAGTAATAGTAATTTAAATTGCACACAAAATTTAGTATTATAGATGTTTATTTTTTAAAAAACATCAAATTAACAGAACACTCTTAAAAAAAGACTTATCTAAAAACATCTGTTATAATTAACATAACAGTTGACACTTGTAGCATCAAACCATATGAAGACTACAATTCTTTGTACATTCTTGAGATTATCATTTAATAATCCCCTTTCCTCTTCAAGATCATTTATCATTTTTTCGTTAGCCAATTACTTTATCTAAAAAACAGATTTGAATATATTCCTTTTCTTAATTTTCTCTATAACTATTTTTTTTATTTCCAATACTTTCAGTGCTGCATCAGTTCCATCTTTAAATTTTAATTTTCAGTGATAAAGGCAATAGCCTGAAACTGATCTGGGTTTAGAGATATTGTAACACTATCTTATATCTGGTGTCCAATGAATAATCACACTTAAAGTAGATAGTTCTAAAGTAGGATGAGGGAAAGTGGTTTTTGAAGAATATGAGAAAGACAAAATATTAACTCCATTAATCACTTTAGTTTTTCTCTAACTCACATCTTGAAAGCTCACAGTTGGATTTCTTCCTTCTTAGCAGTCGGTTTCTATATTCCACATAAAACTATAACTCCACATGACATTTTACAAACTGTTTCTTAATTTCATATACACAACACATCTAATTTTTTAAATTAGTAATTTATTTAATCATTCCATAAAATTGATGCTTTAATTTCTTTCTCTCTTGCCTCATCATCAATTAATTACATTCCCTAAATACTTAAAAAGCATTAATCTATTTTAAAAGCCTTTTAATATATTTTATAAAAATCTTTACTATTTAGTCATATAGCTTAATTTCCCACCTATCTTTAAATTCAACAATCAGATTCATCATTGTGTTAAATTCCATTTTTATTATTTACAATTAGAGTCAACCACTGTTAAACTCTTCTTTCTTTCAATCACACACACAAAAATCACTGAACCATTCAAATAATTTGCGTGAAATTCAATTTTACAAACTCTTTTTTCTTTCTAACCCATATATTTCCTCAACTTATTCAAGTCTTATCAAACATTTTAAAAGACCAATGAATGAAAGAAATATTAAAAACTTTTTAAAATGTTATAAATGAGAACATTTTTAGCACTCTCTATTAATTTATGATTTAAAAATTAACTCGTTATTAATTAAAATGCAAGATTTAGATAACAGCTAAATTCAAAATTGTGAACTCTGACAATACAAAGTCTCACAGAATCAGTTTTGGAGAAACCCAAGTCCCAATAGCAATAACCACAAATCACAATAGGTTTGAATCTTACTTATACAATTTCACTTTGCTTCATTTCAAAGTACAAAAAATGGAACAAATATAGCTTCTATATTAAATATAATATTCTTAATAATTAAGAACATGCACCAATATTACTTAATAAAACTTGAGATTATTTTTAATATTTTTAAATTATAAGCAATTAATAGTTGCAAATTATAAAAGACTTTGATTCATAAACATAAAAAAAATCTTTACAGAAGTGACTAACAGACATATTTTGTCAAAATCTCGTTGATTTTCTTTACAGAGCCGTTGACATAAACAACGAAATATATAAACATAAAAAAACTGACTCATGTACTTTTTCATTTAGTTACTATTATTTAATGAGAATAATCTATAAAATGTTTATTTATTAATTCCCTGTCTGCGTTTCTGTTGGCATGTCTACATTTTTGAATTAACAATGAAAAAAAATCCGTTCCTGCTTAGAACTTGAACTCACATCCTTATCATTCCCAAGAAAATTCCTTAGCAACTAAACCAACGGAAGAATTAAGATTGTAGAATAAAATTTTGTTAATATTGGTTTATTTACTTAATTAAAAAAACCAATACATAACCATTTTTATATAGTAGACGATCACATGATATTTAAATTTAGAATTCATTGTTATAGGGTATATTTTTTATTTTCATGACATTATAAAATTACAATTTTTGTCAGATTTTTTTTTTTTGTAGTTTTAACTATTTTTTAAAATAGTATGTAAATACAACTAAAAAATAATGCTTTTATGTAAATAGCAGACTAAAAAGAGCAAAATAACAAAGTAATATCCTCCTAGTTAAATTGCCACTTTTGGAAAATATCAGAGATCTTAAAAATCTAGACTTGTTATAAAACAATTGAAAATTGCAGGAATATTGTCGTTTCATAAAAGCATTTGAGGTCCTTTTCATTTTTGTGATTTATTTGAGCCTCAAATGATTTTAAGAAATGACAATATTCTTGCAATTTCCAATTGTTTCGTAACAAGTGCAGATTCTTAAAATCTCTGATATTTTCCAAAAATGGCAAATTAACAGAGAAAGGATTATTTTGTTATTCTGTACTTTTTAGTCAGCTATTTACATAAAAGCATTATTTAAAAAAAAAAAAATTCTACGTCTTATTTTGTAAGTTAAAAGAATACATAAATATATATACATTGTGGCATTTTGAATTCATCAAGCTATGAATTCATTCAAAGTCACCAGAAGCTCAGCGGGCTAAAACTAATTAAAAAACTTTATACTAAATAGTTAAAAAAATAAATAACCGAATAAAAACCTGAGAACTTACCGATAATACATGTGGTTATAAAGTTAATACATGTTTGAAATGTTTTTATCCGTAAAAATTCTATATATTAATAAATACAAAATTGTTATATGCATAGAGATCCGTAACTTTTATTTATTTATTTTTAATTTATGGATATGTTATATTTAAAAATTTTATATTTTTGGATAGAAGAGCTAAAGATAAATTTATATTTGAAAGAGCTAAAGATAAAAATATGGAATTACAAAACATATTAATAATAAATATAAAAATTTTGTTTTCTATTTTAAAAAAAAAAAAAAATAGAAAAGATTTTATAAAATTCATTTTTTACTTTGTTTAAAAAAAGAAAAAAGTATATATTGCCAAATGGAGGTTGCCTTGACAGCAGTTCGAAATTCTTGATTGTTATCTATATTTGGATTGTCTCAGTGTTGATTGGTTTCTAATGGTTAATTATAAATATATGTATTATAATTAAGTATACTTAATTATGAGACTATCTCATAATTTGTTTTTAAATGGATTCAGTGAAAGCAGAAGCCCTAGTTAATGGTAATAAGTATATTTAATTACGAGATTATCTCATAATTTGTTTTTAAATGGATTCAGTGAAAGCAAAAGCCCTAGTTAATAGTAATTGATGCTAAAAAACACATTTGATAAATAAAAGCTGGGCTGGTTGCCAGGTAAACATGTCTTTGTCAGATTCAGAAAACTATATAAAAAAAATTAAGATAATTCAATTAGAGCATCATTCACAGAGACTTCTTCACATTGACATATCAATTAACATTGTCATCTTCATCATAATGCAGTCAAAATCAGAGCCAGAGAAAAAGAGAAAGAGTATTAAATCAAACAGGTCATGCAACAATTTAATAACTACCATTTAAAAAAAAAAATCACAGATAAAAAATATCTTTTAGTAGTAATTTTATTTCAGCCATTATGAATATTTTCCCCATGAAAATGATTTTCAATAGCATGTGTTTAATTGAAAACACAGTGTATTATTTAATCCTGAAATATAATCTTTCAACATTTACTTATTCTCAATCTGAAGATGATGATGAAGTGAAATAAACTTTGCCTTTCTTGATTTCCTGACAAAATCTTATTCCAGTTGCTTAAAAGCTTCTCTAAATTATTGAAGAAATCTATAGTTTTAGAAAAATATCTGGTCAATTCTTATAAATTATTAATTCTGTACTAAGACTTTACATATGTAGGCCTAATTCTATTTTTTTCTTGTTATTATACTTGTAAAATATTTATTATTACTATTAATTATTATATTGTAATACATACTGATTTTGTTTATCAGAAATGTACATATCTATTTGATCATAAAATATGTCTGACAGTGAGATATATGGAAAGACTGGAAATTACAACATCTTATTTATAAAAGTTCCCCCCCCCCCTTTTATTTGAAAAAACCATGTCAATATAATATTTTTATTATATATATAATCTTTTTTATTTTATTTTATTAAACTGTTTAAGTAAATTAGTTGCTTTTATTTAAAACTAAATTTAGTCACCATGCCATTCTTATCTAAGTCTTGTCTCATTTCCAATCTGTACTTAATTAAATAGCTTGTTTACAATCTTAAGAGTGCTTATATTTGAGGCTGGGAATATATTGGTGTGTGAATTTAAAAGAAATTAGGATATTATGACATAAAAATAATACTTCATCACAAGTTTTCTTTCATAAAAGAAAGTCATATTCTACAAATTCACTTAGTATATCCTGATTTATATAAATCTATTACATGATATGACTCTTAATCCGATTCTCATAAAGATGGCTGTAAAGTAATGATAATTAGAAAGTATAACCTGTGTTTCTTTTATAATGCCTTCATATCATCTTTTCAAAATGAATATGACTCTTAATCCGATTCTCATAAAGACGGCTGTAAAGTAATGATAATTAGAAAGTATAACCTGTGTTTCTTTTATAATGCCTTAATATCATCTTTTCAAAATGAAAATATATGAATTTAATCATCTCATAATCATTACTTAAAAACGAAGTTTGAGATATCTTCTATGTTTAATAAAATGGCGTATTTTATTCCATTATACAAAATGTCAATCAACATGTAGTGATTAGAAAAATATATATATATTTAGCCACCCCCCCCCCCATTCATATATCTTTCCAATAATTCTCTTTATTACAGTATGTAATATTAATTACTATTTGACATTTAATTTTTATTATTATATATAAATTCCTAATTCTATTTTCATTACTCCAACACTAAGATCACAAAAATTATGCTTCTTAACGTTTATTAAAATTGTAAATTATTATATGATAATCTTATACTAAAAAACATTTCTGGATCTATTGTTGAATTGGAATAATTTTGGCAAATGTTTTAAACTATTAGTTCAGAAACTAAAGTTCCTTTACTGAATATCTATTTATACGGTAATTTTTTTTTTGTATTTAAGAATCGATATTATATAAGCAGATAATGTTTTATGATATTATCATAAAACATCTTATGACTTTAATTTGTCTTGACTAATGAAAATGCTCATTTGAAAGTGAAATATTTTTTTAAAATGTAGGGACAGTTTAAGCGTGAAAAAAATTAATTCCAATCTTTGAAAATTTCTAATGCGGTAATTAAAATGTAAAATAATGCTTTATTTATTATGAATTTTCTTAATTATTGGAATATCATACTATAGATATTAGTTTTATATAAGTTACACAGGAATCGTTGGAAATACTGCTAAAGCATTGGATTTGAAATACATTTGCTTAAGCATCTGAAAGTAACAAGACTTCGCAAAATTGAATAGCAGATATTTGAGTTTCTATTATCTTCAATTATTTTTTTGTTTTGTTTTGATTATTTTACTTTTTTTGTTGTTGTTTGTTTATATAATTCTGTTATCAAAAAAAGTTTTTAGAGCATTTTCTTTGCATAATAAATATTTTGATTACAAATTTCTTCTATATATAAGACAATTTTTTTTTTTTAAGTGTATATCCATTTCTTTACCTCTATTGATTCATGTAAATCTTCTTCTTCATCAGAGTCTACAACACTTTCTATTTGTCCTGATAAGTCAACCTCTGGATCCTCACTGGATGACTGCATCATATCTGAACCGGAATAAGCACTTGACGTGTCACTACTATGCGAGCTACGGTTAGATTTCAAGTAAGCCTCGCTTCGCTGTAGCACATTTTGCACTTGTTGAAGTTCCAGAGGTAACTAAAACAAATAAAAATTTTAAAAAATTATTATTAATATTTAAATAGCTATGTAAAATTTAAAATAACTTGAATGAACTTAATATATATTCAAATTATTATGAAATTTTTAATCTTTTAATAGTAATTTCATCAGTTCAATAACAATAAAACCTTCAAAATTAGTTTTCTTTACAATCTCTTTCCATGTAATGTGAAATATTTGGAATAAAAATTAGCTGAAATAATTATAACAAAATAAAATTATTGCACTAATTTAATTCAAACGTATTAACTAATCTTTAATAGGATATAAAATCACAGAAAAAAATGAAGGTCTAGTCAAGATATTAACAATGGCACCAATCTAATGTAAGAAAAAAAACAAACATAAATCCATTTAATTACTACAAATGTCTAGCTTTTGTAAAAAGCTTTCAATAAGAAAAAAAATTGAGGCTATCTGACAAAAGTAAAAATATATTATCAAATAAGATAACAAAACAACAAAAGTAATTATTGCTTTATTAAATAATTATACTCCTTTATTAAATTGTCTATCAAAAACAGATTCAGCAATTAGCAATTTGCCCCCAAATCTATTTATTCTATTTTAAAGATACTTATAAACATTTATCATTCTTTATTCTATTATCCTTTCACCACATTCTTAACAATTATTATATCTGTTTGTATAATCCAATTCCTCTTTGTGATTTCTTTGAGATATAATTTCTTTCTATTTTTCAATATTACATTATACTTTTTATTAGCCGTTAATTCTGTATTTCAAAAGCTTATAGTTTTTTTCCCTTTCCTTAAATATCCAAATCAATACATTCAACAAAGTATTAAAAAGTTTCTTTCTTAAATGTAATAAGATCCCCCCCCCCCCCAATCCTTACTAAAAACCAATTTAATCACTGGAAATTTACACTCTAATTTTATCATCAAATAACCAATTGCTAAATACAATACTAAAAAAACACTGAATATTTATCATTTCTATTTTAAAAAAACTCAACAGAAACTTTTTACAAATTTCATTAAACCTTCCTACAGCTGATATATTTTATGTTCATTCTCAATATCTCATCAACAAAATAAATGCAATATGATATAGATTTAGCAATTCATAAATATAAATACTTATATTAATTGAAACGGAAAATAGACAATATTCCAACATTCCCAATATTTACTTTTTCTATAAGATTAATCTCACAAAAAAATTCAAAATGCCTAAAAAACTGTGGCCCCTTCCCCTGCCCCCAATCTATAACTTTCACCTCCAAAATTTCCAAGAAAATAACCCAGGTTTAATCTAAAAACAAATGTGAACTTTTCCAAATTTTTTTGGCTTCTATCAGACCCTCTCATCTCAATTCCACAATATTGCAACCATTCCCTGACACAAAAACTCAGATCCCCCTCCCCAACTTCTCATATTGGCATTTCACAAACAACTTTCACTTTGCAGATAAACTAGAAATGTAAAATACTTGAATCCTCATATCCAATGTTGAAAGCCCAACTTTTATCACATCACCCTTACACAAAGTGGGATTGGTTTCTATCTACTCTCAATACCTTGAGAAAGGATAAACAATCATCAATTTTTGGTTTTTATTAGTGCATCTCTCATCTAAACTACATAAGGTATTACAAGTGGAAACAAGTTCCAATTGACTTGTATGAGAATGATGTTGTGAAAGGTATTTGTAAACCTGTCAACATGGATGTGTGGATTCAGGCATAGATATCTCTAGCTCACCTGATCAGCAAATGCTATTTACAAAATTCATGCATTATGAGAAGTGGCAAAACGGGGGGGGGGGGGAGTGATATAAGCGGGTTAATGATTGTGATCAGAAAAGTTGAGAGAGGTACTAATAAAAAACAAAAAAATTGAAAATAACTTTCCTTTTTCTGCTAATAGGTTCTTCCAAGACTTAGGCGCTAGCTGTATCTTCATTTTAATAAAATTTGTTTCACAATGTAGAAATTATTTTTAAGCAAGTATTCTCTTTTCATTTTGACATTAATTTATCAAGTTTGAAAACAGAAATTTGCAGTGCTTGTTAATTTATCAATTAGTAATACAAATCTGCACTACTTATTTCATATAGAAGGAGTAATATTCCATCTGATATAATGATTATTTATAAAATTATAATATTCCATAACTAAAAAGCAGTTCGAAAGTGAAAAGTAATGATACTAAAGCATGTGCTTTCCAATATAATTTGCTCATTTTGTAATTCTTTTGAGAAGGCATGCCTCCTTTATTCATATATATATATATTCTGATTGAATAATCTGCTGTTCCATACCCATATTATAGGTAACACTCAATTTCTTTAGTTTTATTTATAATGCAGTATATTATAAAATATCATTTATTCCCAGACTTATTACTCAATAATAGTAACTTTGTTACAGTTATAACATATGAATTTTCAACAACATTATTACTTCTCAAAATTTTGATCCATTTTAATTAAAATATCAAGACGCATAATCTTTTAAAAACAGTTGGTAGAAAATAAAAGTGAAGCAAAACATTAACTCCAGCTTACAAGCTTTTGAAAATATGTAGCTAGTTTTTTTTTTTTTTTTTTTTAAAAAAATCAACCATGAAACAAAGATTTGGATCAATATTTAAAGATATGACATTTTATAAAGCTGTAAATTAAAAACACTGATTATATTATCAAAACAAAACAATACCTTACAGTATGTAGCCTTCTATTATCAACAACCACTGTAGAATGGTGTCTCCAAATTTAATCCAATTACTTCAATCTGTAGTTTCTCCATTACATACCAGCAACTTTGTTATTCATCCAACAATCTGACAAGTAGTCTCTTTCTAGGTCTTTTACAATCTCTTGGTGATTTAGTTTAAACTTTCAACTGTCCCTCTATTAGCATCTCTTCTAGCATTATGTCCAATACAACTCCTTTTCAATTTCTTAATTTTTTCAGTGATGGCAGTGATATGTTTTTTTTCCTTTTGAGATCTCTTCTTGTTACTTCTAAACTATCTCTCTTTCTTCTTCATTGAGTGATCTGAAATCTTTGTATTGCTCTCCTGTTAAATGTCCAGGTTTCAGATCCATAAATAAAAACTGGTAAAATAGACTTATCAAAAACCTTCTTTTCAAATACATCACAGTAAAAAAGTTTTGGATATATAATCACCCTGTCATATATTTTTCTCAAAGTTACATTTTTTTAAATATCACCCATTGGTGTTGCATTTTTAAAAAATTTTCTTCAGAAATGATATCTTGATGGTCCAATGCTTTAATCACCATAAAAATGACTCGAATATCCAAAGCATAATAGCAACTTTCATTCATTGCATCTTTCTATAACTTCTCTTAATACTTGGATATGATCCATTGTGCTAAAACCACTTTTAAATTCTGCTGGGTCTTTTGATTGATTAGAATTCAAAGTTCGTTGCAAACAAGTTGTGATTAACTTTTACAAGATTTTGCATAAAAATGACATCTTTATAATGCATTTTCTATATAACTTTGTTAACATTTTTTCTATTTCTTCACCTGATTCTTTTGAGATGTCAATAATAATTCCATTATTTCCTGGAGCATTTCCCTTCATAGATTTAATTGCATGTATCACTTTTTCATTTAAATGACTGGGTAATTCAGAAAATATAATAAGTGTAGGGAATACTTGTACTATATATATATAATTTTTTATATAAGTCTTCCACACATTTCATGATATCTCTTTTTTTAGTAACAGTTCCATTTTTTGTTCTTATTGCAGAAATAATTTTCCTATATTTTTGAAACTTTTATTTTCTTCTATCACTTTCATTGCTAATTCACATTTATATTTTCTTATATCATTATTAACTCTTTTCAATGGATCATTTTTATATATTTTCATATTCCTTCTTTTTTTCCTATTTTATCTTGCTTTAGTAGAAAATTTATTGATAAATTGCTATTTTTTTTATACCAATTATCTTTATTGTAGTTCTTAATAGTGTGTTATCTTCTTATTGATTTCATTAAAATCTAAACCATTTTCAAAGTTTGTTCATACTTTAAAATGTTTTGCAAGTCCTAATTTAAATTCACTGGAGAATTTCTGAAGATTAGGAATATCAACTATTAATACTTGTCTTGCATTGGTGGTCGAGAGGTCAGCGCGGCCGCCTTGCACTTGCAGGCAGTTGCCCGGGTTGCGGGTTCGCGTCCCGGCCGATGCTATGACACTTAAAAAAAAAACTATTAATACTTTCGTAATGGTTTTTGTTTCTCTAGTTTTGCATTAACATATATTTTTACACCTTACTAATTATTTCCTGTGTTGAATTTATTATAATCGTCACAATCTTTAAAAACATATTTTCTATTAATCGAAATACAATTCAGTTCTGCTGTACTTTATTTCGATGCTTCCAAGTCCATTTTCATATAGCATTTTTCTCAAAGGAAAAAAAAAGTATTCATAATATATATTTTTTGATTTTTCTATGAAGTCCATAACTTTGTGTCCTCTCTCATTTCTATCACTACAACCAAATTTACCCACAGCACTCTTATCTTTCAATTGTTTGCCAATTTTAGCATTAAAGTCTATTATGACAATTTTAAAATGTTTGATCTAATCAAAAGCATTTTGTACATACATATAAATATCCTCTATTTTTTCAACATAATGCCAACTTGTTGGGGGCATAAATTTATCTACATTTGCTATCTTCTATTACTGTAAATAGCTAACCTTGTCACTGTCTGATAGATTACCAATTTTTATAATATTGTTTTTTCACTTTTTAATTTATAATGAATCGTACTTCACTTTTGCTTGCAATATTTGTGTCCTTATAATAAAGCAAATACCCACTTATTGAATCCAAGTCTCTTCGCCTTTTTTTTTTTTTAATTTCACAAAGTCAGCAAAGTATTTAAATAAAAAGCCATCATCGAACGACTTTGACAACCTATCACTGCTTTGGCTGGTGATTTTACAGCCTCTAGCGAATAAGGCATAATTTTAGTTTTGTCTGTCACAATATCTTTTTAAAAAAGAAGAAATCATTATCATACATGTTCATTCTGCCTTCAAAAAACTCAAGTGATATTTCAGTTAAGAATTATTAGATAATTGAGAACAATGACTGTGGTGTTTCTTGATTTTAAATTCAATAAATTCACAATGCTGGCTGATGTCTATTGGAGAACAGTCTATCCACATTAATTAACTATATAAATAATCACATAGTAATAATAGTTGCAAGAATATATGGAGAGGTCATTAGGAATTTTCCCCACTCAGTTCTTTTAAAACCGCAAAGAGGAATGAAAGAATCATTTTTTAACCAATAGCAAACAGCTTTTTGCTGCTAGAGACTACTATAGTGAATATAATATATTCAAGAAAGTTATTCTATATATTATAGCATCTGTTCATTAATGGGTAATCCGTTCCAGGTTCTCATTCTAGAACAAGATTATTTAATTGTAAATATACATATAATTAATTTTCTGTATTTAATTCTTATAAACTGTGCAGCACAAATAAATTTTGAAGTTCAGTTTTAATTAAAACTTAAATTGACTTTTTTAAACCATAAAAAAATTTGCTTGCTGTAGTATTTTCTAAGTTAGATGACAATATTCTTTTGTAGATTTAGTTTTCTCACTCTAACTTCACATGCAAATTTCCAAATGAAAATTATTGAATTTTTAAAAGCATAAAAAAATCTTAAGCTTATAAAAAACATAAACAATCTTACTTAATGCAAACAAATTTATGTTGATGTAACCTACAATCATAGTTGCGAAACAAAAAAGGCTTTAAAATGTCATGCAAATGTACAATTGGTAAGATTTTGATAGTTTATCGCTTTTTCTTTTAAAAATTATTCCCTTTTTTTGCTGTCATCAGTAATTAATTATCTAATTCTGATTTTAAAGCTAATGGTTAAAATTACTAAACATACAAAAGAACACTTTTAAATGTGTACAATATTTTCACTGGTTTTTTTTTCCATATGTCAAAGCATTGGCCGGGAAGCGAATTCACGAACCTGGGACAATTGCTTGTAAGGCAGCCATGCTGACCACTCGACCACCAATGTTTAATAATATTTTCATTGTTAAAGATATAAATAAGCAAATCAACAAGGTAAATTAATACTATACTTTTACAAAATTTGCAAACATGTTTACCACTTTAACATCTATTATAAGATCTGTATTTATTGTACAAGTCTTAATTTATAGAGAAATACTCATTGTATAATTTGTTCACTGTAGAAGTAGTTGTTACAGCAAACTTCAGTGTATTACATTTTAAAAAATAAAAAAAATCTAAATCATTTTCAATCATTACCAGTTCGCTGTAGAAAGATTTTCTAAAGTTTAATTTAATTTTCCGGATCATAGCATCTTTCATTATGATATTCCAGTAAATTTCCATTTTTCACGAATCTACCATGTCTCTAAATTCTTTACAATTTCTTGGAATCCATTTCCATTTATGGATATGTTCAACCCAACTCCATTTAAAAAAAATTAAATACAATTTTAAATTGCAAAAAAAAAAAAAAGATATTCCTTTTTTCTATATCAAGAATATTATTTACATACAACTATATACAGAGAGATAATACATTAGGATATATAATTAAAAATGAGGTAATGTTTAAAATGATTATAAACAATACAGCAAGCATTGATGGCTGTGTGGTCAGCACAGCTGCCTTACAAGCAGTTGTCCTGGGTTTCCGGGTTCCCTTCCTGGCTAATGCTTTGACACATGAAAACAAAACAATATTTCAATCAAATTAACTAATTTAAATGATGTAAACTTCAGTTAAAAAAGTTTAAAAGCTTTTTAGGCATCTTATCCAATTTCGTTTTTTAAACACTCAATTCCCATTTCATTAATTCTTATATAAAAGTATAATTTTATAAGACCCCCCCCCCCCCAACATAAATGTAAAACCCTGCTATATCAAGCCCAATCATGAGTCAAAATCCTACTAAGATGATTTTATTTTTTACATATACAATATCCACTTCATTATATAAAAAAATGAAGTAAAAAAGTTCTATTTTATTTTTGCTTATAGAACTCTCATAATTGATTTATGTATGCTATTTTAACACAGAATTTTAATTGCATCTTGTATTATCAATTATTTTTTTTTATGAGAGTCAATACTATGTATTTTTTACATTACAAATATGACTGAATTTCACAAAAATATCTACATTTCAAAATAAAAATATGCATTTGAAGAATTACAAATTAGATAAGTAATTCTATACACTTCGGTTAACTTTTCTTATACCATTGTAACTGATGAAAGCGCTATGAATGCTAAGTAAGAAAAGCTTAAGAATAAAAGTTTTATTATATTATGCGAACAGCTTTTGATATCTTAATCCTGATATCATACTCATAGTAATGACTAGTGGATGAGAGGGTTGTGGGTATAAAATATAATGTACATTTTATGGAAATATATACAAATGAGTATACATTTATTTTCCTTTATTTATTAAATTTCCTGAGGAATCTAACCTGCTCAGAGCAGCTACTGTCGGAAGGATTGCGACTGCGAGATACTTGAATTTCTTCTTGTTCCAAAGCCAGCAGTTTCTCCAAGTTCATAGTGGTACATGATTGCCTTTGACCAGGTCTCATCAACTGAACTTCTGGATAATCAATCTTAAAAAATAATAAATTATAAAGAAATCTGTTAGCAAAAATGATAACAATGTTTTTATATATATATAGAGATGATAGTTATCTAAATCAAGATATAATTATTTATGAACTTTATCATCTTAAGTTTATGTAAAATTATTTCTAATATTGCTGTATAAATTTCAATTCAATGACAAAAAAAAAAAAAAGCCACCGACTAGAAATCAGCTAAAAATTTTTTAAAGCTCTCTTTCCATTTGCAAATATATACACGTACTGCGTATATAAAGCAATAAGAAAAAACAAAATCCAATTTACTTACAGCTTTATAGAAATTTGAATTTATAAAAGTGTGTCAACTCAAACGTTAAAGTTCAACTATTATTATTTTTAAACAGTGTTCACAGTATGATTTCCATTCTGACAGGACACTAACTGAGAAACATAAAATTGGAATTCTGCACCATAATGAAATCCATTTCTATGGTAACAAAATGAAAAACGGCAATTCAAAATCATTACACTATTAGAAGTTAATATGTCCTAGTAGATCGAAAAAATCTGATGCTCATGTTAAAATTCCAATAACTGGTGATTAACAAGCTTTTATCTTAACAGGTGGAGCTAAAGTTAATTCTGTAGTGATGACAATTCTAGAAATTAAATAATCTTAATTCTCAAATGATTAATATCTATTACAATACTATTACCGATTCAAGCAAAATATATCATTTTATAAATAAAAAAAAGAGTATTATAAAATTTAATTTTAAAACTCAAATTTTTAATAGCTGCAAAAAATATACATGCATACAGACGCAAGCACACACATGCACATAAAATATGTATCCTACTTAATAAGAATTAGATTTATTTAAGAGATATAATTTTAATAATGCTGATTAGCACATACACTATGATAATGTATAACAATTAATATTTTTATTAAAGATTGCATTCCTATACTACAGATAACAGAGATTTTAGTTCAGTTAGTATGGAACGATATTTCTCACAGGTACCTTAAAATACAATTTTTATATATAAATAAGTAAACGTTGATAAATAAACGTTTTAATTTTAAAAAACAAAAACAAAACATTAATTGAAAAGTATAAATAGTTTAAATAAAGTACATTACGTAAAACAACTTTAAAAAATACATTTTCTAGCTTTTTGTTAGAAGTTTTCTAAAATTGAATCAAATCTAACTGCTGTTGAACGAGCTCAATGGGTCAATAAATGTTTAGCCTATCTTGGGATTTTATTAATTTCAACATAGAAAATGTATTTTCTTCAGAAGCAATGCCACTGTTATAGTTAAATGTATTCAAAGAGATTAGGAAAAGCTGTAGCTCTACTATTCTCTGCTAGAAATTATGAAAGAACAATTTTTAATAACTTCCATTTCATTGATCAGCATACTGCCATCTAAATCCATCTTCATTATAAAATCAGCAGGTGAAACTTCTTATGTAGTCTTACTATTCACCAGATATAAACAATTTCTAATTGTGCTGCATGCTTGTTTAATTAGTCTTTTTCGATTTATAAAAATTTCCCCCAAAATATATCTGTATAATTTTTCAATTGTTTAAATGGAGTTTATAATGGATGTTCAGCTTTACTGAAAACTGCATTAAAATTTTTTACTTTGAATACTTCTGCAGGATTAAGAATTAGCTGGACATTGATTTCATAACTCAAATATTTTTTTGCCCAATGTTTTTGCCTCAACTAATACGTGCTCAAATCTAGTATTCCTATATTTAGCCAATCAATATAATAAGTTTTTCAAATGAAGCAAGTGTTGCATTAATATCCACGGAATCATTTTAAAGTTCCTTGCTAACAAAATTTATCTGAAAAAGTAAATCAAATCAAAAAAATAAACGGACACTATTAATTTGTAATATTCAATAAGTGTGCTGTGATTTTGCATTGCTTTTAAGATCTGATTTTTCAAGAAATGCAACGTAGACTTTAGTACTTGATATCTAATCACCTGAACACTTTGATTGTGGTGATTCTAGCTATGTATTGTAAAGATGCTTCACATTAAGATCTTTAACATATTTAAAAAGAATCTACCATCTCTTTGTGGATGATGATGATGATAATACATAAAAATGTTGAAGTGCAAAAAATATATATATCAGAGCAAGTTTTAGCTACATCTGCCCAAACGAACATTTAATCATGATAATCACAGGATGAAAAAAATGCTCTTGAATTTTCTTTAAGAATTTAGTCTGAACTCTACAGAAACTTTTCCCTTTATATTTGAACTGTTATCATATTTTTGCCCTCTGATATTATTAGGATTTAATCTTAGAGAATTAATTTCTTGCTTCAGTACAGTATATACATTTTCTCCAAAACTTCTTTTCATATTTATAAATTTAACAAACATTGATGAATGAACCAAATGACATACAATTAGAGACATATCTGGATGAAGAAACATTTGTCTTGGTGGCTGATATCCAGAGTATAGTCAAAATTACAGCAAATTTAATTTAATTTTCATGGAAAAGGCAACAATAGAACCAACACGTTTTTTTTTTTGTCAGAATATATTATTCAGAGATAATATCGAATTTCATCATTTGAAAATCAATCCCATTACCTTGGCATGGAAATTTATTTATCAGAACTTTTAATGATCTTTTTCTAAGCTAAATAATCTATTTCTTATTTGCTGGTCAATTCTAGCTAAGTAGTAGCTTAAAGTGTTATATCTTCATTATCTATTTTTTTATTCTTAGACATACAGCACTAAATTGTTTTTACATATATTTCTTCTGGGTTATATTCTACATCCATCTTAACATTCTGAATTTGTTTTCTGGAGACAATTGTTTTTAATCAAATTTTCATTTATATCAGTATTTTCACTGTTAATTTTTCTCTCTTTCTATTCCTAAGAATTTATGCAAAACATCTTTTTGTCTTTCAGCTATAATTTTTTCTTACTTCATTTAATTTTCTTTTGGTACAGCCATTAAGGGATTTTCTGCTGGGACTCTCATTTTAGATTGGACCTCATGAAAAATTGGTTACAATATTAAAATATGTTCGAAAAGAGAAATAATACTTGAAAATAAAATATTTTCATAATTTTCTATTAAATAAGAAAAATTGCAGTGAACAATATATATTAGCAATTTAGAGTTTTATATTTTTAGAATAATATTTCAGATTTAAACAACTAAGATTTTTTTTTTTTGTTAAAAAAAAAAGTATACATAATGCAATGCCATTTCATTATTTCATTTAGTTTCATACATATAGTAAGTATAATAAAATTAGTACCTTGTTGGGGAAAAAATGGCAAATATGTAAATAAACACATATTAACGTATAACATAAATTGCCAAATTTAGTTCACAATTTATTGTAATTAATGGTAATAATTTATTCGGCTAATATACCTTTTTCAACGGCAACACAGTGCATATTTTTATTTTCTATGATTGCGCAAATGTATAAAAGACAACTCGCACTTGTGTCATGAGTAGTATAGATAACTGATAATATACACTTATAACAAATAATAATGCAAAAGGGCTCAATGTAAAAAAAATAATTGAATATATAGATGTTTCCAGTTATTGTAATCTTCTGTAACTTCCTTTATTATATTATATAGCATATATGTTTTGCAAATATCGAAAACACAAGATATATTTTTTCTTAATACAATTTTTAGTTACACGAGATCACTTAAGATCAAGCTCCTGGGTGTAATCAGCCCAAATGGCTCACGTCTGACCCAGATCATCAAGGCTAAAAGTATTTTAATGTTATTCATTTGAACTTAGATTTTATAATGATAGTTCAAAAACAGACAACCCTAAAATAATACATTTACAAAATGTAATCTGAATTTTTTCTTCTTATTTAATTCTCAGAATTTTAAAGCAGAATTCTGAATTATTTGATCTGAATTTTTTTTCTTTTCATAAGTAACATAAGTTCAATTTTATATCATTTCTGAATTTCAAACTGATTTAAAAAATATAATAAAATGCTAAAATTTAAATTAGGCTTTAAATAATTTCTCCAAATTTTTTTTTTAGTTATTTTCATTTTTTTCTTCCTTATTGTATTACATAAATTCAGATTAAAATCAGCAACTGCATCATATGGACAACTTTTTTCAAACAGATTCTAAAGAGATCACAAATAGGCCACATCACTAAATGAAAACATTCACATAATATTTAGTACAAAATAAATTCATATAAATTTTATATAAAAAGTTGTGCTCCTACAACAGAAATTAAGCATTGTATACAATGTCATAAAGACATCCACATGCTCTCTCCTTCCAAAGGTCACCCATGCCAAAAATATTCTAACCAAATTCTAAAAAAAAAAAAATTCAGAGCACAGATTTGATTTTATAAAATAATAAAATTAAAAAACTGTACAAAAAGTTTTATTATTATTCCTTAGCTATGTTACTGATTAAATAAAAGTGTTTTCTTTTTCAATATTCATTATAAAAAATGTTAGGATACATACCACATCTTATGTTAGGATACATATCACATCTTATATTAGGATACACATTGGACACAATATTTACAAAAAGTATTTATAAATTATAATACTTATACATACTTCAACTCAATCTGACTTTTAATTATTAAGAATTAGTTCTGTTTATAATTATATTTTGCAGATGACACAGAATTTACCATTATTTAAGGCCACACTATACCATATTAAAAAAAAAAAGTATCAGTCTGTAGTTAAATTATCTTTAACTCTCTTTTTTAAAAAAAATAGCATTATTCAACTTGAAAAGAGAAGTTCATTTATGCACATATATATATTGCAGATTATTTAATAATAATGGTACATTATGGAAAAATGCCAACAAAATATAAGGGAAGAGGAAGTATATATAACAAGCACAGGAAAATTAAAAAAATAAAAAGTTAATCTTTCATTAAATGCCAAAGTAAAAGACACATTAATATTTTAAGAATAAAAGTGCATAATTTATTCGCTAAAAGACAAACTGAATAAGCAATCTCAATAATCTTTTCTAAATCTTCATTTTATACTTCAAACACATAGCTAATTCCTTATAAATATCAAGTGATCACTATTTCTTATGCTTGCTCTTATCTGTTATTAAAACAGGCAACTCTTTATAGGTACTGCCACTCAGTGCAAGCCGAGTAATCAATGGATGCCAGAAGGTTTTGTGCATAAAATCCCATTCTAGTGCCTACCCAGACTACTTTCCCAAGGCTCCTCCCTGACAAAGGCTAGGATATTGGATGAGTAGGCAATAGAGGGGATTTTATGCACAAGCCTTCTGACATCCATTGATTATTCGGTTTGCATTGAGTGGCAATACGTATAGAGTTTTGCCTGTTTTAATAGCTAATTCCTTCTGTTAAATTAAATAAATTTATTTTGAAATCTAATATCTAACAATTAGTACAAATTGGTTATAATTATAAACAGTCATATTACGTTGCTAGGGTGTTAGAATTCACATATGCCTCTTTCCATTCTAAACAACTATCATAATTCTTTAGTAGTAGCCAGAATGCAATTCATTCGATTCTATACACCTTATATTAGCAAAGCTTTGTAATCAATTAATATTTGAATGCCAGTTTTAATAAATGGGTTCTGATTATGGCTGTTAATAACCAAAAAGCATTTATTTATTCCTTTAAATAATATTTATTTGCAAAGAAATTTATGGGAATATTGTTGATTGAGATCACAAATTCCAACAATATGCATCAATCAGGTGACTTAGTGAAAATTACTGTTTCACATGAATCATTTGTTTTGTCACCCATATCTCTTTCCATCTTATTTTCCAAAGAATATTTATGAGATAATCATAATTTTCCTACCCAATGTTATTTTTAATTAAATTTATATAATACAATTAAGAAACGGCATGTATTTTCATTGCAGGAGATCTGAAATAATATGTGCATTTTCATTTAATTGTTTTTTTTTATTATATCATTCAAAATTTCAAAATACTATTATTTGAAAAATACTAAGATTTGTATATGTTTAAAATAATACTGAAAATTAATTACAACAAATAAAAATGGACAGTTGAATAGTTTGGAAGAGTGAGAATATTGAAGCCTGTCCATTAAGTTTGAGGAATTGCTATCTTAATATAAACTGAGTACAGATTGTATATATGTGGGTGGGAGATTATGATCTAGCCCAACGATGATTGCTGGTTCAGCACAAAATATGTATATTGGGATCATGTGTGTGTGATGATGTGTATCAGTTGCTTGCAATACAGTGGAAGATGAATAAACTGATAAATCCCAAGTTCAAATCCCTCTAATTAAAAATATTTTATAATGAACATAATTGCAGCTCATATCAGCAATGTATGAGTACTGGAAGTTGTGACTAAAACACAATGTTCTTCATCTGATGCAACTAATTGATTGATTTGTCAAATTAGTGTTATATCTCGTCTAATGACAATATGAATTATTAAATATTAATATCATCAAAGAAAAATAGATGAAAGAGTTATTAAGTTTGATGGCAGTGTTTTACCTACAATTCACCATGAAGTAAAATAGAATCTATTCTATTTAAAAGCATCTAAATTGTTAAATACAAGCAACTCTGAAAATTAATAAAATATCATTTGCAGAAGAAATAAATGTTATCAGTTTACCTTTGAAATGAATTCATTTTGCTATCAGATGGACACATATAAGAATAAAACAAAGTACGTAAACAATATACAAAATACAATTTTACAAATAATAACAAAGTATAAAATGAAATAGCTTTTGGAGATTTTCTTGTTACCCATTGCTAAAAGTATGCATATATCTATATTATTGAAAATAGCAAATTAAAAAATATTATTAGCAAAGTCAATTGAGAAAAAAAAAGAAGAATTGGAATGGAAATACACTCACAAAAAAAAATGGAGATTATAAAAGACATGTTGGAATTATTAAGGATACCTCAAAGAAAACTAAGAAGAAACTAGATAATTATGAGTTGTTTGGGGGGGGGGGGCTGTGATAGAAATAAAAAAATCAATGCCTCCTCACACTTTTTCAATAATCTTATCACTTTCTTCAATATTGCTAATTATATTCTTCCTTCTACATCCACATCTTAATATTCTTTGAACTTTTTTATTTTCCCCAATTGTTTAGATCTATTGTAATAAAGCACTTCCCTTTCTAATAGGCAACAAGACCATTTCTTACTGAAAGATTTATGCTTAAAACTAACAATCAGCTATTAATCTGAGCCAATCTTTTATTATTTTTTATATTAAACATATTTTAATCCAAACTTTCTCCAAAATTTCATCAATTGTATTACACATATTTTCCTAAGCCAGATGTAAGTCCTATTACAACAGTAAAACTAATGCAACAAACTTTCCTATATCCGATGGTAATTCCATCTAATCAAAACAATATATAAACACAATAAAAACAAATAAATAATTAAATGGTCTATTGCTTGAAAGGTTATAAAAAGTTTGAACACTAAAAGTGACAGTGAAGATTTCAGATTTATGAATTTTGAACTTCAGACTTTGCCATTCAACCACTGAACTAAACTACAAATGACATATAAATACACTCGTTTATCCTATGTAAATTTATTCACACATCCTGAATAAATGATGAAATAAAAGCATTAAAATATAATACAGTATTTGCTAATATTTGAATGGCAAAATTACATATTGTAACGTTTATTTATATACGTTGCAAATATATTGGCATTTGGTAAAAGCTAAAAAAATTAAAAAATAAAAGTAAATTTAGATTTTTTTTTGACTAATTTTTTTTTTTAAAAAAATAACGTACAATGAAAGTTAAATTATTCTTTGTATTTTTTTTAAAAATTAATTAGAAATAAAAAAATTGGAGAGAACAAAAGACACAAATTACCAATCTAGATAAGAGAAAGTAAAAATATTTCAGCTAATTAAACATGGCCGAAAAACTTGATAAGAAAAGAGAACTTTATAACGTAAATTTTATAAAAAATCTACAAGATTATGAACGAAAAAACGTCATGATAATAGCATGCGCAGAAGTCGGAAAACTGGGCCTCTAGTATAAAAGGCAGAGGTCAGTTTGAAGAACGTCTTGTTTTCGTTTGTTTCTCTAGTTGGTCTTGGATAACAATAATATATCCAAGATCGCTCTACGCTGAAATAATTCGGTATGTCGGAGTGAACCGGAGCTTCTGTGGTTATCGTGCCTGAAGATGTACACCGGAAAAGCCTTTGTGACCGACTAGGAGAATGGACTGCAAGATCAACTAATAATCAAAGGCCATGAGCTCATTTTAACCCCGAAAAACTATGCATAGTTATCTACAACCATCGTGAATTCACTAAAACTTACCGGTAAGACTACTTATTCCTGATTGTGACAAAATTAAGCGTTTGCAAACAAGTCTTAATATAATCCCGATAGAGACTTTCATTTTTTCTGTACAAGAGACTTTTGTTTATACCAGAACTTTTTAATTAATTATTTTATTTTATTGATTGCGTCATATTTGAATTAATATGTGTTCTCTCTAATTTACTTGATTAGGAATTCTCATTTTAACTTAAACTGATTTTTAATCTGTTATAATAAAAAAATATTTCTAATATCAATTTTCATTTGTACGTTATTAATAATAGTTATTATTTTTTTTTATTAATTTATTATTAGTTTAAAAAGATTTAAAACGTAATTTACCTTTGCCAATATGTTTGAATAAGCCCAGGAATAATAATCTTAAAAAAATAATTCTCGTTACGGTATGATGCAATACCGATTAAGTTAAAAGTATTTTTTCTTTTTTTATTCGTGAGATATTATTTGACTATTTCAGCAGACTCTTTAGAATAAAAGATCCTGGCGCCCATATTAAATAAATTAAAAGCTGATTTCATCAATAGCATAATTCTCAACTATTAATAGGCCGAGTTGATCAGGAAATATAGCTATGTTTTTAGAATAGAAATACAACTTTCTTCTTTTTTGTTATAGCTTGATCAACTCGCGCGCAGTTTATATTAGCGTGTAGAGGCCTAGCAAAACGGAAAACGTTATAATGTTTATAGAATTCCTTTACCCCACAATATAATGAATCTTTATGTGAGGATTTGCCATTGCAATCATCATCAATTTGCCCTCACTATTTTCATACACTTTATTTTTCTTATTGAATGGCAAAATCCATGTAATATTAATATTATCCATGTTCTTTATTACTTTTTACAATGCTTTTTTACAACCCATTTGTCTCAGCAATCTTCTTCAGAACACAGGTTATTGTTGTTTTAAAGACGAAAGTGCAAGTCTTTAAAACAAAGATAATTGTGTTTTGAAGAAGATTGCTGGGCCAATCAAAACTGTCTAGTGGGTAGTAAAAAAGCATTGTAAAAAGTAATAAAGAACATAAATGATATTAATATTATATTTTCATGTACAATTGATTATTCACCACAACGACTTTTTAAAAAAAAATTCAAATCTTTTTTCTTAAAAACAGCTGCCATTTTGTAAGATTGATGAGATCATAGGTTAGTGATTTCCATACTAAAAATATACAGTATATAATTTATTCATTATATAGTATACAAAATTATGTTTATCTTTGTAAGACAATCAGTGCTTTTATTTATGACATCCAAAGTAAAGAGGATTTTCAATGTTATTGAAACAAAAGCATAATAATCAAATATACAACAATAAAGTACATTAGTAATAAATTTTAAAATGTGTACATTAGCTAAAATATATTCACTCAATTTTGGATTAAAGTTTTTATGAACATTATTTTGCGTGCGATAAAAAAATCTGATAAGGAAGACTATGGCCATTGTAATTGGAAGTTATTTTGAGGGGGGAAATGATTTTATGCACTATACAGTTAATAATTAACTTTGTATGTTCAGAGGTTACTAAATATAAATTTAAAATGTAAGTTATTTCCTCAATTTTAAATCAATAAACTTGCAATTTATTTCAGATATATTCAAGATAATAGTGGCTTTTATCATAGATGTAAAAAAAAAAAAAAAATACAATATTGACAACAAAAAACAAAACAAAAAAGATATTATTAAAACTGCAGCAATCAACTATACATTACATGTCTTTATTTAATTTTTATTTAAATTTGGACTGCATTTATATAAAATAAATACATTTGTGAAGTATTGCAAAAAGTAAATAAATAAAATAATGCTTGCAAAGAAAAGTTCAGTTTTATTGGTTAGATATTTAAAAAATAAACTTTGGTAATAGAATATAAAATGCAGCAAAAATACATTTTGAAGTATATGTTGTTTTAATTTTTTTTGTATGCTTTATTTTGAAGAATTATGATTAAAAAAATATCACTTTCTGGCTATGGAAGAAGCAAAATGGCAAACTATCAATGAAGAAATTATATATATATATTACAACTATTGAAGTGTTTTTTATATATTTTTATCCACAAGTTTTTTTATTAATAATATGCATAATAAATATTGTTTTCTTTTATTAACCCTTTTTTGTCAATTTCAAGCTTTATTTTTTAAACCAGGTTTTTGTATATTTTAAGCTAACAATTTCTTTTTTTTTTTAAAAATAGAAATTCATTATAATTGCTTTTTTTATTCATGATTTATAAGGTATTTTGGGAACTACTATCCATGATGACGGCATACTTCCTTTTCATATATATGAGTGAGATAAAATGCTGGAAACTAGGAACACATCATATTAACACTATATTTTTAACATCATGTAGCATAGAACATTAAAGATATGATAAAAGAATATATTGATATCAATTTGATAAGCCTATGTGAAGAAATGTTGCTTATATGAAAATAAAAGAAGTAAAACTGTTAATATTTGATTAGATAAAACATCAGTCTAATGCTATAAAACTGTTTAATTAATGTGTCAATATCAACAGAAGATTCAAGAATGATGGCTACATTTGCTGAAAATGGAAAAATATAACTTGCTTAAACCAAGTACATGTAGAACTTAATGTTGAAAGAGATTGTAGCACATAAATAAAAAATACAATTTCTTCACTTTTGACAGTCATCATTCATCATTATCAACCATTATCAATCAACTGCAGGATGAAGGTCCCCTCCCCCAAATTCAATCTACCTTCTCCGATCTCTAGCCTCTCTACTCCACATCACCCCCACATACTGTCTTATTTCAACCATCCATCTCACACGTGGTCTCATTTTTACAATCTTTTGGAATCCAGTTATCGGCAAACTCCTTTCTGCAGCCGTTTTGTCAGTATTCTTGATATTATATGACAAAAATAAATGGGTACCACTCATGGACTGTCTGAATATAAGCAACACACATTTTTATTTTTGTTGTATAATATCAAGAATATTATAAAAACTAAAAAAAAAAAAAAACTTTTTGGAATACATTTTTTACTGCTTAATTTTATAAAAAAAATTTTACAACTAGAAAGCAAAACAAAAAATTATTGACAAATTTAAAAGTATTTTTTAATACCAAAGTATTTTTAAAATGCATCTATTTAGTAAACAAAGGTAAATCCTTTGGTCGCTTATGTAAAATTAGTTTAATAATATTAAAAAAATTATGAGGTCTCATCAAAGTTTAGAATTTTACAAATAATGTAGGACAGCAGTCCCCAGCCTTTTTGCACTTAAGAGCACATTCTATAATACTCGCCAGGTGGCGGGCACCATTTATTTTTTTAATAAATTTATAGTTGGATATTGTTAATAATACACATAATGTACAAAAAAATATTTATTTCAAAAATAAAATTTTAACATTTTATTACAATATAATACAATAATTTATAAGAAATTTTAAAAATTAAATTTATTTGTATCAGATAAATAATTTTTTATCATGTTCGGATAGTGGCAGGCTCACGTAAAATGGTCTGCGGGCATAGGGTTGGGGACCCCTGATGTAGGATATATATATACACATTGCAAAGTATCTTTGTAATTGTGTAAGTGAAAAAAAAATCATAACCTAAGTTGGCTCTGTTAAAAGATTAACACTACAGTTACTGTATTTATCAACACATAGGATACAGCAATGTATAAGATACTCCTGCCCCTTTTCCTATGTATTTTTTTAAAAAAAAATAATTTTCTACACTTTTCATGAATATCCTTAATGATTTATTATACTAATTTTACAGTTATTTATGTCTACAAAAAATGTAACTAGGGAATACTATAGCTAGGTGGGTACCTTTAAATCTTCATCCTCAAAACCTAGAAATTCATCCCCAGAGCTAAATGAAGCATCATTTGAAGGCTCTTCTTCAGAAACTGAATCTTCGTATAACAAATCATCCTCTGTGCCATCAAGTAAGTTATTAATTCCACATTTCTTAAATGATTTTACAACTGTCTCATGTTTCACAGCATCCCATGAATTTTGACCCATTCACGAATTTGCAAAATGCTAGGTCTCTTCCTTCTTCCTGATGGTGTCACTACCCAATCTGTAGACTGCATTCAACTGTTCCATTTCTTCTTCATGAATCCTTTAAATGGTTTGTTAATGCAGATATCTTAAGGTTGAAGCTGGCTCATTAGACCATCTGGGTTTACAATTGAGTTTTCAGTTGGTTGATTTTACTTTTCACAGCTTCTATTCTGTGACTCCAAACTGATTCCATACAAGCAAGGCAGGTTTATTTAACAGTCCCATCAGATCACCTAGACCATGCATTGTCTATTTCCAATTTCACCCCCTCCCCATATCCATCCAGTCCTTAGGATGAACATGCACAACACCCTTTTATATATATATAAACCAATAAGTTTTAGAATGATTGAAATTTCAACTCATAATTCTGATTATGTTGCCATATTTTAGGCATATTTTGAGGGGGGGGGGGAGTGTGTCATATGCTGGCAAATATAATCCTTTTTCCCTCTGAGATTTCTTTTTTATCATTTTGTTTAGGAAACTCCAAGACTGCTATGGAGAATAATCAATATTTATTATTAATTTAAAAAACACTAAATCCCTTATAAAATCAAAAAATTGAATTTTTTTTTGCTTTTTTTGCTAATATTATTTTTAAGCTTTAAAGAAACATACAGTCATTAGAAATTCTTATGTATGCAAAAGTTTCAACTAGAAAGAAAATTGCGAAGTAGTTGAAAATTATATTACAAAATTTCATAAACATGCAGAGACAAAAAAAAAAACAAACAGAATAAGCTTAATAGAAGTGTATAAAACATACATAAATCATTGTAAAAGTCAACTACATCTGAATATTCTATTGCCTATCAAATCAATCCGTCGTGAGCATTATAGACAAAATATAAGACCAACTTGTCTGCGGTCTCAAAAGTATGGATTTTACATGTTAATGGTTTGTCATGACTGTAATGGAATCGCGCAATGTATGATCAAAGTATGGTAGATTTTCAGACATTGTCATTTACTCTCTTCTCGATTGATGGCCATCACGATCAGATAACCTCTCAAATGACATGAATAATATGGTATGTTTATTGTTCTGAATGAATGCATTACAACTGCTGACTGGTTTATGCTATAGTGCAAATATTTTTGAATGGTAACACTAATTCATACAATTCACATAATCAAATATTAATTTGAAGATCATGCTCATCTCTCATAACCATCATAATTATTGGATTTAAAATATTACTGTTTTAAAGGCAATTCTTAAATAAGTGGTCCTTCATCAACATGTCTTGAGTGAACTTAGGGCATTTTTTCCCCCAATGTTTAATATTACTCAAACTGTTTTCATATATTACATAATTTCACCCCCACTTAATCTACACATTGTACTTGACTCAAAATGTGATCCTACACTATATTAATAATGATAAGTCTATAAAGCTCTCTTCCCAGAGACTGATTAGATCAACTAGACAACCGAATATTGATAAAATTGGAGCATCATTGAAATTTACTTTGTCGTCCCTCTTAATTTATTTTAGCATCTTAACGTTATATCTACATTATAACTTCAGGTGAGCCTAGTCATGTAGCCCAAACCTTATATAAATGGTTATACATTACATACATAACTTTTAAAAATGTCTAACTTATTCTTAGCACTTCAAAACATATAATGGCTGCAATTGGGGGGGGGGTAAATAGTGTAATTCAATTAGCCAAATTCTGCTGATTATAGCTTTTATAATGAAATAGATGATAAGTTTTATACTGGAAACATGGTATCTGAAGAGCAAATTTATTTATCATACACACATGGATTAGATATATATTTATTTTGACAAGAATCACACCTAGTATAGTCTGATAAACTCAGAAAGTATATAATCAAATATAATCTTTCCCCAATATTATCATAGTAAAATCTGCATTGAATATTTCCTCTTCAAATATTCCTTTACAATGAGGATGTGTGCTTTCTTTTTTATCTTTCATATCTTATTTATTTTACTAATCTTTACTAGCAATCAGTTGCTAAGAATGCAGACAACAAAACATCACATCAACTGGGTCAGCAGTTAACTGATTTAAACCAATACAATAATGATTTGTTAAAAATAAAATGTACTCATTTTATATGAGCTTTATTGTTAATTGCTTTTTAAAAACAAAAACCATCTAATCATTAGAAGAGTGGTTAAGAAATCAAGACCATTGTTGGTTAGTTGTAAGATAATTTAGATTGATCAGATAATTGTCATCCATAAGCATTTTCCCTTAAGCCTGCCTGCGCCACATAGTCTGCTTCTGAACACACGGTTTTATCTTTGAGATAATTAAAAGGCATCTTTAAATAATTAAAAACTACTGTATTGGCTAGTATAGATATTTCTTTGAACATTCTTCTTGACCCGTAGAGAGCATTTAGAAGAGTTTTTTTTTAAAAATAGATTTATAATTTCATTAGTACCGTTGCTGTATTTAACAATTAAAATTTGAAAAATATAAAATTAATATATATTTACAGTTTACTATTATTAAAGTCACCCCCCCCCCCAATGCATTTAATTCAACAATAAGAGGCGTTTAATACATATTTTTAAAAAAATATGCACATTTTCCTATTAATATATAATTAACACATCATAAGTTATTAGATTGAAAATAATAAGAAATGGATATATGCCATAGTGCTAACCGTAACTGAAAACAAATCATGATTCATGACATTTTTACATATACAAAGAGCTTTGGACTAGAAGGCACAATGTATTACTGTTTATTGTCGTTAATATAATAAGAGGGGATTTAAACACAGACTTTCAAGCTTCCTTACTGTTGTTGATATAATTAAACAAAATTGATGCACACCCCAGTCTTAAATACTTCCAATAATTTATCTCTTTTGTAAAAAAAATAACAAAAACGTATAAACATGTCTTGCGTTGTTAGCCGAGAGGTATCGCAGCCGCCATTCAAGCAAGTAGTTGGTTGCAGACGGTTGTGGGTTCGCGTCCCGGCCGATGCTATGACATATATATAAAATAATCGTATAAACATACAAATATCTTTTGACTCATGCCCTTAACATTAAAAAAACTATTAAGCCTTTTTTTAAAAATACCAAGCACAGTTTTTCTAATATACAAATTAAAATAATTTTAAAAAATTTTGAAATTTCAAAATAATAACTCAATGGATATAATTTTTTTATTATTTAGAGAATTTTAATATAGATACAATAAATCATGTGACTAAGCGAGAAAACACATTACAGAATATCCGATGTGCGGTTTTTTTTAAAAAAAAATTCTAGTTGGGAATATTATTAGGAAAGATACATTTGGTACAGACTATTGCAGCAATACGTTATATTAAATGGAATGGCTTAAGCCGCCTAGTTTCAATTTTGATAATACACAAAAAGTTAGAACGATATTTTTTTTAAAAAAAAAAATCACATAGTTCAAATCTGGGGGAGAAAAGAATACAAATAGTATTTTCTAATTTTAGAATGAAAACAGACTGGAGACAACAGAAATGAGAATCTTTCATGAATATTAATATACAATTATTCGGCAGAATATTGACGGCTTTAGGAGCAAAAAAAAAGTGCTTTCCCATAATTCTAGAGCGTTCATTTCCTACTTTTCCATCAAAGAAATGAATAATCAATCCTAGCTGCTAATCAATTTGGATAATTCAACCATCAACGATTCCACCATTATCTAAATCCTATTTACAGGAGTGAAGGAATGCTTATAGATATATGATTCAGCAAATGTGACCTAATTATTTCATCGCAATTGTAATGAATAGAAGGAATGGGGGGGGGGGTTATGAGTAATATGGTTGCAGCTGTGACAAAATTTTAAACTAACTTTCTAGGACGATGAAGTTTTTTTCTCCATTATGTTTACAATAAGTCTTATAGACGACTGAAAACAGTGTATATATTTTTCAAACAAAAAACAACTTCAGACTTATAAAAAGAATTTTATCAACCACTTTATTTCAATTTCCATTACTAATTAGAACCCATAAACAACAAATAGAGTTAAATAAACGAAACAATTATTTAAGATAAGAATTAAAATAAATGACTTTATTTACACTACAGCTAATTAAATCAAGAAACACCTACACACATGCAACCATACACTTTAAACACAATTCAGTTATATCTCGTAAGGAGATATGAACTTTACTTTTATTTATTTTTCAAAGTGTGGTGTGTATAGAAATTTTTCGAAGAACAGCCATTCCATGTAAAATATTCGACAGAATTTATAATTCTTGCCTCGTATCAATGACGTCTGTGTTCTAGATTTTTAATGAGTCTGCGCATTAGATATTGTTTCAATATATTGTAATTTTTTTAGCATGTTCACTACAACTGAAATAAAAAAGTTAGATAGTCATAGTAATAAACCACACTGGAAAGAACATTTATCAATGATGAGGAATTTTTTTTTTATAAGTTTGTCTGCCCGACCATATTATAATATTTTTTATTATGGAGAAAATAAAAATGGCTAAACAATTAAAGTTCAGTAGATTATTGCATGACCCCCCCCTCCCCAATATCCGCAATGATAAGTTCCACGCCAAGTGAATATAAAATTCAAGGACAATAACGCCATTTGCAATAAGCATATAGTGTGTAGATAACTATGATAAAATTTATTAGAAATTAGAAAATTGACAGAAAAAATTAAAAAAAAAATTTTTTTTTTAATGCAATCGTAATAAATTGAGAGAAAACACATTCACGTGTATATACATACACACAGTATATTGGTTTCAACTCTATGTACATAGTACTCAATCATTTAAAAATAAGTCTTTTCTTTATTGTTTTTGTGTTAAAGACTGCAGATTAAGATAAAAATACAAAATATACGATGCTTAAGTGATATTAATTATCTGCACTTGCCTATATACAGCAAGTCATTTTTAGTTTTAACAAAATTTTCATTGATGCATGTAGTGTTTGTAAAAATAGCAGATATTTTTGTGCACTCCAGAAAAACTAGAATTTATTCGTAAAGCTTTTAGATTGCGCTCTGATAGGTGAGGAATTTAATTAGTGCATTGACGTAATGGCGATCGACAATTCCTAGAGGTATTTGCTAATTACAAATGCTTCTAGATAAGAGATGTTACCTTATTGGTCAGTGCATTGATTGAGATCGTTGCAGTTGTCAGAGAGCGAATAGAAGACGGTGTAACATCTAGCAGGAATTAGAGGACAACTCGAGTAGAGAGGAGTCACGCAGTAGTGAGTAGCGAGCAGTATTGGAGAGACGTCTGTTTAACATCAGCAAAGATATCTCGCGTCAGTGCTGGCGGTAAATGACTAGCACACCCAGTGAAAATGTAGTTCACGGGTGTAGCTGAAAGACACCACAGCAGAGAAGAGCATTAGTTGCAAGAAGAGCATTAGTTGCAGAGAATGGCATTAGTTTCAGAGCAGAGCATTAGCTGCAGAGCAAGGCATTCGTTGGAGAGCTTCGTTAAGAAAGAACAGCGTGGGAATTGTATAACGTTATTTGCTGACCGCACAGTATGACTTGCAGTTATAACCTTGGCACAGTCGTAAGTGCGGATATTACAATGGCGCAGTCGCATTTGGAACCTGGGAGTAGTGAATACGTTGAACTACAAGTTTAGCCATAGACGGAGAAACCGGGTAAAAATGTCAATCCCAATTAGTAACATTAACAACGGAAGTGAAAAGTTCGGAAATAAAACGCTTGCGCAGTCACCATTGAAGGTTACTGGCAAAAACGTTTCGGCAGCAGAGTTAAATCGTACATTTCTTAGTGAAATTACAGGAAGGAATAGCAACAAGGGTTTTTCTGGAGTGGAGGGAGGTGTGTAGTGTTTGTAAAAATGGCAGACATTTTTGTGCACTCCAGAAAAACTAGAATTTATTCATAAGGCTTTTAGATCGCGCTCTGATAGCTGAGGAATTTAATTAGTGCATTGACGTAATGGCGATCGACAATTCCTAGAGGTATTTGCTAATTACAAATGCTTCTAGATAAGAGACGTTATCTTATTGGTCAGTGCAATGATTGAGACTGTTGCAGTTGTCAGAGAGTGAATAGAAGACGGTGTAACATCTAGCAGGAATTAGAGGACAACTCGGGTAGAGGAGTCACGCAGTAGTGAGTAGCTAGCAGTATTGGAGAGACGTCTGTTTAACATCAGCAAAGATATCTCGCGTCAGTGCTGGTGGTAAATGACTAGCACACCCAGTGAAAATGTAGTTCACGGGTGTAGCTGAAAGACACCGCAGCAGAGAAGAGCATTAGTTGCAGAGCAGAGCATTAGTTGCAGAGTAGAAGCATTCGTTGCAGAGCAAGGCATTCGTTGGAGAGCTTCGTTAAGAAAGAACAGCGTGGGAATTGTATAACATTATTTGCTGACCGCACAGTATGACTTGCAGTTATAACCTTGGCACAGTCGTAAGTGCGGATATTACAATGCAAAATGTGTTTACATATTTTAAATCTGAATACGGTTTAACAATTTTCACACCACAATGATTACAATTTATTCACAGTCTAATTCCAAGCCCATACTTATGACACTACAATCATAACAAACTTACTTTGAATTGTCCATCTTGCAATTCCCAGAATTTATCTCCATTATATTTTCACTGTGATAGGTCTTGAACTCTTAGCCCTCCACTAGTATCAACACTGCTATTATATTGGGGTTTTAAAGCTTGATTAGGCTCCATGTGGCCTCAACTATGTTTAGTGGGGCAATTGCTTGGTCTCTATTTTTAATTTTTCCAATTTTATTGTAAAATATTGAATCCAATCTGCCAGACAACTGATTGAAATATAGGTGACATTATATACACCAAAGGGTGAATGTTAAAAAGATTGATATTCTAATTAATGGGAATAGACCTTTTTCCAATCCTTCGAATAAAGCAGCAAAGGAGGAAAGTTTGAAGTTTGTGTTTCTTTCAATGATGTATCTATATATATATCAAGGACAGGACAATGTAGTAAAGTATGCAGGATAGTTTTGTCATCCCGATGACAAAGGGGACAGATTGGGTCAACAATTGTAAAAAAAATCTTTTTTGTGAAAGAAAATGATTAGTAGGGAGAGCCACCAAATTGATCTTTATTATGAAGTCAAGGTATTTTATTGTGATATCTTGTAATTACACTGACATCAATTGCATTGAGAATTAAAAAAAAAAAACTGTTAATGATGGGAACAATTTCTCGAAAAAGTGATTTTTACGTTTGTACTGATTTGTAAGACTATATAACCATCTCTTACTTCCAGAAATAGCTTGAAGTGCATCTTTTCAGTTCTTTGCTCAAGTCTTCATGTGAAAATAATATTGTCTAGACATTCTTTAGCTCCAAATTCAATATTTTTCAGTCTTCACTAAATACTTTATGATTGTCTGCAAATGTAACTTTAACTCCTTAAGAAACACAAATAATTCTAGCACAAATTTCTTTTCTTTTTTAATATTTTATGATTTGTTCATTTATTCTTGTTAATAATAACCAAACAACTTCAGTATACAATTTTTTTCTCCAGAACTAAATCAATCCCTGCTATTTTCTCAAACAAAGGGAGAACTTTACAACCTTTTTTAGATGGGAAGAATTGTAACCATCATTAATTTTGAGGCTATACTGGAAGAACTTAAAATTTTAAAGTCTAACAGAAAAATTGTCTGATTCGTGTGAGATTATTTTCCAACTTTAATAGAAAGGTGATTTTTGAAATCATGGATATGTGGTGACAGAGTGTACATGGTTAAAATTACAATATTAAAACTAAAAAAGACCAAAGTAGAAAAAAATACATTTCAAGATTTTTTTGTTTTACTTATTTAGTAAGAGCACAGTAATAAAATCAGCTTTGATTATAGAGTATATATTTTAAATTATCATTTTGCAATCCTGGGAGGGGGGTGATGACGACGATGGGTTTGCAAATTCTATTTAGTTTTATCATAGAAGTATACGATATACATTCCTATGAAGAGTAATACAGTGAAATTGCAATATATGCTAAAACAATATATACTACTTCAATTGAACACTATCCAAACAAAATGTAAATAAACAAAAAAATAAAACATTATAAAGTTCATAAATATAATACATTTTACAATACAACAGCAATCATTTTTCCTCTCGAAGCGCCATACATAATCACGTTTATTAATAGCATTTTCCAGTTTTGGAGCACAATACACGATCATGCTTATTAATAATATATTTATGAGTTAAGTTGAAAATGTATTTTAATCTTCATTCTAATATGATACTTTATTCATGTAATAAAATGTTTTCTAAGTTTAAAAGCTAAAAGTTTTATGAAATTTAATGAGAACTGTAAAATATTCTTGTACTGCATTAGAAAGCTTGGTGTTTGAAGAGTTTAACCAAGAATCTGAAGTGGTAACTATAAGTAAATGTGACCATACATTCCAATGCAGATATAGATTTAAAAACTTCAAAACAATTAGAAAGACCAATGTCTTCTAATAACTATACTATTATTAGTGTTCCCACAATTATTGAAGAAAAATAATATTTCCAGAGGGTGTTTAATTGCCACAAAAATGATTTAAACATACCGTATAAGTTTTTTTCTTGTTTTTTGAGTAAGTGTGTTTTCTCAATGTATTATTTATCAATAAGTACTTTTTTTAAAAAAAATTTTGTTTATACTATTGAAACAGATATTACTGTCCTTCTATCTGTTTCACCTTTATGTCTCCATAGACACATCTATGCCGGTTTTAAACACTCTTTAGTACACATGTATATATATCCACTCAGTGTTATATGCCTTTACACAGCTGTATATATATGTTTACACAGTTGTATATATCCACACAGCGATATATTCATTTATACAGTTATATATATATATATAGTCACAGTTTTATATGCATTGAAACAATTATATGTTTATTGTCACACATACAAGCACCTGTAAATGATAATGATATTAAATTTTGTATAGATATATTGCAGCATTTATATAAATAATATATTGTATAAGGGTTATTTTGTTTAGAAAATGTGGCTAAATATCCTTTAACAAGTTTGGTTTAGGTAAATTATAAATCACATGCGAAATTCACAGATTGGTAATAAGACTATTTAATAATTCGCAGGTGAGATCAGATGGTCCCTAGGTTATTGACATTGTTTTAGAGCTCATTCATTACGATTGTAATGAATTTCTTTTCCCAGATCAAACCAGTAAAAATTTGGCAACAAGATAAAAAAAAGAGAGATTAGAATCAAAAGAGACAGACTGCTGTAAAACTTAGAAGTTTGAATTGTGTTTTAAAATAGATAGTCGCTGGCTTTTGATCTAGGGAATATAGATATCACATATTTTTATTTAGAATAATTCGCAGGTGGGATCAGATGGTCCCTAGGTTATTGACATTGTTCTAGAGCTCATTCATTACGATTGTAATGAATTTCTTTTCCCAGATCAAACCAGTAAAAGTTTGGGCAACAAGATAAAAAAAAGATAAGAATCAAAAGAGACCTAAGGCTAAAACTTAGAAGTCTGAATTGTGTTTTAAAATAGATAGTCGCTGGCTTTTGATCTAGGGAATATAAATATTGCAGATTTTTTTTGAAATAGACTCTTTAGCTTTTTTTTCTGAAAATTGTTGTGGAGACCAGAATCCAAAATGATCGAGTAAAATAATATATTTACTGGCTTTGGAGCCAGATGGCTACTCTCAGTCCCTCTAAACATTCCTTTGAATAGACTTTCCAGCAACCTGCATGGAGAATGTGAAGAAATTTAACCTATCTGAAAGGCCACTGAAGATTATGATGCTGTCAGACGCCCTATTCCAACCACTATCATTGATATACGCTTCAAATCCACTCAAGGAGGCAGAGAGAGATGGTAATCATTTTTAAAAAGAAGCTGCGGTATGAACTTTAATCTATAAATTCTTAAAACACTTTAAAAAGAACGTTCTATCTAAATTATAAAAACTCTTTCAATTTTACCCTCTTATAAAAAGAAACTATCGGTCTGTGACTTTATATATAATGTAAAAAAAAAAAAAATCACTTACTTTAATTTTATAAACTGCTGAAATCTTTTATGAATTAAAAGATTTCATATTTTTTTTTATACTCATTAAATGTCCGAAATTTATTCTCTTCAATCCCTACAAACTAACGGTCTTGCCTAATTTCAGTAATTTTAATATTTTGTTTAAATGCATTTTGTTATGTTTAATATGTGATAATATGCTCAGATTTCGAAACAATGAAACTAAGTAAGTAATTTATAAAGGAGATAATTGTAATCTTCACTTAGACATTTTAAAAGCCTTGTTTATTTTATTGAATCATTGTTTCGAAATTATAATATTGGTAATAAACGAATGCGCTAACCACTCGTTGTTATCATAGTTATATATATATTGTAAAATCGTATTTTTTAAGATTTGCTTAACCGATCTTATATTATAACCTTTGATATTTATTAGTTGGAAGGGGATATATATATTGTCTAGAGATGATAAAGTATATTTGCTAATGTTTGTATTAAGTCCCATCGAATATACTTTCCCTCCTTAATTAAGAATCTTTATATGCAGATTCAGGATCTTAACTAGATTATTTTTATATAGTTTAAGCCCATTTTATTAGCATACTTATAATGCTAATTTTAAGAACTGTTTTGAATTAGCTTGACAGATAAAAGCTATCTGTTTTAGGCGCAATTAATTATATGCATACTTATTGCTTTATATATATATATTGCATGCATTGTGGGTGTGTTTTTATACAGTACACTTATATGTGTTACGTTTTGCTGCCTCGGACAAGGGTTCACGGTAACAAACCGCCCCTTTATTTAGTTCGGGTTATGGCTATCTTCATTAGAACTGGGGGCGTGAGGACCCAGATTTTTCCTAAAGCCAATCCGACTTCCTGAACTTTATGTTCATACATCAATAGCAGCAAACCGTCGGTCTCAGAGCAAACCGAACATTTGATGCTGAAACTCTTGAAGAATCACACACTCGCACTGCAAGTTTATTTCTTTAATATTTGTATAGCGCCATAGCGCATATATGTGGACCTAATGGTAACCAGTTCTTTTTCCCATATTAATTAATCATTCAGCTTTAGACTGGAGTTTGAATCTGGGTTATCAGTTTGAATCTGCATGATTCTGAGTGTATTTAGTTGCTCATTTAATTAGTATATATAACAGCCTTTAAAACTGGCTGTACTCATCATCATCTCTACTAAGGTATCAACTTCTAACTTAAGCAAATCAAGTTCATAAGATGAGCATATTAAATAATTAGGCATGACCTCTATAACTCACACACACATGTATTGTAATATGTTTAAAAGGGAACAGATGTACTTGATAACAGTCCCAACTATTGTAACATGCTTGCCTGTGTTGAATACCTTGTGAAGATTATACAATCCCTGCCATTATGATATTTTGTGTTAGATCATTTGTTATTGTTTTAATAAATCCTTTTAAATATAAACTGTTGTATATCTTTCTTGCTCAGACTCTAGATCAAACCAAACCACAGTATCTTATCCAATCCATAGTATTTTATCCAATCCACAGTATATTATTAAATGTCACAGTTCATACTCCAATTTCTTAATGAGTTTATATGCTATATGTGTATGTCTAGTATTTAAGATTAATAGAGTGTCAAGTGTTATATATATCACTTATTTAGTTAGGTTAGTAATGACCTTAAGTCTCGTGTTTCTCCCTGTTCTATGTCGGCTCGCGGTTAAATGGGAACTGAGTGTAGCCCCAGGAATGTCACTCATAAGGGTGTTAAATTTGGAATACTGGCAGATGAGTTGGAGTTTGGTTGGATTAGAGGTCTCAACCACCTCACTACGGTCAGCTTTGGTATATTTTGCTCGGGCTCTGAATTTTGTTGCATGAGTGTACAAATCTGACTGTTACACTATATACATATATAATGAGTTATTTATTTATATAGCACTAAGTTTTAATCTATAACAATCATCAGGGATCACCACTACACATGCACTGCAAAATAATAAACACTTTTAAGAAATACACTCCTTTTCAAACACAAGATAAAGCCTTTTGAAAAGAAAGACTGAATCACTCTACCTTTTTAATCTAAATGTAGGATCTGTAGTATATATGTGTGTTGTTGAAAAATACTATACAATTGTAGCACAATAAACAATATGAATTCTATTGTAATCAAAACTTATCAACAAAACATGAATTATTGTATGCAATGTATGTGAAGAGGGACTTAGATCAAAATAAAGTTGATAGCATAGTTTCTCTGTTGTATTAATTGAAATTGGAAGAAAAAAAATTGAAAAATCACAACAGTTCAGTCTTAAATATGACAAAAAAATAAGTTTAATTAAAAAATAAGAGCAGCAAGAATATGTAGAATGAAATAAAATCTGAATTAAGATAACTTGTTTTTTTCATGGAATTGTTATAAGAAACATCCTGCAGCCATTGCAAAATAAAAGTAATCCCAACAAAGAAGTATTTAGAGCAATGAAGTATGAAAACGTGTTGACTAAAAATAAAACTTGTAAAATGTAATGCATACTAATAAATAAAAAATGTGGCAGATATATATAAACTGTGATGGTGAATAATTTGATTTGATGTTTAAAGCAGTTTCTTGACATGATACGAAGATAAGAATAAAAAAAAAAAAGTTAAACTATTCCTATGAATAAAGACTATCTAAATGAAAGACAATGTCTATATTGTCAGAATACTACATAAAATGTGTTTTCCTGAAAGTTTGTGATGATGGTGTTCTAATTGTATTTTTATATTGGACTATTTCCATCATCTAATATGAGTATTGAATGTCTTTAAAAAAATTTAATTTTTAATTGGAATATTTAACTAAAAGTTAAATTTTTCTAAAGACATTATTAGATGACGGAAATAATCCAATATAAAAATATGACATAAAGTGTATTTGCTTATTTTCATTTTATAAACAATGTTGTAATGATTACTTTGTTTAGAAGTTTGAATTATTGTAATAATGATATTTTTATTGATTAATAATGGTTTTTTTTAGTTTTAATTATCTGTATAAAATAATTTTTTTAATAATTCACTTTTATTACTATTAACTTATTACATTAAATTTGTTGATAATATAATATTGAATTTGCTTTGTGAAGCAAGTTAAAAAATAAAAAATAAATTTAGTCAATTACAATATAGTACGATATTCATATCCACAATCATTTAGTCCCACATAGCTACAATCACGTAGTATCAAGTCTTTGTTGAAACACGACAACAAACATTACCAAAATATGTTTAATACATATCTATGCATACTTACGATAGAATTTAATTTCAAAATTATACACATTAAGTTACCAATAAAAATAATATAAAAATTAAAATACAGTAGTTATTTAAAATTTTTTTTTACTGATTATCACAGCCGTTAAAAAGAAATATATTCACACCTATGTAAAAGAGTGAATACATGAACATGTTCATTCTACATTTTACCATTTTTTCTTATTTTTATCATAAAATTAATAATTTTTATTTTATTACATGAAGAAAAACCTTACAACTTCACTCAGGCTTAATAGAATTACCATTGTCATTAATTATATATTTTTGGGTCATTAAAATTTTATTCATTAGTTCAAAGCAACATTATGGCAACTTATAAAATAATGTATTCATTTCAACTACAACTATAAGCAAGATGTAAAAATAGTGGAGAAATGATTCACTATGTCACTCACTCACATAAGCACATCTGTACAAAGTTCACAAATTCAAATTTACAAATTTTTAATTTTTTTAAATTTTTATTTAATATTTTTTTTCCAGATCACAGTTGATGAGTTTTGGAATACAGAAGTGCTACTGTATAGATATATAAACAGTAAATATTTGATTTGATGAGTGATTGTCTGATTCAGAAATTATTACATTCAATATAATACAGGTATAACATGCATCTGCTGTTGAATTTCTGTAGCTACGAAGTTATATAAAAAAAATTTAAGAGTAGAAATTAATACTATACATGCAAAAAAAAAAAAAACAACACAGGAAGATGTCATGTGTAACATATATACACATTTAAACATGGAATAACAAAAAATAATGCATGGGTTGATAAAAGAGTAATATAGATGTGCAACACAACAATAAAAAATACACTTATAATCTATCGAAATTTATTCATAATTTGACACAAACATAAGAATGATCCTCTTTTTTTGGTTTACTTTCCAAAAATAAAAATATTTATCAATATTATCATGAAGTGAAGTCTGTAATAAAATAATAAAAAAAATGGCAATGATGGTAAAAGTAAAACCATACCAAAGAATCAAAATTATTATAAAATCACAACTTGGTATTATTGCCAATAAACATCACGTGATCACTATTTCTTATGCTTTCTCTTAACTGTTATTAAAACAGGCAAAACTCTCTATACGTATTGCCACTCAGTGCAAGCCAGAGTAATCTATGGATGCCGGAAGACTTGTGCATAAAATCCCCATCTAGTGCCTACTCATCCAATATCGCAAACTAGTTTCTGACTTGTGGACTTCGTCAGTGAGGAGCCTTGGATCTGAGAGCACTGCACCTAGATCTTAGGATCTAATGCAACCCTCCAGCACTAGGCATTAGATGGCAACTAAGACACTGGCATGACTAATCCATGGGAATGGTCAAGATCTTTACATGACCTGTAAAAGGAGGGTTGCATTAGATCCTAAGATCTATGTGAGGATCTAGGTGCAGTGATCTCAGATCCAAGGCTCCTCACTGACGAAGGCCACAAGTCAGAAACTAGTTTAGGGATATTGGATGAGTAGGCACTAGATGGGGATTTTATGCACAAGCCTTCTGGCATCCATTTATTACTCTGGCTTGCATTGAGTGGCAATACATATAGAGAGTTTTGCCTTTTTTAACTTAGTATTATTATAATAAGCTCTAGAAAGATAATTTAGCCAATCATCGAAAACAATGAACACATTCAAAAAGCAGTAGTGAAGTTAACAAATCTGTGCAAGTTAATTTTCTAATTAATATCATTAAAACACACACATATGGCAATAATGGAAAAAAATTAACTGAGAGGCAAAAAAATCTTGAATGGAAAAAAAAAAAATACTAATGACCTAGAAACTCAAAAATTGTACCAAGAATATAGAGAGCTAAATTTTTACCATTGCTCCTTCCTGTTCTTCATAATTGATTGGATCCCAAAATCACTGAATAAAAAAATGTACAGATCTATTGATAAAATAAATTTCAAATAAATTCAAATAGTGGAAATAAACCCCCATCAATATAAAGAAGTAACATTGTTCCCCTTCTGTGCCTAGAAGTTTGTTCGCTTGCTTGGCCTATCGGTATTACCCTGATTGTATTGCAACCTTTGGCTACAAAAATTGACAATTTAGGATCCAGACCAATTTTATCCTCATTTTTCCCAAAAACTGATAGTGAACAAAATTGTAGGAGAAAAATTAGCAATTGCTACTTGTCCTACCAGAAAATCTTTTCTCTCAACTTTAATAGTACAGGTTTAGTCCGTATTCTGCCTATAGTCATGCTCTTATCGTATTTTCCAAGTAAAAAAAAATAAAATAAAAAAATTCATAAAATAATCAATGAAAAAATAAATTACAGCATAGAGTAAAAGTATTTACTTATTTGTACAAATGTAATTACAAAAAAAATAATATATGCAACCGAATAAGACCTGAATTGGAGACTTGCTTAAAATTAAAAAAAAAAAAAAATGATCATCTCAAGAACTTTTTCCATTCACACCATAATCATTTGTGTTGAAAAATTTTAATGATGACTAATTCAAGACTTATTCATTACATTTTTGATTGATGTAAAAAATGCATCACATAGGTAAATTTATTATTCTTTTGAAATACCTTCATTATAAATTACAAATTAATTTCTTAGTGATTATTTTATTATTATTTTGTAACTATAATTACATAAGTAAATATGTTCACGATAAACCATAAATTAATATCATATTAAATATTCTTTCACATCAAAAATGTAACAATAACCCAGCGTTACTTGAATTTTATTATTTTTTCCCAAAAAGCTTTACTGGAAACGTGGCATTCTCAATTTTTTAATACGTATAGACTAGTTAATGTGGAGACCATGTGCATTCAAGCATCGAAGTGAATTATGTATCTAAACATGAATCTTTAGCTACTGAGTCTGCCAATATCATTGTTTTAAACTGCATGGGGTTATAAAAAAAAAATATTCTAATTTAAAATTCATATTACTGATATCAAAGTAAATTACAACTTATTAACCTACATTTTCATAATATTTCTTCACATTTTATATCATATTTGAGAGTTAATATGATTTCATAAAAAAAAAAAAAAATTCAATCAAGATCAAGTTTTCTCAGCAATAAGACTCTCCATCATGCTGAACTATTCACTGTGGATCCATAGGTGCAACTTCTGTTCGGTAGAAATTCAGGGCATCTACTTAGTGATTTGTTGGATATTATTAAAACATTAAAAGCAAGGGACTGCAAAGTTTCCTTTGCTAAAGTCCATGATGATACATGGAAGCTATTAAATATTCCTGTAACTCAACCCCACTGCAAATTTGTAAAATCATCATTATATAACAATTATATGTTTTTTTTAATTAATATGTCTTTCAGAGGTCTCTAATACCAATTATATTGGTCATACCTTGTCACCTAAGTTGCAAATTGTAATGAACCTATTTTTTTAAAAGGATGAATAAAGTTCATCATTGAATTAAAAAAAAGGAAAGAAAGATCAGGATTAACTTCTTTCTATTTTTATTATAAATAATTATACAATTTTACATGTTATGATTAGAACGATTTTACACTTTATAAACATTTCCTTTTATAGATTTCATAGAAATAGCATGTAATATTAATATTTGGTTGTAATGCTCTTTGGTTTAAAAATATACAGCTAGCATTTGAAAAGAATTAAATATAAATGTAATGTTTTTTCCTTGAAGGTAGTTTTGAATGACTTACTAAAAGAGGAAGTACTATGATCAAATAAAAATAGGAATCACTACTTCTTGCCACACCTTACTACGCTTACATATATATATAGGTCTATAAACAAGCATATCATTAAGCATTCCGTTAACTTTAATTCTTACAAGCAGGTTTAGTTATCTACCCTATCAGTTTGTCTTGTTTTCCATAATCAAATTATCAATCAATCAAAAATAAAGTTTTTATGAAATTAATTTTCTCACCAGATAATGGCCTGAAGATTTATTTTTTTTATTTAAATAAAAGCTTGGAGAACTAACAATGAAAGTTTACAAAGTGACAGCTAATAATTTTTAATAAAAGCAAATATCAAATTAGGTTAATCACTTTGATAATTAATAGTGATTTCTATAAATATATATACAGAAATTTAAGTAATGTATACAAACACATTTACATTTATTGTAGAAATTTTAAGATATTGGGATAATTTGCATTACATGCAAGATAATTTCCTCCAGTACCAAAGGAATTTAGCGTCAATGAACCTGCCTTTCAGCACAAAACTACAACAGATGCATATATTTGTAGAGATCCACTTACTATTATGTCAAACTCTAAGATACAATTTAATAAATAAAAATTTGATTAGAGCACTGTTAAACAGATTTGAAATATTTATCATCTTCTAAACAACAGTTTGAGGAAATGGATAAAACCAAGTCTCAGATACTATAAATAACATATGTAAACATTTACTTGACCTTTCAAAACTAAGCATTTGATGTGAATATTTATTTATACATCAATTAATCATCAAATACTCCCCGACTATTTTTAACATCTAAAATAGAAGTAGTAATTTAGTCTACAGTACTTATTCTATTCCACAACCACATACTGTAAGCTTTGGTAATCAACTAACTAGATGTCAGCGCTATATCTAAATCTTAACTTACATTAATCGATGAAGATCAATATCTAGAAACTATTCAAGTATGCAATAGTTGGTTTTTAAATAGAATAAATTACTGCTCCTAATATGTGTGTATGTGTATACATGTATAAACCAATTTCCATGACATAAAATGGATAATAGGAGCAATAGAACTATTTCTATATTAATTCACTTATATATGCTTACTAGCTTGGAAAATCACATAATAACAGAACACCCAAGTGACAGATCAAGCTTATCAATTTTAGGACTATTAACTCTCAAGTCTGCTGATCTACTACTTGACTAAACTGCACAATACTATTTAGTTATAACATTTAATACAAAAAAAAAGTGGGACAAATTTTAAATTATTTTTTAATTTAATGATTATGAAATATGAATTTTTTCTACAGTACAGGCTATTTCATACCTGCACTTCTATAGGTAATATGTAGGGTATTTGAACTCAGACTTTCACATGATCCTCAACCATCCATGCTATTTCATATCGCTGATACACTTAATCACACACATTCGAAAAATGAACCAATATATATATATGTATTTCATGCTAAGCCAGCACTCATCAGTTAGCCCAGATTATCATCTCCACACATATATACAATCAAAGCTCAGCTTATATTAAGATAGTCAATCTTCATACTTTAATGGACAGGCTTCAAAACACTCCACCCCACAACTCTTCAGCTGTCCATTTCATTGAAAATCTAATGATGGAATGCTCAAAGCCCATCTTAGTGCCCACCTGCCACCACACATCAACACACAAAACATTAATTAAAAATGAGGACTCATTAAATTATTACTGTTTACGAATCAAATAAAATCAATGTTCAGTATTTAAAATTATGGTGCGTGCAAATTACATGTGTTAGCTGCATGCCAACTTTAAGCATTCTTTGAAAACGATTATTATCTTTACACGAACTATTTACATTTTTTATTGACTGTGTATTATACTTTTTTTTTATTTTTAATAATAGTGAAATGATTCTTAGACAGATTGTGTTTTTTTTGCCTCAAAACCTCAAAATCCTTTTACAAATTAATTGCAGTTTGTTATATTCAGTATAAACTTCTTGATTTGATAAATAAAGTAGTCTGTGGTGGCAATATTTGTAACAATTTGTGATAAGGAGATATTTTGGGTTACTCATTCCGTGAATAAAGATTCTTGTGTTAACCAATCTGCTACTGAAAATGATTTTTTTATGCATCTGCTGAAGATGCAGTTTTCAAAATAACGTATCCATTAGAAAAAAATCTAAAACACAATCAACACAAATAGAAAATAAGGGATTAAATTATTTTTAAAGTTATTAAATTTAAAATTTCTTAATAAATTGCACATTTTGATATGTTCGTTTTAAAATTAATAGTTTTAATATTCTAAGTATATTCTATATAAAAAGAATAAGATATAAATGCATTTGTTGGCCATTATTATTAAAGTTTGATTTTTTTTTTGTAAAAATGGAATCCTTCATACACTTAAATAACTCCTAAATAAAGGACATATGTTTAAGAGGTCTTTTATAACAAAATAAATATTGATTATGTAATAATTTTGTTTTTAAGTATTTATTTCAGTAATGATACTAATAAAATAGAAAAATAAAATGTACATTGCACGTGTTTTATATACTGTATATACTACTATTTATTCAGTTTGTTTTGCAAACTCTTATAGTAGCAATTTTTTTTTTTTATAATTTAAAGTAGTTTTGCATAGAGATTATGTATTTTAATATAATGTAAGAAATATAATTTTAAAATTGTACATAACTGTAAGCATCTATCAAAAAGTTTCTTTAAAAAAAAAAAAAATTACAAAAAAATTTGTAAAAAGAAAATTAATTAAGTCATATTTCCATTTTGACAATACAATTGGAAGGTAAAATAAATTATCTGTAATGTGATGTAACAATAACTAATACTGATGGTTGACTTCATTAAGTAGCTGCAATGCAAAAAAATAGTTAAAGTAAACCTTATTCTCATAACAGAAAATTTGGTTATATAAAAGTGAAAATGTAGAATAACTTACTGATTGCTGGCTTAAAAATCTATAATTTATTTTATTTAAAAAATATTGATATAATATTTAAAAATTGTACTAACCTTTAGATTAAATTTTAAATTGTTTTCTATATGTTACTCTTGATTGTATGCAAGCACCATTAGTTTTTTCTTTTTTTTTTTAAGCGCAACGTTTATTTAAAAAAATGTATCTATAACATTTTGAATAATTTTCTTTATTTTAAAATTATTATTATTTACTTCCAAATTGGCTATAAAATAGAAAAGATATTTGTGTTTTTTCATAAATGTATATTTATTGAAATGCCATAAGTTGCCTTTTTTGATGAATTTTTTTTAAAAAAAACTGAGAACTAAAGAGTTAAAAGATTCCTTAAGTCTTACTAAATGGTTTCAATAACAGAAAATGTTGACAACTGAATTTCATTTTATTTAATGCTTATAAATCTATTCAAATACTTGTGATAAAATATTATTAATTTTGTACAGTATTTAAATTAATTTCCTTAATAACATTTACTGGAACAATTTTATGGAAACAAATTATTGTAAAAATATTCTATTCTAGTAGAATTCCCCGTGTGGCAACTCCCCCCCCCCCCCGCAAACTTTATAACTACATTGTGGCCAGAAAATGATGCTAATAATGCTTAACTGTCTTTTACTTATTCTAACACTTCCATAGTGAATCTATGACACGCAGGCCAGAAGTGGAACATAAGCAAACTTTGGTCTCACATGTAAATATTATTAGTAGCTTATATTTCATTAAAATTATTTAATAATTATTACAAAATTTTATTTGAGAAAAATTAACAATTCATTTTTCTTGCCATAATACATTTTGTTTTGTAGTAGTTTTGTGTCTCGGTCTCCAGCTCTAATCAAGCATACATTAATGTGTGTTGGTGACCAATATATATCATACAGTGTGCAAAGGATATGGCAAATGCATTATTTGCACTTAATATACTGTAATGCTATACATATATGCAATTAAATCACTTTGAAATAAAAATGAAAAATATATAAATAAAATCATCCTCAAATAGAAATATATAAAAATTAACAATTTTATTTAAATTAATATATATAATGCACAGACGGCAAATTAATTATATAATTATTTAAAGTTAAAAATCTAAAAACAAGATTGATTTTAATATAAAATAATAATAATAAAAAAGCTGTTAATTAGTTAAAGTTAAGTTATTTTTAATCTTGGAATGAAAATGATTTTCTATAATGACATAATAGAAAACAGGCCCTTGGGCATAAAGTCAGATAAGAGATCAATTAAAAAATACTAGGGATAAAAATTTGAGTTCCCATTCTAAAACAAGCTAGTCAATAACAATGGAAAGGAATACATGATCCATAGAGAAAAGTCATCATCGCCAATAAGAACAGCCCAAGCCAGACAAGATCGATTCTGAAATTTCATAATAAGAATTCAAAATAATATAAAAAGAAAACTTTTAAGTGGAGATTTAGATTGCTCTTGCTGATTGCATATAATTAAAACATATTTTATACGTGTATTGTGAATTATTTGCATCAGCTGAGGCAGCCTCCAGAATGATGGTTTCTGGAAACTAGCCAGCAATGGATTCGTCTCCACCTAGAACAATATCAATATGGAATGTGAACATAGTTATGTGATGTATTAAGCAAAGACGGACTTCAATATACCGATGCTATGACACATGAAAAAAAAAAAGTGAAATGATTAAATCTTATATTCATTCACCAACAATAAAATAAAAAAAAACTGACAGATAGATTAAATTAAAAGAGAATATGTCTTTTGTTAAACAAAATTTAAATCTATATATAATTGTTTAATAGTTTTTACTTTTTCCATGAACATAATAAATAATAAGATTACAAAAGAAGTATTTTAATTAATATGCATTTTTTTTATAATTTGTAGTTTTCGCTTTATTTGCTGTACATATATTGCCTTAGGCATTTTTATTTGTCGATTTTGAGGCGTTTTGTAAAAAAATTTATCACTTGCCATTTTCAGGCTGGTTGTTGATGATGTTTCCGCGCCCTCTGGTGGTGGCAGTACGGTCTGCAAACCACGACCTATGATTTTTTTTAATTATAAAATTAAGAATATTTTTATTGTTTCAAAAATAATTATTAAATATTTAAACAATAAAAATGTATTTAATGTTATAATTTTAAAAAAGCATGTGAGTAAATAGTTTTTCTATTAGTTTTATAATAATTCATTATATTACCAAATAAAATCCAAAAAACACTAAAAAATGGTTGAAAATTAGTTTAGCTTCTGAATAGTTCTACTTGCTTGTCATCTGAAGAAAGTTTTATATAATCTCTCGCCAATCAAAATATAATTTACATACCTAACACTATCGCATTAATATTAAAATATCTTGTAACTACCATATTTACAGGTATATAAGACATAGTGATGTATAAGCCGCACCACTTTTATATACATTTTTTAAAAAAATTAATAATTTTCTATATTTTTTCATGAATTTCCATAATGATTTATTGTACTAATTTTGTAGTTATTTATATCTACAAAAAATTTAACTAGGGAACATTGTTAGTTAGATAGCTTTTAATCTTCATCCTCGAAACCCAGAAATTCATTTCCAGAGCTAAACATTTTTAAGATGTTTTTAAGAACTTTATTTTAATTATTTAATTTTAAAATAATTTTTTAAAAATTATGAGAATATTAAATTATTTTGAATGTTTTGTCTGATATTGATATGATTATGAGATTAAACCTTTGGTTGTGTTTTAATATTATTTTTTGATGGTCTGGTTGAATTTTGGATTTGGGGTAATTTTAATTATATATATATATATATTAGTATGATTATGTTGTGTAGATACACATAGCTTACATGCATGCGTAAATGCATGTGTATTTGTAAATATTTTTTTGTTTTGCAAAAGGACAAAATGAAATAGAATACTTATATATAGGTATATTAATATAAACCAGAAGTTTTAGACTAGCTGAAATTTCAACTCATAATTTTGATTATCGGTGCATAAGACATACCCCTATATTTTAGGCATATTTTGAGGGGGAGAGTGTCGTCCTACATGCTGCTGGAAAATACAGTAATCATAAAAATTAAAATCAATTTAGAAGTTCTTTCATTACTATAATTTACAAACATTTGAACTTAACTGAGAATTTTGTAGATATAACTAAAAGTTGTTGATAATATTTACCTATTCATATATTATCCACTAAAGCAATGGAATAAATAATTTCTTTAAAAATAAATAAATAATAATAATTCAAAATCATGTTTAGTTCAAAAAAATAAAGTGAAAGTTGTTGAAGGTAAACAGAAATGATGAGTTGCTTATCTATTACACTATATATATATATAAATTATCCAAATCATCAATTTGAAATGTCAGAATAAGTTTAACAATTTTTCACATTTAAATGATGAAAAAGAATAAGTATTATTCATAGAAAAACAAGTAAATGTTAAAATCTGAAATGATAAAAAAAAACACAACTGACTGATGATAGTAAGAAAAAAGACAGGAATGAAAAATAAATTAGATCAAAAAATGAAAAGAATCCATTGAAGAAGATAGCATTTAGGCAGATAAATGATCTTTGTTCAAATATTATTTTTAATTTCAAATTAAAAGCAAAAGTGAATAAATCTAAAATAATTCATAATATATTATTAAAATAAAAAAAAGTTTAGGTCAAATTCTTATTAAAAGTGTTTTTTTTTAAAAAAAAAAAACTTTAGGTGAGATGGTAAATCATCTTAAATGTCAGTGTACATGGAACTACGAAATGAGAAATGATTTTTTAAATGCCTGAAATACCTAACAATTTCAATTCTAATTATAAATAGAACGTTATGATCGATCATTAATCACCATTTACTGCAAAAATGGAAACCATGGCTGCCTTTTAAAATACTTTAGATATATTTAAAATTTAGAAATGAAGTATATATATGTGAATTCTTTTAGGAAAAGAATTTTCTTTTTTAAAAGTGATTTACATCTAAACTGATTTTTCAATTAGTCTATATCACTGTATTTGATTAAGACATAACTAAAAATAGCAACATATATAAATACACAAAAAAATTTAAATGAACTAACCACTATCATTTCCGAAGGTTCCAGAATCAGGCACTCATTGATGCGACGTCCACTGCCAGCCATGCGCTTGCCAAAACTATAATGAAAGAAAAATTAAATAAATAAACAAACTTGGCTTATACTTTTCAAAATACTATCAGTTCTAAAAATTACATCTATTAACTATTAAATCCACAAGACTTGATCAGTTCAATTTTTATAGATTAATAATCATCATTGAAAAAAATTAAAACAAGTAGCTGGAAATTAATACCAGCTTATGCAGCATTAAATATATATATACAGATTAAATAAAAATATTACATTTTAAAAATGAATAACCTACCCTTTTCTTTTAACAGGCGTTTGTACCCTTTCAATCACCATTGCTGCTATCAAACGGTATCAAACGCACTAACATTTGAGATAGATTTTTTTTTTTTCTATGACCACACCTAACCAGTATTCATTAAAAAGTAAATGAACATAAAATTTTAATCATGCAATGAAAGAGAAATAATAATTCGAAAAAAATGACACAAATAAAACGTAGAACAATAAAATCTGTGTGTGAAAGTACATACAGGCGCGCACGCACACACGCATACCCTTATTTTTTTTCATTTACAAAAGATGATAAGTAAATGATATTTTATAAAATTCAATTACTAAACTGTACAATTATTCTATAATTAAAAAAAAAAAAAAAAGGAGATTGGAAATGAATATAAGAAAATTACATTCTTAAAGGATATTTTTTTTTAGTATAATAATCCTCTCCTTTATATGCAACATTTGATTCAAAGCTATGGGCAAATAATGAAAATTTCAAATATAGGAACTAAATATTAAAATATGCATTTCTAAAATTCTCATATATAGGTGATTATACATATTGCATGGTCACTGTGAACTAAAAAAAATTCCAATACAATAAAACTTAAATATTTTTTATTTTATTTATTACAGATTCAGCCTGAATTCTGTCCATCCTTCTGTGTATTTAAATGGACATATTAAGGTCATATATAAATGAGGAGTCAGAGTGACTTAAGGTCAACATCGATATGACAACAATATTGGCATCAGCAAGGGTTTGGGCATTCCATCATCCGATTTTCAATGGTATGAATGGCTGAAGAGTTGGAGATTTAAGTCTATTAAAGTTTGAAGATTTGTTATCTTAATATAATACATTGTACAGGCTTAAACCTGCATTTATATATGTAATATATGTGGGTTCGAACTCAGATTTTCACACAACCCACCACTCTCAGTGCCATCTCATATTGCTGACTCATCTGATCACACACCTGTTGAAAAGATAAATAATCACCAACATACGTATTTCATGCTAAACCTGATTATATATATGTGTAGTAGATAATGATCTGGACTAACTGATGAGCACTGGTTCAACATGAAATATGTATACTGACAATAATTTATCTTATTCACATATGTGTGGTCATGTGTATTGATTGAAATAAACAACTATTAATAAGTATAATTAAACATTTATCAAACCGGCTTTCATCTCCATTGAGACCTTCTCAAGATATTATAGTAATGATTCACATAACCAATTAACAATATGTGTTTGTGACAACATTATGGACAAATAAATTATATTGGATATTTGACCATCATAGTGATCATGTGTATTGGTTGTATAAGATGTATAGGATGGCTGAAGAAAGCTTAAAAGTCTGTGTTCAAACTCTTTTAATTTTAATTAATTGATTTTTTTTTTTTTTAAATTAAAAAAAAAAATTAGTTGAAAATAACTGAAACTAATTACAAAAATTATCATCAGGATTGCTGCATAATGAAAAATTGTCATAGAGAGGACAAAGATAATGTTGTGGAAATGGGATGGAGCAGGATAGAGAAGAATATGAGAAAAGAATGAAAAATGAATGTAAGATGACTAACAGGTTTCTCTGGCCATAGTGGCTGAGAGATTTCTGACTCCAAGAAAAGAGAAGCCATAGTGCATGGCATTGCATGAGCAATTCTTTATATAATAAATATTTGCTTAAGTTTTTTTAAATTAAAAAAAAAAAGACAATAATAAAAGTGTTAAGTAAAGATGGATTTCTTTATTAATTTTTAATACATTTTATACTAAGGAGATAGAAGTGGCAATTAATTATAAAAAATATTTAAGACTTATTTTATCAAGTGTTTAATAAAACATATTTGTAAATTGGAACTTGAAATATGGAGTGTACTGCTTAAAAACAGATATCTTTATATATTCTCCATTTAAATGCTGACCATACTACACTGTAAATTCTGTATCGGTGGATTTCTATGATGAATTTTGAAATTCATTTAATTCACAATTTTCTCAAACAATTCTTCTAATACATTCTAAATGACATCTACCATTTTCAACTTTCTTATACACTTCGAACCATACTATAGAAATCAATACATAAGAAGAGAAACTATTTGTACAATCAAAATGGCTTCCAAGATGAATTTCATTAGTTACCAAATTCTATATGACCTGTAGAGGTCCCCACTATCGCATTTTATATGCATATTATCGAGGTTATAGCCTCAGTAAATATTACTTACGTAATCAATGTGTGTTTAATAAATTTATAATTATAAATTCATTGCTGTAACTTTTTCCAATGTCTGTGGCCATATATTTGAAATGTAAGAATAAGCTGTTGATTATAAATAAGATTACAGTGTATAATTATAAGAGATGAAATGTTAAAAAAAAAAAAAGATGGATACCATTCACTAATCTTATAAAGAATGCTAAATGGACACATAAATAAAAAAGGTCTGATGATAATGATTTGTGTTTGATCATTTTCATGACTTTTCCTATAAAAATATTACAATATGAAATAAAATTCAATTTACATTTTAATAAATTATACATATATTTCTCGAGTAAAAAGCAAGATTTTAGTCCAATCAAAGTCTACTACTCAAGGAGATAACTTTAATGGAAAAAATAAATTCATTTATATAATTTGTGAAGTGTATTTGAACAAAAGAAAATAGAATAATACTGCTACTACCTTTTTAAAGATGTTTAAACTTACATGTAATATGGATTGAACTTTTTTCCTCACAATATCTTATTATTGAGAAAAGTTACAAAACTATTTGAAAAATCTAAAATTGTGAATAACCTATGAATGTCTATATATAATTATTTGCGTTAAGAATTTTTTTAAAAAAAAAATTAAAATTTGTAATTTTTATAAAATTCAAAGTTAGCTATCATATGGAAAAATCAAGAGAAACAACAATTGCTAAAAATTTGCCTTGCGGTATTAAATATTTAAAAATTAATCAAGCTTTGCAAAACTATAATTCAATTACCATAAGAAACCAGTAATTTTAATTACTGTTCTAATAAGTAAATGCAAATCAAAATACAATAAATAATTAAAAACATAAAAAGTTAAAGAATTTAAATTGCATGATGCCATGACAAAAAATAAGTAAATGAACTAATTATACAAATAACTTTGAATAAATTAAGGTGAAGATATATAAACTCAAACTTTCATTTAATAAAATACTAGTTACTTAAAAATTCAAATTTCATTTTTCAAGGCAATTGTAGAAATATATTGTAAGTAAGGATGCACACAATACATATACTGTTATGTTTATATAAGTAAGAAAAAAAATCTATATTAACCAATTAGAACATTAAAACTTAAAGATGTTTATTTATAAACGCAATGCTAGCTTCTTATATGTGGATTCCTCATTCCTTATATAAATTACTTAAACAAATTTTCAAATGTTCCACAGCATTAACATAGCGGAACCAATAACTAAAGAATCCTGGATAGAAATTCAAGTCTATCATTCCTGGAACCGGAAGTTCACTTGCCTTCCAACAAATAATCATACCAATTCAATTATAATTATTATATCAAAATAAAAATGTAATAACAATAAATGGTGGAATAAAATATATGACTTTCAAAATGTTTTTTAAGTCGAATAGAAAAACCATGCATTTGATCATATTTTCCTCTTCCTTTTTATTATTTGTTTTGATCTTCAAATACACCTAATAACTTTCCCTCCCTAATATCTTCAATGTAATTCGATAATTATTATTTTCACTGAACTACACATCATTAATCAACCTTCATGAGCTTATTTAATTTGTATCCTTTTTCTCTTTTAATTTATTCAGTGAATATTTTTTATTCATTAGCTTCCCAATATTATTGATCAGATAAGATTTTGATCGTTTCTTCCAAACTGGCACAACAAAATCTCTTAAAGTTTCTTGCTCTTTTCTTAATTATCCAAATTCCTATCTTTATATTATTAAGATCCAAGTAAACAGTTTCTTTTTTAATTCCAAATTCAATGTTGCAATTAGATAACCCATTTACCCAAGGGGCAGGGGGAGATGAAACAAGTGTGTAACAATTAGTTATCCTATTATTTATTGCAAACAATAAATGAATAGTGTGCAGAAAACAAAATTAATATCCTCAGATGAAATACTGAAGTTTAACAAAATGGTGAACAGGACTGATGAAAGTTGCAATTTATTTAAACTGAAACAAGTCTGAATCAAAGTAGATCCATGTTGATGGGCAAAACAATTCCATGATCCCCCCCCCTCAAATAGCTAACTGTAGTCAACTTAACCCAGGCATTCAGTACTGACTGCGAACGATTGCAGAGCTATTACTGAGTGAATGTTCTAATCTACATTAGTCAACTGAGTGTTGAATTGTACCAATTCTCTGAACTTTTTTTTTTGTCTTGGATACAGACTTTCTGGACTTACTTTACTCTCATTTTTTATTTTAAAAAAATTAAACATTATTTCTTTTTAAATTAAAACTAATGATAATCAAAATAAGTCATAGATCACATGACCTTATTCTCTTAAGCTTGTAAGTTATAAACAATGAGGATTGCCAATTCCTCAACAAGTTTTA